>JARGXX010000080.1:1800000-2263166 GCA_030374765.1 Agarophyton chilense
AGGGTTCCGCATCTTGAGGTTTCATATTCTGCGGCTGCCCCCAGCGGTGGCGTACGATTTTCTTCTTAAAGAGGAAAAAGAGAACGAGGGAGAGATGTAGTGGAGAAAAATGTTTGAAAAAGAGAAGTTTTCGGGACAGGTGCCAGAAGATATAATCGGTAAAAAAGCTGCTCTTTCACAGAGAAAAGCTTTAAAGCAGATCATGAAAGGACCTTGTAGATATAAGATGTCCACGTCTATGATTTAACTAGCCTTACCGTGCAGGCGGAGCTCCATGTAGTCACTGATGGTTGGTTTGAGGCAGTCTTCTGGGTCCGAAGGGTTTCATAAAGGAACTGAAAGACGAGAAATACTGGCCACCGTAGGGATAGGCGCCATTCATATAGCTCCAGGATTTTTTTCGACACATTTTCAGGAGCAGAGACGTGGTTGAAGAAAAATGTTTCTTTGCTGGGGACGCAGCAAAGGAGGCCGGGCGAGGGCATGAGGGTACCATGCAAATGGATATTAAAAACTCAGGATGTTTCTTGTATTAGGTATTGCGAAAAAGTCGTTTGCGGGCTTTTGGAGCCAGACACCCGTCAGGAAAAGCGAAGGTAACCCCGTTATAGAAACCCTAGAAAAGTGCCGTCTCAGAACCAATGAGAAAAAGTCATCAAAGTAGATGTCATAACGTATAGCACCGATGTCCATTCAATTTTTATTGACTTGGGCAAGACGGTAAAGAAGGTGGCCTTTCCGCCAGGCGATAAACCGAGAAACCCGCTAGGAAATGACGTAAGAGTGGTTTAAACCAAATGGAAGGACATGCATGCGTAGTTGTACCAGGCGACCCTCCAACCTGACAGGACCCTAAACCCAATTCTGGGCGGAGCTGGGTGGGTAAGCCTTAAGGATAATAGAACTTATCGGTGTCTATTTTGTCAATGTATACAGAGTACTGTACTGTATTTGGTCGGAAAGGTGAGCTAAAACCCCTGGAGTAGGAAGTTATGGGTCGACAAGACGGAAAAAGTGAAGGTTAGCACAGGTAGCGGGCATAGTTAATCGCTTCCGGTCGGTTTCCTTCGCAGCGGCAAATAGCCCATCAGATTGGAGGATATCATCACTAAAATCGACCATGTCTTCAATGCCTTAACGAAGGAAGAAATCTCAGTAGAATGGTTGGTGAATGAGACGGGCGCTGCGCTTTCTGTGAAGTTGAGAAATATCAGGCTGAACAAGGAGCGGAAGCAAAAGAGATGAATCACAATAGAGAGAAGCAAGCGCAGGCGAAAACAAAGAACTTAAGTCTACGGAGCCAGCTAAATTCTTTAAAGGCAGGGCGATGCGTCCTTGCACTATTGTAATAACATTGATAGCGCTTCCCTCGGTAGAAGGGTTCATGGGCGAATAACATGCCGCTGGTAGAACTTGTAGTAGGTCAAGGCAACATAACCAAACGCACCGGTCGATCGAGTGTTTCCGGGCACGGTGCAGGGCGGAAAAGCTTGAAGGAATTCACTCTGCGGAATAGGGTAAGGAGGCATTGAAGAGGGCACGATGCGAATGGAGGAGGCCCACAAAAAAGCTGAGTACCCTTTCACAGTCCTCTGCCGCGTCTAAGATGAGACGCTGTACAAGGAGCCGATGCCGCAATCAACATGAAGGAAAATTATTGGGAGCCCCGTGGCGGGTTGACTGTATAGAGAAAAGAATTTGCGTGTTCATGGGATCAGAAAAATAGGAAAAGTGTACAAAACTGAATTCGGGTTGGAGAGTTGAGAAAAACTGTTTAACAAGCAAAAAAGAACGGACAGGAGACGAAGAAAGGAAATAGAGAACTTAGGGAAAAAGAAGATTATAGTAACGATGTAGGGAAGGTAGGAAGGTAAGGAAAGGGAGAAATGGAGGCGAGGGGAAGGGGTGTTTATAAAAGTTTTAAAAACACCTAAGTTTCGAGGTAAGGATCAGTCCAAGACGCCCGCCATGCCGTCTTTCTTCTTACTTTTCTTAGACGCACGTCTGAGGGCGTATTTAATAACGTGTTAGTTAGGCTTTAAACAATTGAATATCTTTGTTGAGAATGTGATACAAAGAGTTATTTTGCAGAGGGATTTCCTTCTAAATAGAAGGCAGTATTCCATGACATGTGCCTCATCACCATCTCAATCGCTAGAAATTGACTACATAGCGCTTCCATCACGCGTTGCACATATATCCCTTCAAATCCATCCCGTTGAATCATGAATTCAAGGGCTCCTGCAATAGACGTCTCACGAAGCTCTCATGAGCTTTTGGGAAGCTGTGCATTCTGAAAAATGGAAAAAAACCACCGCATTTGTTTTGTGCGCAAGGAACCAGTTGCAAAACAGGCTTGTCTAATTGTGATCCTTTATTATGGGTGTCAAACTCATGCCAGTGATTTGGAACGTCTGATCATTTTTATTGTCACTGTGCAAATCAATCTTACATTTAGATGTTGAAGATTAGCTGGTGCCGAAATTTCTCTTCTTCTTCTTCCTTTTGGTCTTCCTTCACTTCAAACGACAAACAGCAGGGGCACCCCAAATGTCAAATTCACTGGCACTGCTAGGGAGCGTTTCAGACCTGCTTGGACTGGCCTCCAACTCGACCCCAGAGTAAGCAGAGTCGATCCTCCTTCTGATGATATTTCTGAAACCTTTCGGCTTTTCGTGTTTCTGAAATTTCTTCATCCAAGCAAGCCCTGGACGATGACTCTCGTTGGACCTGTGAGTGTATAGAGAGCACCGTTGTAAACTTTAACTATCGAAAGAGAGTTAGAGGGCTTAACAATCTCCATATCCTCTTCGATAGCCTCCGGGAGTTCAATTCAACTCTTTTTAGTTTTCTTAGTTTTGTTCCAAGCCCTACGTCGACGTCGGATATCTCCTAGCTTGGTTGGGAATCCCGAATTCAAAGCAAGTTCACACGCAATTGAGTATGTCACATGCTACACTGCCTCGATGGAAGAATCGGGCAAAAGTGGTGGCGCTGTTGGGTATTCTCCGGCGACAACTGCTGTTATAGTACCCTCACGCCATAAGGCCATTGGTTATCCTTGTTAGTCGAGGGAATCCCGGTCGAATTAACAGTAATGATTTTTGATTGGGTGCATAAACCTTGCGAATTCATACCGTGTAAACAGTCGAAACAGTTTCCGAAAAGCTCGGTTCCAAAAAAAATCTAGAGCTCCAAACAACAGCCACCCGGCAAACAGCCTCTAGCAGATCTTTTGAAGATTTTGTATCTGTAGCAATCCAATTTCTTGGAAGACAACCTTGCTTAAGCTTTGCTCTCCATATCGTCGAAAAACCGCACACGTCGGCTCAAATTGTTTGAGGGGACACCCAATGTGGCTGGGTGAATACATAGACAAGTGTACCAGACTGGTTACTCTTTGCGCACTTCGATCCTTCGTGACGTATATTACTCTCTCTCTTGAGTGCATCTAATGGATTTTGTAGGCATGATGCTAGTATGTTCTTCGAAATTTGGCAGACTTTCACTCCTCCCAGTCAGTTCTCTCTGGCAGGCTGAATAGAGCTTAGTTGTGAAAAACGTTTGCTTCACGTCCTAAACCCCGACTCATATTGTTGGAGTCGCTGAGGCAAAGTGCTTGTGAAGTAAAACCACTTCTATACACTTGTAAACCGGAAACGGTTATGCGATACATCTTATACCTAGCCTCACCCATAGGGGCAAGGCCAGGCATAAGGGATAATTCAAATTACTTAGAGAGCGAGAAAAGAAAAAGGGGCGGGAGCACCAACCCGGAAAATTAAGCAAAGCGCCCGCTTTTTCTCATGAGATGGAGCACACTTTAAGAACAATTCTTTTGCTTCATGCTTTGAATTTCTGAAAGTTTGAAAAAACAAATTCAGAACCTCTGGATGTTCCTATGCGTATTTTTCAGGCATCACACAAACCTAGCATATCCTTCAGTAATTCTCAAGCCGATTGGACTTCGTGGTTGGGTAATGCTATACATCTGGGCTTTCCTGCAGTTGAAATTATGAAAAGTAACAGAAATATTATAATTTTATAAAAAACTGGTATTTCAGCGCAGAATTTCGTAAAAATCTCAACCTTTCCTCTAGACACTCAATTCTATAATCTTGACCATTGTTATATCCCGCATGACTGGAGATTAAAAACCTTCCAGGCCGACACACGGACCCTTAAGATTGCTGAGCCGAGAGGCATGCTCATGGAAGCATTTCTATCACCTGCCGAGCTGTTTTCTCCTCTAAACTGTATGAAGCTTAGTTTTCCTGACGACACAATTTATTTGCGAACCGCACAAACTTGAAAAAGCTTCTACGTCGCCACGCCGACAATAAAGCGTTAACTACCAGTGCCGGCCCCACCATGGTCTTTTTGCTCGCCGCCTCCCCCCCCCCCCCCTCCGCCCTACCGCCCCCCGAATTCGAAACAAAGCCCAACCTGCGGTATAATTCCTCAAAAAAACCTAACAAAGCGTTGAAAATCTTGCGAGCGCTCCTTACTACAAACTTCTGACGAATAGAGATCTGGAGTCCGAATTTACCCAGGAACTGGGCGAAGACTGGTCGAAGTCCATTACATATATTCTTTCTATGCATCAGTGAAAATGTGATCGCCAGACAGGTGCTTCAAAGCCTTCGTGGTTACGCGCAAATGAAATTGCGACCGGAGTACACAAATACCTTCTTAGCCTAATTTTGGAGATCTATTTTCCACGGAGTTCATTCTTCATGACCTCTTTTCCGCAAAGAAACTTCCTAACAGTCTCTAGACACTGCCAGGAACAGGTCCTTCATTCAATGCGTCGCTCATGCGGCGGAAATCAGAAGAAGCGACCCAATAGTACCCCCTAGAACTCACAAGGTTCATACATATAAAACTATTTTGGTCGGAATTTTAACCATTTTAGAGACGGGTTTTGCCCGAACTATCCGATAGTAAACTGTCCATCAGCTTTTATCCCTCTTTCCACTTTGCACCTTCCAGATTTTTTCGCAAACAGACATGTACGCCGATGGACATCCCGCAGCTAGCAATCAAGATCTACCCACTTCAGCCACCCTAGGCATATTCCGTCCTAATAGCAGTTCATGTGGATTCTAATGAATTCGACTGTGTATACCCGGTTTTCGGGGATTCTTCTCTATCCAATTGGTAACCACAACGATATATAATATGATAAACCAGTTTGCCTCTCAATTTAGCTACGTTGTTGAGAGCAAGCCTCATAACATCTTTTCAGTGCAGAACACTTGAATTTGTACAATAAGGAAATACCGTGAACCGCTACTAAAAACCCAGACAAAGTTGAGAACGAAGTTTACAAATGTCAGCGACAGCGCTCACAAGCGAATTTAAACTCGAGTATTTCATCCACACTCTTTTATACTTTCCAGAGTTCGCATGATTTGATGAACGTTCATGCGGCGCACGAAACCGTGGTAACTCGTATGAAGGCGAAGAAATGTATAGGAAGAAGACTACCTTTCTGCTTTTGTAGCTAAAATTCCTATTTTACTGCAAGTCATGTGGTTTGGTAACTCTACCAAAGCTGTGATATCTAATTCTTGCACCTATCATCGTCTGCTCTCGAATTGAGATGCGAGCACCGAATGAGACAATTCTCTAGTTAAAACACGTCGAATTTGAAAACCAGAGTGATTCCAAATCAGTAACAACAAGTTATCCCGGATTTGAGCCTGTTTTACGCAAATTAAGGGCCGTTTTGAACTTCTATCCCATTGCAACCCTCAAAAAAGTCTCCTCCTACGCAAGCACCATCAGCGTCGATGTATAATGGGTCTTGAGACGCCTTCGGTGTAATCCAACAACCGCAACTTGGCGCGGCTAAACTTTGATGGTGCACCGACGGGTTTTTGCCTCCATGCAGTGTGATAGGGCAAGATATGTAGCTCTTAGAGCTGCGAAAACCTTCTCTATAAAAGCAAATCTCTCATTACGGCAAATTTATAAGATGTTTAATGTCTCGAAGTCACAACTACACCGAGCTTTTCGTAACCTGATGAAGTTCGACACCACGCATCAAACCTTCTCATTTTCTTTAAAAGCTGAGAAGGAGAAGATATTTGTAGACTAAGTAATATTCTTTGTAAATCAGGGAACACCACTGTCCACTGAGTGCTCCAAAGATATTATGCAATTCTACGTAATCCAAATGCCGCTGAATCGAGGAAAAGAGATATGTTTGAAAAAGAATCGCCCCGGAGATAAATTTATTCATAACTTCATTTGTCGACATCCACGTATTGCCTTGAAATGGCGCTCTAATCTTGAAAAGCAGCGAGCCATTTCAATGAAAGCGGAAAACATTGCCATCCATTTCGCTCGACTGCGAGAGGCTTACGAAAAATATAGGATTACTTCCCCGGAACAGGTTTTCAATATTGATGAAAGCGGATTCTTCAAAAGGACTGCATATCGTGCATAAAGTAAAGCCATTTTCAATACACATGGACGCAGTAATTCAGTTGAATTGAATTGGTCAGGAAACGCAGGGCACATTACTATCATGCCTGTGGTATCCGCCGATGAAGGAACTTGGACCCCCGTTGTAGTGCTGCCTGGAACCAGGTCCAAGTACCGCTTTTGACCAGATGGAAAACGTGAGATCCAGTCTAATTTATTCCACTGAATGCGAAAATCGTTTAACTCGATCCGCCGGGCGTAGACAGTGCTATAATTCTGCAATGGGTTCATTTGTTTGTAGCAGGAACAGAGACTCTTCGAAAGAAACACAAATATATACATGTCACAATGGATGGTTACGGGGCACATTGCTCCTACCATGCCTTAAATATCATATGTGAGAATAATATAAATGCCATTGAACTACCTGCTCATACAAGCCGTTGCACCCAGGTATTGGACTTTACGGTGTTCTTGCCCTTCAAAAATAAATTCCGTAATCTGCTGAACGAGAAGATAATACAAAAGGGTGTTAATCGTAATGTTGTAATCCAGAGCGTGCGTAAGGATTATTATTTCCGGAGACTTGACGAAAAATTGACGCCTCTGCGTTTGGACGACTAGAGCTTTACTCCACCTCCTCGTGGTGTCGACTGGGCAGTGTAAGCTGGATAACGGAGTAAGTCAGGGAGGGATCCTTGTAAGAGAGGGAAGTGATCAGGCCTCCATATGTCAGTGATTTCTATTATTTTGGTGTGTTTTTCAGAATTCTTGAGACTTGTTTGAATTTTCTGAGGAAATTAAATTATTGGTATTTCAAGGCCGGGCGTGGCGGTATGCGGGTAAAAAAAATTTTTTTAAGGCTAGGTTCGACGAATTGCAGAGCTTAAGTGAGTTCCCGTATGGGTTGTTTTCCATTGGGCTTTACTGGCGTTGCTTGTGTTAGAGTCCGGAAACGGAATTATATAAGGTCTTTCCTTATTTGAGTGACCAGGGGTTTTTTCCCACGTGCACAAGTTTATCGTCAGTGCAATCCGGGAGGTTGCGTGAAGGTCGTATCTGGGTGGGGGTTCTGCGTGTTTTTTAATCGAGTCTTAAAAGGTTTTTTGAAGTGGCATATCGAAATTAACGGTATTTTGCGATATTGGTGTTTAAATTTTGAGGGGTTTTCTGAAAAACAATTGTTCAAATTTCTGTACCATGCGCCTTTCGTAATGACGTAAAGCGGGTTTGTTTAAAGCACCAAGGTCTGTCCAGTAGTAAATGTTGGTAGTGTTGTCGGGGTACGAATCTCAGGGACCTGGCAGATACGAGGCTCAGACCTAATTCCACTTGTATGGGGGTCAGGTGACGGTTGGACCTATTTATATCGCGCGCTCAGCCGGGAGAAGCCCTCTTAAAAGCGCAAGCCTGCACTACGGGTTAAAGTAGTCCCGAAAACGGAATGGGTTGACGGTCTTCAGAGGTGATGGACCTGCTACAAACAAAATTTCAAACTGAAGGGCTCTCGTGCAGGAAAACGAGGGCATGGGGGAAGGTGCCTTGGCGTCGTAAGAGAAGCTTTTCGGGGTAGGCTTTCAGTTTACCATTGAGAAAAGTCACAGAGCAAAAATGCTCTCCTTCATGTAATTAGGAATCAGATTCCGGGGATCCCTAAAGAGGGGGATACGGACGTCTTTTTCCATTGCATTGAAGATAAGACATACTCACTGAGTATCGGAGGGAGTGGGTCAAAAGCGGGGCTTCTAAGGAAGTAGCGAACACTCGAGATGTAACCGTCTCGGATCAAAAACCTCGAGGGCGTTCTAAACGCGTGACGGGGGGGCAAAGAGGGTGAATCCTCTAGTGAATACGAGTCCGAGTCCGCTCCGGATTCTGACTCTGAGAAAGAGGCCTCTACGCGTCCCAGTAAAATGCAGAAAAATCTTTCTTTCACGGAAGGGTTGGAGAAGGCGCAGAAACTCATTGCTAGAGACATTAAGAATTTGAAGGAGTCGCGGAAAAGTTCAAAGAAGAAAGCGAAGGGGGAGGATTTTCTTGTCGACATCAGACAGGCGATGGAAGTGGTTGTTGTCGATTCCGGCAATGACTCTGTCTCAGAGTCCGACCATGGAGATGAGGGAATTTCGAGCCTTGCGAAGAAGGCCTTGAATTCGAAGCGACAGAAGGCGAACAAGATGTTCTGGGTTGCCTTTGCTAGCACACCGTTTCCTGAACAATATGTTTCGGTTGAAAGTCGTGAACGGGAAGATATGCTCCGCAAAGCCCTGACAAATTATCCGACGGTCTCTGCGTCGGTTGAAGCTCGTCAGATTACAAGCAGGGCGTGGGATATATTATTCGTTGAGACAAGTCCGGGTTTTCCGAAAGATAACCCCACATGTATTCATGTCGACCTTGCCCCTTCCACAAGATCCAAGTTCTACTGTGCGTCTTTCCTTTGCAAAGAGTGTATTTAAAAGAATTTTGAGAAAAAGATTACGAGTTAGGTCGTCGGTGGCTCTAGCCTTACTGGCCGTAGAACCCGTAATGGAGAACCTTTCTCAAGCCAGAATGCTTCTTACTGCTATTCTTCGACGCAGGCGACGATTATACAATCATGCGAGACAGACTCGAATGTCGGAAAACCCACAACTCCTTCCGGAGTCTGTTGTGCCTGAATTGATATAGGCGTTGGTTCATTTCCTGGGTTTTCAAATAGACCAGGGAGCAGGCTTTATTGGGTCTCGGGAGTGCTTGGAATTATTTCTTGATCGCTTGTTGGAGTCGACCGAACATGCTGGTATATTGAATGAGTATATCGAATTCCTTTCAAATGCTCAAGTCGCTTTGGATTGGGAGGATTCTCAGGGAACCGAATATGTAATTGAGCTTTCGCGAATCGCAGGAGTAATTCTTAGAAAGAAACAATCTGGGCGAAAGTGGAACTTGTCTGATTACCCTGGGCGGTTGGCGTGGCCCATAGACATGTTTAAAGCTGTAGATAGCAGAAGGAAGGCTACTGATGTGATGAGACCGTCATTGGGGGAAATTGCGAGGAAGCTGAGTGATACAAATTTTGTGAAGTCGACAAGGAACACGCCAGGGAATTTGATATCCGATGTAAACTCTTCTAGTGTCCCGCGCATGGGGCGTTCAAAGAGACGTCGCTCACTTGTTTCAAAATCCAAAGCAGACGGTAATGAAAAGAAATTGTTCGACCGACTTGCAAAGGTCGATGACAGCGATATGGATTTGGATAAAGCGGAGGTCCCCGAGGGCATGTAGAAAAATGAAAGAAGCAACGCTTTTTGCGAAGTCTACGGGGAAGAAAGCGAAGCTCTGAGGAGGTGGATCGTAGACAAGCAATAGCTAAAACCTCTACAGCGAAGTAAAGAACTTGTGATATAGACCGGAAGGACGGTGGAAAGGAGAAGGAAAACACACGGTTGCGAATATACAAAAGGGGTTCGCGGAGAATAAAAGAAAAATCTGAAGAGTTGGACGGCCAACTGGTAGAATACACTACACTTACAGAAGAGCAAAGAGCAGGCATTATTAAGAATGAGACACCGGTGCGGATGTCCAAGAGCAGGTCTCGTGGTAGAAAGCGAGGTTCAGGAGAGATGGATGATGCTTTATCGGATCGTGCCGAACTTGCCGATTTACAAGATGTGGCTAACTCGGTTGATGAAGAAGAAAAATCGGAAAAGCGAAGAAGAAACGTAAGAGAAAAGGTAGGAGCAGCAATTTTGAGTCCTGGTGAGCACACAAAAAATGAAATGAATGCTATGACGAAAAATATGAAAGGTGATGAAGAGCAAGAGAAGTTGCGAGAAAGCAGTGAAAAAAGAGGATGAAACAGATGGGAATGCTAGGAAGGCAAATGGTGATGAAAGCGATGGGCGTGTACAACGTGTGTCTACTCGAAAGTGAGGAAGGAAATGGGTGAAGAGCAAGACGAGTGTTAATAACAAACAAGCTCAAGTGGTAGTTCGTCGAAGCGCTCGCAATCGAAGACTATAGAAAGAATTTATGACTGTTAGAGCTGTTTTATGAAATATGCTCTTATGCTTGGTGTGTGTGTGCGCTTCTTCTGAGACATGACAGTCAAGTTTTAAGCAGGGGTGAAAATTGTAGCATGCAGGTAGAGAATGGGCGAGGGTGCAGCACCAGTAGCAGGCTTTGCAAGGATGGAGAGCGAGAGGTGCTTCGTGTGGAACACGCGGCATGGTTGGTTTTTGCGAATTAAGGCGAGTAGAATGAGAGCATCAAGAACACCATGCACTAGAAAAGCAACCATGGTGGCTATAGCAAAGTATGCATGAAGCTTTTGTCCCTGTATACTACCTTTGGGACTGCCTTCGTTGCCAATAGTGAAACCGGTGTAGGCCAAGAGCGAATTGAGGTTCAACATGGCCAGAGCAATGGCGGCAGAAAAAAAACGAGGCGATTGCCATTTGTCATGGCCTTGCATTGCGACGGACCGGGTACCGCCCGTACCACCCATAAAAGTTAGAAGAAAGAAGGCGAGCATAATTTTTTCGTGCAACTTTTTCTGCTCAACAGCCTTTTGTTTTTCTTGGTTGAGACGACCGGTCCAGCCGTTGTAAGCGCCAGGCTCGTCCATGCCGAGCACCATAAAGGGCATCAAAGCGAAATGACCCCACCCAATGACCGGCTTTGGCAGGTTGAGTGTGGCGAAGGCGTCAGCCACTTTGGTAAGCCAGGCGGGGTTGACTACCAAAAGGAGCGCTGGCAGATTGGGACCAAGCAACATTCGCGGCGGCGTACGCTCAATATTTGGACGTCGGTGACACCCAAGCGGGCGAGCAGCACGCACAATTGAAAGCGGCGTGCGCGCAGCAGGAATGAACGCCGAGTGCATCCAAGCGTAGGCGGTAAAATAGCAGGGGATTTTTCATTCGTTTACCATTCAAAATGTGCAGGATAACGATAAAGAGTCAAAAGCCAAAACTAGCTGGCACTTTCAAAAATTACAAGAAATTGCCTCTGCCTCCGCGATCCGTCATTTTTTCGCAGATTTTTAGCCAGATATCTAGTCCCACACTAAACCAGATGCTAATACTAGCTTTCCGAGAACACAGACGTATGTCCTAACTTGGGCGCTGAGGCCATTCCAGGGACCACCTTTTTCGATCGATACATTAAGGCCATTTATCCAGGCCTTAGGAAAGTTGCATTCTACAGCACCTTCCATCGCCATAACTTGTTACGCCCCAGGGCCAGAAGCAAACCGCAAACGAGCGGTTATCTCCAAATACACGAAGTCCAATAAGGTTCGTTTGTCAGAGGCCATAACGGTACCCCCGATGACCCAAATCACTGTATCGGTCCATTTCCAGTCGTTACGTCTCGTAACAATTCATAACCACCCGAAAACGGTTCTGAAGCAACTTATCTTCATGGCCAATGGAGTAATGGACATTAACCCCAACACGCCCTTCTTTGTCACAGTCAGCAACTTTAGAGATAAACCCGTACGGTTACCTAAAGGTATAGTGATTGGTATCACTCTACCTGCGCCCGTGGCCATCATGGAGGCCCAGCTAGATAACCATTCAACGCGAACTCCCAACGAGGACGTCGACTCTTGGCAGGGGACGGTCGCTATCGGCGCAGAATTGGAATCCTAAAGGCCCCAGGTATTTGATCTCCTCAGCAAATACCAGGCCATGTGGTCAGGTAGATTGGGCATAATAAGAGCCACTACACACAGCATTGACCTTCAAAATGGTGCTAGACCACAGTTCTAGCACCTATACCGTAAAGGCCTTAAGGGTATGGAAATTGTCGCCGACCAGATGGACAAGATGCACAAAGCTCAAGTCATAGAGCCCGCGCCTCGAAACCAATCTGAATGGGCAATTACCCTTGTCCTCGTGGCGATGAAAGATGGCTTCCTCAGGTTCTCTGTCGAATACAGGAAGCTGAACGCAATAACTAAGAGGGGCTCATACCCGATACCCCACATGGATGACTGTTTTGACTCCTTAGGCGAAGCCGTCATATTTAACACACTGGACACCAACTCTGGATGTTGGCAAATCCGTTTGGCCGAAGATGCGAGAGCGCTGACCACCTTCCTCACCCATGAAGATCTCTTCAGATTTACTCGTATGCCCTTTGGTTTAAAGAATGCGCCAGCAAGCTTTCAACGGGTAATGGACATCATATTGTTGAGAGTCAAATGGAAGTTCGCCCTGGTTTATTTGGATGACGTGATAATCTTCTCACGGACTGTAGAGGAACACAATCGCCACGTGAAGGCAGTGCTAATAATCCTACAGGACGCTGGAGCAACACTGAGAATCCGCAAATGCGCCTTTTCCCAGGCCTCGGTGGACTTTCTCGTTCACGTCATCCTCCCATGAAAGTTAGAGGTAGCCACACGGACCACGAATGCTATCCACCAGGCTAAACCTCCAAGAACCCTCACAGAACTACAATCCTTCGTCGGCTTGCGCAATGTTTACCGACGTTTCGTCCGAGGGTTTGCGAAAATTTCGGCCCCTCTCAACACAATGCTGAAGAAGGGAACACGTTCGGAGTTCGAGGCCCCTATCGACGACCAGTACGAGGCATTTTAGACCGTAAAGTACAAATTGCTGAACTCACCTATACTAGCTTTATCAAAACCCAATAGGACTTTACTCCTGGACACAGATGTCTCTGATGTGCTACTGGGATGTGAACTGCTACAGGAACAGGAGTCACCGAAGGACTATCGACCTAATAGATACTGGAACAAAACGCTCACCAGCGCGGAGCGTAACTACAGTACTTCCGAAAAGGAATGTCTAGCCATCGTATGGTCCGTATGGACACTCCCTCCATACCTCTAGGGAATTAGGTTTACCAATCAGGACAGACCACGATTCACTACGCTGGTTACTCAATATGACCTACGCATCAAGTCGCCTCGCTCGGTGGCGCCTTAGGATGTCAGAATATGAGTACAAGAGAACCTAAAGGCCAAACTTCAAGCACCAGGGAGCAGATGCCCTCTCGCAAATCAATACCGACGGAACTGATGACACGCCATTGGACAACCTAATTCCCACCCCCTTTACAGATGATGGGTCTCAGGGTTATACGGAAACTGATGACTTTATGGGTAAGGTCCAGTCGGATGATTCCGATGTGAAGAAGAACAAAGCATACCTATTGGACTGGGAAAAAGTGGCGCCCAATTCGACACCACCCCAGGTTAATGCGATAGCCCCGGAAAAAAAACAGCTCCTCCCTATAACTATTAAAGAACTCCTACAGGCGCATGTCGAAGAAGAGTACTGCAAGGAAAAAGCCCAATTGGTAGGAACCCCCTGGATGACTATTCTACGATAACCGATTTGGACTACTGTGTTGCCACTAACTGCTGGATGGCGCCCTTCAACGGGTAGTACCAAGTTCACTAAGGGCGCGATTCCTTTACCTCGCCCATTTTCCTCACTTGGCTGGTCACCCTGGAGGCCGACGAATGTAACAGACCCTACGGAATTCCTTCTACTGGCCAGTAATGGCTCAGGACCTATGGCAAACTGCACGGAACTGCACATCGTGCGCACAAATCCGAGGGTCTCGCGCAAACCATCAAGCCAAATTGATGCTCTTCCCCGCCGCAGGTCCAATGAGATCTGTCGCGATGGATATACTTAGGCCTTAGTCTAAGTCGTCCCATGGGAAACGATTTGTTTTGGTTATAACCGATAAATTTACCAAACTTACCCGAGCCCTACGCTTAAAGAAGACAGCAGCCACGGATGTCGCCACGGCCTTCTTGTCCCAATGGATATATCCATATGGCATGCCACTATACCTCCTTACGGATACTGGAAGCCAGTTTCTATCCAACTTATTTTCGCACATTTGTGCTACCTCATGTATCAAACATGTAACCACAACGGCATACCACCCGCAAACCAATGGCCAAGTCAAACGCTTCAACCATAATCTTCTGGACCGAATGGCACACTACGTATCGGGGCAGCAATTGGACTCGGACGACTACGGTGAGCCACTGGTTTATGCCTACAACACGCAGGTGCACGTTTCTACAGGGACAACGCTTTTTGACTTAATGCTATCGAGAGCGCCGCCGCCGATAGCTGTTGACCTTCAGGAGTCTATCATACCCCAGGACATAACCGAATGGATGACTCCTACCAAGGCGAAGCGCTACTAGCGCGGACGCATTGACCGTATTCTCCAGTCGACCAGAACTGTACTAATCAAAGCCCAACAACGCTACAAGTGCAATTGAGACAAAGCCGTTTGGAACACACCGACCTTTGGGAAAGGAGATCTGGTTTACCTGAACCGGCCACCGAAGGACTATGCGGAACTCGAGGACACTACGCGGAAGCTCTTGTCTCGCTCTATGAGATCATACAAAGTCTTCAAGACCAATGAACACACCATCACTTTACCCATTGACGGCCTACAGGACACCGTGTCTATTGACCGCGTGACACAAGCTCCCAGTTCTTCAAGACCACGAACGTCCCAGCCCCCTGGCCCAACGGAAGCACCACGACCTCAGGTCGACACTCAAGTCTCCAAACCCCTAAGGCAGTTTTCGCGGACTCGACTAGCCCCACGGATCCGATGGTCAACGCCAACTATTATGACCCATCACTCCCAAATGACTCCGATGGGTTGGCCCCTCTGGAACACACTCTCCTTCCGGGGAATGAAAGCCAATCGGAATATGTGATTGAGCGCATCATCTCCGCCCGTCTAGCGAAAGATAGAAATATGCGCTCTCGCGTCCGTTGGTTCGGCTACACACCTAAGGATAACACATGGCAAGAACCTCAAACCATTCTGGCGAAGTTTATCGCCCGCTATTGGGGCAGAATCAGCAGCACTGAGCACAGCCTTCGGAGAGGGACACTTATTGGCCCGAATAATACCAAAACGCCTTTGACACGACGGGTCGCCGGAGAACGACGGTTCACCGGAACAACCAAATCAGGGAACGAAGTCATTCCTCAAGCGACACCTCACGAGGACATGAGACGCTCTCAAGGTTGGACGCTGTCCCGGGGCACGCATGTTCGAGATACAGGAGCGACTTTGGGAAAGTGCAAGCATTACTTTACTTGACTAACTAACAGAGGCCTAAAAGCCCTCGCCATGACCTCAAGGTTTGCCGAAGCGCTCCGAACACCAACAGGACTCATTACGGCGGCGCAGGACTAATTCCGTCGTCCTCATTGGAACCTGGAGGAGCGAAACCGGGACTAGGGTCACTCAAGGAGCCTACTGCACCACCAAAACCAGCCCCAGCGAGCCGAGCACGCTTCTTCGGCGGAGATGTACCTGAGGAGCTTTTGTCACCATCGGAAGCCTCCCGTTCGCTCAAATGTAGACCATACAGGTCATCCAAGGTGGCAGTAACCCTCTTGGACATCACTTGGGCATTCTGCTGCAGTATATTGACCATATCGGTCTTCAAATCCTGAATTTTTTGGACACCCGTGGCGTAGCGCGACGAGCGACGCACCCAAAAGCAAGCTTCCCTCAGGACGGTTGCAATGTCTATCAAGGCCGTAATACCAACGGTACGGCAGAAATGATGGAGATTTGAAGCTGCAGCTGTGACCGAAGTGGAATGTGTGGTAACGGAGAGGACGGAGCGATGTCGAAGCCCCCATTGGACGTTTGAGCCAGCGCACCGCCTACAGGACTTTCGGCTTCGACAGTAACCTCGCCAGGAGGGATGTCCACTTGTGCCACGGACGGCTCATATGAGAGTTCATCCTAAGGAGCAGCACCCGGAGGAGCTGGAGGAGGGGGAACGGTCGAAAACACAACAGCGGAGTCGACCGGAGGATTACGCCCCCCACGGGTAGGACGAAGGGATCTTCAGCGAAGGATTCTCTATCGGACATCCCAGAAGGAAACAATGTTGTGGCTTGCACATAAGGCTCGAAGCACAGGGGATCGAAACCAATGGCTTTCGCATAATAGTTGGGCACGTGATGCTTCGGAATGTCTGATGCTTGATTACTCAAAGGCACGGCGGGAAAGGCACGAGCGTCGTCCCGACCCTGACGATGTAGCGAAATCGGCGTGAACGAGTCGGTATCGTGTTTATACCAGGGGAACCCGGAAGTTCTGCCCCACTCCTGCAGAACATGCTCTAAAAGGGCCTGGGCCTCCTCGACATCGAGCTGGGTCCCGCGGACGATAATCTTGATACCCAGGTTCCTTAGAAATCGGATCATGATGTCCGGGAGGGGAACTAAATGTTCTCCAACACCGGGTATGTTCTCCTCGTACCATACCCTCCAATCTTTCAAACGGACATTTCCACGGACGCCGTATTTCGCGGTATCGAGGAAGGCTCTAAGGGACCTCACGCCGAACCAACTGACGAGTACCTGCCAAGACACCCACCACCTTCAGTCAGTGTCGTCACCCATGAGTTGAGACGAATGGTACGCTACAACGGACGGCGTGAGTACCAAAAGGAGCGGCGAGACACGCCAGTACATGGCCCATTGGTTTTCATCCGCGAAAGGCAACCAGAGATATAATGGAGAACGCTAGTCAGCGCTATTGTCGTTAAACTCCACCTGCTGCCAGCAGGAGAAGAAGTCCAGGGATTGACGTAAACGACCATCGGCCTCGTGCATCTCGTTCCAATAGGTCCTTTTGGACATCCAAACCAGGCGCTCATACGGCGCACAGAAGTACAGGAGCGCCGAGAGGTTGTGTCACGCCGAAGGAAATCTCACATGAGGCGAGATGAAGTCCGTGCATAAGTCCGAAAGGAGTTTTTTAACTCTGAACTGGTACTCGGCTTCCTCCTTGCAGCGGACGTAAGGCATGTCCGCTTGAATAAGGGTGCCAGAGGGCGTCGCCGAAAGCGGATCCACAGGAAAATGCAACCATCGCTTATACCACGAGACGTTGCGAGCGTTCTTGCTACCCTTCCAGATATCGGGAATCTTCGCAAATCTCCGGGCGTTGAGATGCATATGAAAAGATAAGTCTGTCCCGGATGACGGGGAGACGAATTAGGGAGTTCATTTAATAAAACAACGACAAAAACTTCTCGGGGGATTTGGAGTAATGGACATGCGGGACTTGCTTCCCCTACAGTGGGCGATCCCAGGTGGATCTGGGCATGTGCAAAAACAAGCTGGTATGAATAGTCGACTAAGGCAGCGTTACGCAAAGCGGTGCATGCTGGACACGGTTACTCGAAGACTTGTAGCAGGGCTGAATGGCCTAAATGCCGGGCATGTCTTCTCTCTAGAACTTCAAGGTGAGGAGAGAAACGCGGTCCAACGGGTAGCGACCACCTTCTTGCGAGACATCGGGGAGGCAGCATGCCGCCGAAATTACTCTCGATGCAGTGGCTACCGTCGTTGGGATGAAGGCATATTTTATTATGATGAAGAGCACTCCTGGGAGCTTATCAACCCTGATCTGGTGTCACTGCCGGTCGAAGGATTGGCGGCGTCTGCGGACGTCTTGAAATTACTGCCAAAAGAAATTCGGGTCGCTTATGAGTCGCGAGACTCACAATTGAAACCGAAACGGGAAAGGGAGGCCCTCCAGAAGCCCTTCCGTGGGGTCGAGGGAGGAGCATACAAAAGGCTTTTTGAAAAGCTGGAGGAAGGGGGAGTAATATCGTTGCAAAGGGAACAAGCAGAAGTAACGAATGGAGTCCTTGCGGTCCCAAAGAAAGAAAAGGGCATTCAACGCCTAATTATCGATGCGGGAAATGCTAATAACGCATTTTTCGCAGCCCCAGATACACAGTTGCCCAACCCAGCAGACCTTGCTAGACTTTATCTTCCTTCGGGCACCAAGCTCTATGTAGGGAAAACTGATATGGACAACCAGTATCACAGAATGAAGATGCCTGAGTGGTCACGGACGTTATTTTGTCTGCCGAGTATCAGCTCTGGAGACTCGCAGTTGTTTCCTGTTGTCTGTTCGATGCCGATGGGATGGTCTCATTTCCTCTACATAGCTCAGAACGTGCACAGGTTTTTGCGTGAGAGAGCCGGGTTGAGACAAGAGGATTGGATACCGAATGTGATCGAGGTCTCGGCTTTCCGTTATGGGGCGTACGTCGATGATTATTTTTCTTTGGGTACCATTTTGGAGAAAAGCGTACAGAATCTGAGAGTGGTTGTCGAAAGAGTCCAGAAAAAGTAATTTGCCCTCCAAACCACGAAAAATATGGTGGCCAGGAGAGAGTGAGTTTAGGGAAGTCCTAGGCATTGAAGTACACCTCAATGGCCTGCTGATGCCCGACGCAGTAAAGTTGCGTAAACCAATAGGGTTACCGGAAGCGGTCATAGGTAGGAAAAGATGGAATGTGAAAATGTGACAGTGTCTGTTAGGCAAGTGGGCGTGGTTTTCGTTGCTCCAACGTCCCCTGTTCTCAGTTTTATCCGCGATATACAAGTTGACCTGAGCAGAACACGAGTCCGTGGTGGCCTCAGAAGCCGCCAAGCAAGAATTATCTTTGCTCGTTGCTCTCTCACCCGTAATACGCGTTGATTTAACTAGAGAATTTGCGGAGACGGTACTTTGCGTTGATGCCAGTTGCTGGGGAGTAGGCGTCGTTTACACGGCGACAGAAGACCCTCTTTGGCTGCTGAAAGCGTCCGCGGATGATAAAGTACAATGGATTAACGCACAACCATGGAAGCTGGCTATTAGACACAAATGGCATGAAAAATCACCCATCCATATCCTCGAGGGGGAAGCGTGCATTTTAGGGCTTCGATGGGCACTTTGACAACGAAAACATTTTGGCAAGCGTCTGATAATCTTCATTGACAACCAGGCTCTTATTGGAGCTTTGAAGAAAGGACGCAGCAGTGTGTGCAGTTTTAACCGGATTTGTCGTAGAGTCGCGGCTTTGCTTTTGGCTGGCAACATGAAACTGGAAGCATTTTACGTGCCGTCAGTAAAAACCCTTTAGGCCTGTTTGAGCTAGCCAACAAAAGGGTAAAGCCAAGCACTCTCTAAAACTACAGTAAATACTTGCAACGTTTTGTTGAATGGTTGAAAACACTGGATAATTCTGAAAGAAGGAATTGACGATATTGTGATACTGGATCTATCAAAGAAAAGGCCGCACTATGGAAGCATGAACATTTCTATTTCAAAGCGCGGCCGAAACGAGGCAGTAACAATACGCCCATATTTTATGGCAGTATTGTTGTCTCGATTGATAGAAAAGAAAAGGGTATTAAGGGAACAAAAGCTTTTTAAAATGCCTCCAGCACGATTTAGGGAGCATCTTCGGCGTGCCGCTGCGCGACTTTCAATAACACAAAGTGTTACCCCTCACATGCCGCGTTTTGGCGGTGCCACAACCAATAAACTTTATGGTCGCCTCACCGACCATAAAATAAAGAACAGAGGTCGTTGGGCGTCAGGTAAGAACTTTAAACTCTGCATACAGCCCCACAAGTTGTATGGGTTCATGAAAACTTTGACAGACGCCCAGCGACTTCAGTTCGAGGCGGCTATTGCCAGAGCAGCAACGTTATGAAACGTTACGCCACCCGCTTGGGCTGGGGGTCGGGAGAACGTGCAAGCACTAGAGGAAGCTAGGAGTAGAAATAAAGGGAGGCTCCAGGACTTAGTGATTTCTCGGTGGGCCAATTTCAGTTTTGGACGGAAAATTGATCAGAATCAAAAAGCTCTGTTTAAAATCAATAAGTTCTGAAAAACTCTGATTTTCGCACCTCATCGAGACTTCTTGGGTCCTGGGGTAGTATGGCGTGGAGATGGGTTTGACGGAGAATGGGTTAGACCGGCTAGGGCTAGCTAGACTTAGGCGCTCGTATGGGCTTCGCGTGGAATTACAATTAATGAAGCTTTACAATAAATCCTTAGAAATGTTGTTGTTTCAAATAGTATTCCTTTTTGTTTAAGCGCGAGCAGTGAGCGAGTGTAGTTCTATTAGCATACGAACGTAGAGAGCTGGCTATATTGTTGCAATTAGGAAATATGTAAAAGAGCAACAATAATGGTTGAGCCCTGTAAGCCGCCTGGCCTGATGTATCTTACAGACGCCATGTAGACTGGCCGACCTCAGCTGGCCTCGTTTAGATTGTTTTTTTATTTTAATTAGTGTTATAGATTAGCATTACAGTGCCAGGGAGATCCCAGCGCCTCGCCATTGTTATATCATTGGCTCAAGTGACGCTTCTCCCTTAGCGTAAAATAGGAACCGTTAGGATACCAGATTATCCTCTTGAATACATTAGTTCCACCAACTGGTCTTCAATCCATCGTTTCCGTAGCTCCAACCTGTAGGACTACGTAGTAAACGCCAGCCCATGGCCCCAAGAACTCTGGGAGTGCCGCCGTCAAGGATACGAATCTTAGGACCCGCACTACCACGCTATCTCCGGTCGAAACCAGGACTCTGACCCATCAGTCGATGCGTTACAAGAATGCTCTCTTCCAGCACAAGGATTATCGTTTACCGAAGAATCAGATCTTGGCAGCTGCTCTGCCGCACCCTATACCAGTGGTTCCGACTCATCTCTCTACTACAGAAGTGGTAGAGCTTGCTGATGTTTCAGACGAATCAACTGGCGCAAATAAAGGTCCGAAAGAGTGGTCGCAAACGACGAAAAAACAGAAAGACCCAGACAAGCTGGTAGAAGAACTAGTTCTCGAGAATGATCCGGAAGGATAAAAGGAAAGAATAAACCAAATGTTGAAAAAGTGTGCCTCTATGTTGAGTGGAAAACGAGGAGAGCTCTCGGCCACAGAACATCATATTGATGTTATTCCGGGATCTCGTCCAATTTCTAAGCCATTTTACGGAGCAGGACCGCGAACTCATCAGATCGAGGAGGGCAATGTTGCCAAGATACTCGAAGCGGGAGTAATTGAAGCAGCACAATCTGCTTGGGCTTCACCTGTGGTGTTAGTCCCAAAACCTAATGGTTCTTTACGATTCCTTGTCGACTACCGGAAACTCAACGCAGTTACAATACGAGATACATATCCACTGCCTCATATGGAAGAGTGTATAGACAGCTTAGGCGATGCGAACATGTTCCCCACGCCTAACGCCAACACTGGCTATTTGTAGGTTCCTGTAGCCGAAAAAGATCAGGATAAGACTGCATTTGTGTCACACGCTGGACTATACCGTTTCAAGCGGATGCCCTTTGGACTTACCAATGCTCCGGCAACTTTCCAGCGCGTCCCGGACATATCACTCTCGAATTATATATGGAAAACATGTTTAGTATATTTGGAAGATGTCATTATCATCTCGCAAAATATGAAAAGTCATGTGTCACATGTAGAGGAGAGTCTCAAGGCGTTGCAGAGAGCAGGTATAAGCTTGAAGCTCAAGAAATGTGAATGGTTCGCTAATACTGTGAAGTACTTGAGCCACATAAATAGGCCTGGTCAGCTTGAAATTCATGAAGCACAGAAAGAGGCAGTCCCCGAATCGCAACCACCGTCCACACATACTCAACTGCGATACTTTCTTGGATTATGTATTCTCTACAAACAATTCATACCACGCTATTCGCACATTGCAGCTCCATTGAACGCATTGTTGCGTAAAGGACAGCCTGATAAGCTCGAGGAATTCGGGCCCGCCGAACACGAAAATTTAAAGACTTTAAAGACAAACCTCGTCACAGCACCAATTTTGGCATTTCCCAAACCCAACCTACCCTATTCTTTGGATACCGACTCCAGGTAGTATCGGGTAGTGTGTGCCCTTTTTCACACCGATGCGGACGGTCAGAGGAAACCAATCGGTTACTGGTCACGAACGCTGAACGCTGCAGAGAAGAACTACTCTGTATCAGAAAAGGAATGCCTTGCAGTACTCTGGCCGCTGACTACTTTACGACCCTATCTCCAGGGAGAAACGTTTACCATCCATACGGATCATTCATCCCTACGATGGTTATTATCAATAACAGACCCCTCCGGGAGATTAACAAGTTGGCTCTTACGCCTATCTGAATTCAATTTCGAAGTTAAATATAAAAAGGGACTGGCTAACACACAAGCGGCCGCTTTATCGCGATTGGAAACTTTAGGGAAAGCACAAGAAGGAATCGATGACGATACACCGTGTTTCTCAATGGAGATGAACAAAGAAGAAACGCAACTTGAAGATCAAGAAGATGAAAAGGACTACTCCCAATTGGACCCGCTCATGGCAACCCATGGGACTGAACCTCTTGATCAGCTCAAGCGTATCCCGATCAGTGAGCTCTTTTGTGAGCAACTCAAAGATAACTTCTGTACAGCGATACCCTCTAGTCTTAACGGGGGGGAGGATCTGGCCTTTTCGCTCGATTCACGAGGTATATGGCTCAGACAATTCGAGAAAAATGATCACATCGTAGTTCCGCGCGCTTTGAAGAGTCGTGTACTCTACTTGGCCTATTATGCGAAGCTATCTGAACACTCAGGAGGGAAAAAGTTGTTATGACCCTAGTAAGAGACTTCTATTGGCCAACGTTGGCAATGGACTGCCATGCTACGGTAAAGCTATGACGAACGTGTGCGATAAATCGCGTGACACTCTATAAAATGAGGAAAAAGATGACCCTATTCCCGGCAAAGGCGCCTTTACAATTCGTCAGCATCGACATACTTGGTGAGCTAATTCGTTCCATTCAAGGATATCGCTATCTCTTGGTAATTACGGATCGATTCTCAAAACTTTTACTGACTGTAAGGTTGAAGAAGATAACTGCCTCGGTAATAGCTCAGGCTTTCATCAAATATTGGGTGTATGTGTACGGACCGCCGGAAGTTCTGCTATCAGATAATGGAAAACAGTTTTTTTTTAAGTTCTTTCAGAACGTAGGCCGAATAATGGGCATCAAGAACGTGTTTACAACGAACTACCACCCACAGTGTAATTTTCAGGTGGAACGCTACAACCGAACGTTATTAGCCGCTCTTCGGCATTACATCGCGGATCACCCGAAGAAATGGGACATGTACACAGACACACTCTATTATGCATACAACACGCAAGTGCATATGTCTACAAAGGCGGCTCCTGTTGATCTCGTGATATCACGTAGCCCACCGTCATTACACATTGGGTTTGACGAATTCAAAGAAGACAAGATGACTCCAGGGAAGAACCATCTGAAGTGGAGAAGCGATCTGAAATTAGGGAGAGAGCAAGCGGCTCCAGAATTGGCAAAAACGCAAGCGCGATACAAATGTAGTTCGGACGCCCGACGGCGAAGACAGTTGTCAGATCTCCGGGTAGGAGGATACGCGTTCGTTCGCGTGGAACGACCTGAAAAGCAGGATAGAACACATCACAAAATGCTACCGATAGCATCCGAACCTTTCAAGGTAATGGAGCTCACAGGGGACACAGTACTTTTGAAGACAGGAGAGGACGTTGAACAATTTTCGCGCAATCGCGTTGAAACCGCACCAGACCACTCTGAACCCCAGGAAGCTGGGAAAGAAAGCGCTGTTTATCAGCAGGAACGAGAGATACTCGTCGAATCAGACAATCCGCCTCCCGTGGCACAAGGCGCTGACACGGCTCGTTATCTACAAGTGCCCGGCATTAGAGTGGCATTCCACGGCAATTCTCTGAAAAATCTGAAT
Organism: Agarophyton chilense; assembly: GCA_030374765.1. Lineage (NCBI taxonomy): Eukaryota > Rhodophyta > Florideophyceae > Gracilariales > Gracilariaceae > Agarophyton > Agarophyton chilense. The sequence continues at coordinate 1,824,049 of JARGXX010000080.1, forward strand.
AATCCCTGAGGCAAAAGCCATCGCTCTGGTACGACCACCTTACCTGAAGACAGGAAAGATATTTTCAAATATGGATCAGATAGATCCGGTCCAGAGGCGGATGCACACACGCCATTACCCGTTCAGGTTGAAGCTTCAAGTGGAACGCCACTCGCTGAGCGGTTGCGCTTCTCAGCCGACCAAAGAGAAGAAGTCGAAGATGAGGCTAAACCTCGATAATTGGTGGATGCAACTCCAATCGAACCTTCAGTGATGGAGCCCAGTTTGACTCAGGATCCCATGAAGCGCAGAAAGAACACGCAACTTGAAGAAAGACAGATAACGGTAGCCCCGACGACTATGCAGCCAGAAGCCGAGAACAGCGCTACATTGGCACAAAAAAGCCCTCAGCTGTCCGAACAGACTACGCAAATTCAACATGAAAATAAAGAGAGTTCCCAAGCGCGCTTTTGGGAGGTTCAAGGAAATGAAAACGTTGTGACATTCCGTCAGGATTCAACGCGTTCGTTTTTCAAACGGTAAAAGCCAATCATCCTGAAACTGGCGCCATCCGCCGAAACGTTGGGAAATGGCCAGGAATACGTCATAGATTGCATCATCGATCACGGTGAAGACGAAGACACGCACAGGCTACTGTATTGTTTATGTGGGTACAGTTGTACTCCGGAAGGGGATACTTGGGAGCCTATAACTCATTTCCCGCCCTCGCAGGTTGTGCGTTATCATCGTCGCATTCGACTACCACCCCCTGCAGAGATCGACTGCGCGATAATGGGCTTTCTAGACGCAATTTCGCAGAGCGACTGCTAATCCCCTTTCCCTTCAGAAAAAGGATAAGAGAGGAGAAGAAAAGAAGACTCGAGAAGAAGAAGAAGTACTGAGGGAAACGTGAAGTCGTAGAAACAGAAGAATTTGGTCTATATTATCGTCTCAAGGGTGTTGGCAACATCTACAGTCGGTCAAAGAACTTACCCGCTGGTATAATGATTCAGAGTGGCTGTAAGGGCAGCACAATCGCCTTGCAGCTGTGTTTCGGGTAAAACTGCATCTAAGAGGAATTGTCTCAATGATGCCAAAAAGGGATCCTCCGCATTGCTCGGTTGTTGGGAGAACCTATGATAGTATCCCATCGAGGGTTTGACACTCGATGTCGTAGCCGTTGGTGGCAAAGCAGCCGGCACAGGCGCAGTACTGAATAGTTCAGAATCATCCTCGAAATCGAGGTCTGCATCAGCACCTGAAGCTTATTGATACTCCTGATCTACAAACTCGGAAGGTGTGGACTCGTGCACATGTGCAGTACGCTGATTTGAAGGGAACCCCCTACGATTCACACGAAGGTCACGAGCCTGATCGGACGTGATTATCTGGGTGGTCCAGGGATTTTACCATACAAAACCTCCAGCATTGGCTCTGCGTCCCGGCGAGTGATCTCGATGCTGCACCCTTGTACTTATAGCTGATTGCTCTAAAGGAACCCTATGCCAGTCGATACTGTTGATCAAGTCTACCAAGAGTAGGAATTCGTCAAAATTGGCACGTGACCCCAACACAAGGGAAAGATCGAGTTGTCTCGCATATCTCCGTGCTGTTGGCGACATGTACCAAACTCCATAGGTATCTTATGCATCACAGAGGATATACGCTGCCATGTTGGCAATGATATCGGAGAACACGACCGTCCAGTATCCCGAAAACGGGTCGTTCAGTAGCGCTTCGCCTGAGTAAGAGTCAATAGCCATCAGTGGCCAGTAGAAGAAATTCCTTAGGGCCTAGTACATTCGCCAGCCTCCAGAGTTATCAGCCAAGTGAGGGAAATGGGCGAAGTATAGGAATCGTGTCCTCAGTGACCCTCGTATTATCGGTTGGAGTGCACCATCCACTGGTGAGCTGCGACACAATAGTCCGAGTCGGTCGTAGTCGAACAAGTATATAGGGGTTCTTACCAATTTGGCCGTTTTCTTGCAGTACTCGTCTTCGACCTGCGCCTGTAGGAGCTCCTCAATGGCTGCAGGAAGGAGCTCTTTTTCCTCTAAGGTTATTGCATTAACCTGAGGTGGTGTCGAATTGGGTGGTACTGTCTTCCAGTCCAACAAGTAGACTTCATTTTCCTTTACCTCAATATCATCCACTTTGACGGTACCCATAAGGTAATCCGTTTCCGTATTATCGCGAGGTCCATTATCTGTGAAGAGAGTAGGAATGACGTCGTCCAATTGCATGTCATCAGATTTGTCGGTATTGTTTTAATCCAGAGCCTCTGTATGGATCATTATTTCCGGAAGCTTGACGAAAAGTTGATGCCTCTGCGTTTGGTCGACTAAAGCTTTACTACACCTACTCGTGTTGTCGACTAAGCAGCGTAAGCTTGCTAACGGAGTACGTCAGGGAGGGTTACCTGTTAAAGAGGGAAGTGATCAGGCCTCCGTAGGCCAGTGATGCCTATCAAGTTGGTGTGTTTTTCAGAAATCTTGAGACTTGTTCCAATTTTCTGACGAAATTAAATAATCGGTACTTCGAGGGGGGGCATTGCGGATGCTGGTGGAAAATATTTTTTTAAGGCTAGGTTCGACGAAATGCAGAGCTTAAGTGTGTTCTCGTATGGCTTGTTGTCCATTGGGCTTTGCTGGCGTTGTTTGTGTTAGAGTCCGCAAACGGAATTATTTAGGGTCTTTCCTTAATTGGGTAATCAGGGGTTTTTCCCACGTGCGCAAGTTTATCGTCAGTGCAATCCGGGAGCTCGCATGAAGGTCGTATCTGGCTGGGGGTTCTGCGTGTTTTTTAATCGAGTCTTATAAAGCTTTTTTGAATTTGCATATCGGAATTAACGGTTTTTGCGATATTGGTGTTTAGTTTTTTGAAGGGTTTTCTGAAAAACAAGTGTTCAAATTTCTGTACCATGCGCCTTGAGTAATGAAGTAAGGCGGGGGTGTTTAAAGCACCAAGATCTGTCCAGTAGTAACTGTGGGTAGTGTTGTCGAGGCACGAATCTCAGGGACCTGGCGGATACGAGGCCCGGACCTAATTCCACTTGTATGGGGGTCGGGTGACGGCTGGACCTATTTAGGTCGCGTGCTCAGCCAGGAGCAGCCCTCCTAAAATCGCAAGCCTGCAATACGGGTTAAAGTAGTCCCGAGGACGGAATGGGTTGACCGTCCTTAGAGGTGATGGACCTGCTACAAACAAAATTTCAACCTGCAGGGCTCTCGCGCAGAAAATCGAGGGCATGGGGGAAAATGCCTTGGGCGTCGTAAGAGAAGCTTTTCGGGGTACGCTTTCAGTTTACATTGGAGGAAAGTCACAGAGCGAAAATGCTCTCCTTCGTGTGATCAGGAATGAGATTCCGAGAATCCCTAAAGAGGGAGAGACGGACGTCTTGTTCCATTGCATTGAAGATAAAATATACCCACTAAGTGTCGGAGGGAGTGCGTCGAAAGCGGGGTCTTCTAAGGGAGTAGCGAGTACTCGATTTGTAACCGTCTCGGATCAAAAGCCTCGAGGGCGTTCGAAACGCGTGACGGGGGGCAAGGAGAGTGAATCCTCGAGTGAATACGAGTCCGAGTCCGCTCCGGATTCTGACTCTGAGAAAAAGGCTACTACGCGTCCCAGTGAAATGCAAAAAATTCTTTCTTTCATGGAGGGGTTGGAGAAGGCGCAGAAACGCATGACTAAGGACAATAAGGAATTGAACGAGTCGCGGAAAAAATCAAATAAGAAGTCAAAGGGGGAGGATTTTCTTGTTGAAATCAGATAGGCAATGGAAGGAGTTGTTGTCGATTCCGGCAATGACTCTGGTTCAGAGTCCGACGGTTGAGACGAGAGAATTTTGAGCCTTGCGAAGAAGGCTTTGAATTCGAAGCGGCAGAAGGCGAACAAGAATTTCTGTGTTGCTTTCGCTAGCAAACCATTTCCTGAACAATATGTTTCGGTTGACATTCTTGAGTGGAAAGATATGCTCTGCAAAGCCCTGACGAATAATCCGACGGTCTCTGCGTGGGTTGAAGCTCGTCATTTGACTTGCATTTGGAACAGCCGGGAAGCTGTAACACTAGCTCGGGTTATTGACTGCCTCATCAGCTCGTTTGGCGTTATGAGCGCTAAAAACGAGTTGGCGGTGGAGTTGGCAATTCGTAGGTTGGCTGTGATGACAATGGTTGATAAGGCTGGCAACTGGGAAGCGGCCAGAGAACTCGAAGAAAAGCACGACGACTTGATAAGCGAGTTAATGAAGCGAAAGCTTCACAAGTCGGCGAAAATTCGTAAGGAGTTCAAGAAGGATAAGTCTGCCTTGCACAAGCAAGGAGACGGGAACGAAAATTAATAGAAAAACAACGACAACAAGAACGACAATTTTTAGTTCGACAGGCATGCGGGACGTGCTTCCTATGTCAGAGGCGTCTGATATACAGGAAGGGGATACATAGAAAGCAAGCCCACGACAACGACAAAAGTGGAGACGCAAGAACAAAGGTCAAAGTTTACTTGAGGGACTTCGAAGTGGGCTTACTTGCTTGTATGCCGGGCATGTCTACCCCTTTCTATCGGTACAAGGGAGAAACACTGTCCGAAGCCTGGCGAACAATATCTTGCAAGGCATCGAGGAGGACTCATACCGCTAAATTATTTCGTTGCGGAGGAGTTCTTAGGAGAGGTTGATTCTACGTTCGAATACAGTGACCCACACCAATGGGTCTGGCTGAATCCGGACCGAGTATCATTGCCAGAAAATGGTCTGGCAGCCTCTGCTGACATCATCTTATTACTACCAGGGGATATAAAGCTACTATATATGACTAGAAAAATTATCCGAGAAGATGAAGAGGTGAAAAGAGCTAAGAAGCCATTTTGCGGAGTGAAGGCGAAAGATCACAATGCCCTGATTGGAAAATTGGTGGAAGGGGGGCTAGTAGATTTGAGGGAAAGAAAACCGAAAGCTGTAAATGGTGTTTTTGCGGTTCCAAAAAAAGAGGGAAAACAAAGGCTCATAATTGACGCACGGAACGGTAACCTTCAGTCTACCGATCCACCAAAAATCAATCTTCCTAACCCAGGGCATCTGGCGAGATTACACATCCCGGAAGGATGAACGCTTTATGTTGGAAAGTCAGACATGGACACTCAATACCACCGAATGAAATTACCAGCATGGATGAATACGTATTTTGGTTTGCCACCAATCGAATTCGAAAGGAAAAAATTATTCCCCGTCATGCTCTCAATGCCCATGGGGTGGCCCCACTCCGTCTTTGTGGCTCAAAAAATCCATCTATAAATCTTAGCTCGCGCTAAGCTCTGCATGGACGATTGGGTAGCGGATTCAATTTCCGTTGGCGAATATAAATTTGGAGCTTACGTGGACGATTATTTTTCGTTTGGAACAAGCAAAGAGATGTAGGAAAGAAATCTGCGGGCCGTGATAAAGGAGTCTAGGCGTAGCTCTTTGCCTTCGAAGGCGACAAAAGTATCATGGCCTGCAGAAGGAGGAAATACAGAAGTCTTGGGAATTGAAGTCGGGAAAAATGGCGTATTGATGCCAAAACGGGAAAAATGAGAACGCTAATAACACTTACTGAAAACAAGCTGAAAAAGAAGATATGGAAGGTACAAGAAGTACGAATCATAATTGGAAAATGGGCTTGGTTTATGCTCTTAAGGAGGCTGCTCTTTTTGGTCTTCGAAAGAATATATTCCATTACGTCCTCGACCAAAAAACAAGTTGGCGGCAACGTCGTTAGCCGGAAGGAACTGGAAATAAATTTAAAACTAGCACCGATGATCTGGATTAATATTTCTACGCCGTTCAACACAACAATCCTTTGTACAGACGCAAGCTTAATTGGTGGAGGAGTAGTTTATACCGAGTGCCGAGATCCTTTGAAAATTTGCAAAGGATCGGATTGAATGGATTGAAGAATAGGAGTGGAAAATTGCGATACGACATCGTTGGAAGAAAAAAACACCCGATACACATTTTAGAGGGCGGAGCGGTCATTCATGGTCTGCGTTGGCTTCATCGAAATTGGAGTAATTATCAAACACGGATAATTATGTTTATTGATTACCAGTCGCTTCTTGGAGCTTTGGTAAAGGGACGTAGCAGTAGGCGAAGCTCTAACCGGATCTGCAGACGCGTTGCCGCGTAGGTACTCGTTTGTGACCTAACAATGGATTATTTTTATGTCTTTAGTGGGAAAATCCAGCCTATGAACTGTCACGGGCTTTTTGATCTAGCTCACCGGCGCGTAAAAGCGGCAACGCTACAGGGATACCGTAAGAACCTTGGTTATTTCGTGGAGTGGCTGGCGCAAGAACCAGTCGCTCGCCGTCGATGTAGGAACGCAGAAGAAGTTGATAAGTTATTCACGAGGTATTGCATTGATCCTTTTCGTGGTAATCAGCAATCGAAGGCAGGAGGTGTAGCTCAGGCAAAACCAGCGTTGGAATTTTTTACCCCCGAACTCAGCGGGAAATTGGTATTGGCGAATCAAAGTATACAAAGCTGGACAGCGTCGCGCCCTAACCTTCATTTTGGCGTGTGTCCGGAAATCGTTGTGTACTGATTGGCATTGGATCTTTTCAAACACGGGGATCCGGATCTGGTGGTTGAATTGCTGCTGCTGTTTTATGGGTATCTCAGGCTAGGAAATTTATTGCAGCTTAAAGTATTGGACGTCACCATGCTGCCAATAACCGAAAAGCGGCCGCACTATGGGATGCTCAACATTGCGATAAGATAACGTGGCCGTAATGAATCGGTCACGGTAAGGCCGTATTTTTTGGCGGTTTTGTGAAACAAATTAGTTAGAAGAAGGAAGTTGGCAGAAGCAGATGTTCTTTTTCCGTATCAACCAGCCCGGTTTCGGGCCGGTCTCCGAAGAGCCGTCGAACGTCTAGAAATTCCGTTCGCGATCACTCCACACATGCTTAGGTAGAGCGGGGCGACCACCGACAAGCTTTATGCTCGTCTCGCCGACCAGGATATGAAATGCTGAGGACGTTGTCAAAGCCATAAGACTTTTAAGGGATATATTCAACCACACAAATTATACCACGCGCTCAACAAACTATCCCCGGCCCAACGTCAGTCATTTGAGGCGGTTTACACCAGGGCATACACATCTTAAACGTGCCGCCGCCAGAATGGGCTGGGGGGTTTGGATTAGCATGTGGAAACTCAAGCCAAAACCCGTTTTTCGTTTAAGTCAGTTCGTCAGAATTCTGAATCCGACTCGCAGAATGCTGACTCTCGGAATCAGTTTTCTGAAAAAATCATTATAACAGAAAACTGTCTCCTGGAATATCAACTTAGAGCTTGGAACCTATGTCAGAAGGAAGTTTAGTTTGGATAGTAGAAGTGGACTTGGTTGTAGGAATTTAGTGGGTTTTGGTCTAGGATTGGTTTTTGGGGAGTGGGGGTGAGCTGGCTGGGACTTACTTATTTTTTTGGTTAAGTCGCTCAGATGCCATCGCGTGGTAGTTTAAAACACTATACCTTCGTATTAAAAATTGAAATGTTGTTGTCAAAAAGAATTATTTTTTACCTTGTCAATAGTAGTTAGTTAAAAAATGCGAAGCGTAATAGTACGAGCGTAGCGAGCTGTCATGTAGTCAATGAGAGGAAATGCTTTGCAAGAGGGTGTCTGCTGCCTGGTGCTTGATGCCTGGCCTATAGGTTGTATCATAGTCATACTCTGAAAGCCTAAGGCGCCAACGAGCGAGGCGACTTGATGCATCGGTCATATTGAGTAACCACCGGAGTGAATCGTGGTCTGTCCTAATGGGGAACATGGTTCCCTCGAGGTATGGTCGGAGTGTTGATACATACCATACTATGGCTACACATTCTTTTTCGGTAGTACTGTAGTTTTGCTCCGCTTTGGTGAGCATTCTGCTCCAGTATGCAATAGGTCGATAATTCTTTGGTGAATCTTGTTCCTGTAGCAGTGCGCATCCCACTTGGACATCAGAAGCGTCTGTGTCCAAGACAAAGGGCCTACCGGGTTTTAATAAAGCCAGTATGGGGGGGTTAGAAATTTGTCCGTTATGGTCTGAAATGCCTGATATTGGTCCTCGGTAAGGCATTCAAACTCCGAAGGTGGTCCCTTCTTCCACATTGCGTTGAAAGGGGCCCATATTTCAGCAAATCCTTGGAAGAAACGTCGGTAGACATTGCACAAGCCCAAAAAAGATCATAATTCTATGTAGGTTCTGGGAGTTTTAGCATGGCGGATCGCACCCGTGGTCTGTTTGGCTACCTTTAATTTTCCTGGGAGGACGACGTGACCGAGACAGTCCACTGAGGCCTGGAAGAAGGCGCATTTGCGCAGTTTCAGTGTTACTCCGGCGTCCTGTAGAATTGTTAGCACAGTCGTCACGTAGTGAAGGTATTCCTACATGGTTCGTGAGAAGATTATTACGTCATCTAAATAGACCAGGGCGAATTTTCATTTGACTCTGGAGCGTATGATGTCCATTAACCGTTGGAAGGTGGCTGTCACATTCTTCAAACCAAAGGCCATACGAGTAAAACTGAATAGACCTTCATGTGTGGTGAAGGTTGTCAGCGCTCTCGCATCCTCAGCCCTAGGGATTTGCCAAAATCCGGAATCAGCCTCCAGTGTGGTGAAAACAGCTGCTTCACCTAAGGAATCTAGACAGTCATCCATACGGGATATCGGGTATGAGTCCCTCTTGGTTACTTCGTTCAGCTTCTTATAGTCGACACAGAACCTGACGGAGCCATCCTTTTTCGCCACGAGGACAAGGGGACTTGCCCATTCAGATTGGTTAGGAGCCGCCGCCTCTATGACGTGAGCTTTGCTCATTTTGTCCATCTGGTCGGCCACAACTTCCCTAGCCTTCAGGTCTGTACGGTATGGGTGCTGGAACTATGGTCTAGCATCATCCTGAAGGTTAATGCGGTGTGTAGAGGCTCTGAGTTTTCCCAATCTACCTGACCACATGGCCTGGTGTTCCCTGAGGAGATCAATTACCTGAGGCCTATAGGATTTTAATTCAGTGCCGATAGCGACTATCCCCTGCCAAGAGTCGACGTCCTCGTCGGGTGTTGTAGTTGAAAAGTTATCCAATTGGGCATTCATAATGGCCACAGGGGCATGTACAGTGACGCCAATCACTATTCTTTTAGGTAACCGTACGGGTCTATATCCGAAGTTACAGACTGTGACCAAGAAGGGCCTGATGGGGCGGATTTCCAATGCTCCATTGTCCATTAAGATGAGGTTCTTTAGAACCGTTATTGGGTGGTTCTGTATTGAAAAGAGATCTGAGGATTGGGAATGGACCGATACGGTGATCTAGGTCATCGGGGGTATCTTTATGACTTTTTGATAGGCGAACCTTATTGGACCTAGTATCTTTGGAGATAACTGCTCGTTTGAGGTTGGCTTCTGGCTCTGGGTCGGAACCAATTATGGAGATGGAAGGTGCGCGATAGAACTCATCATTCCTAAGGCCTGGATTAATATTAATATATCGATCGATGTAGGACATCCCTAGGCTTGCGTCAGCGCCTAATTTAGGACATACAACGAACCATGTGCGGACTATCAGTCTTCCAAATTTTATGTAAAGTGGTACTCTCCCTTTAATTTCCATTGGTCTACGTGATGCATCGGTAATCCTGGGGGCCTTACTTGCCTGAACGAATTCTTCCCAACCAAAAAGGAGTAGCTTAGAATAGACCAAATTGGGACCAGCGACTAGGTCCAGTACGGCTGTGGCAACTTGGGAGCTTTTGAAACGTAGTCCCATGGTTAACCGAGCTTTATAATTATCCTTCCTGAGGATACAGACAGTGTCGTTAATTTCTTCACATTCTGGTCCATTTTGAGGGGTCCAACTGCTGTGGTTTGTATTGGGAGGTGAAGATCTACCTGGCTCCTGACCGTCCAATCGGTTAAGGCATGGACTTAAAGAGGCAAGAGTTGCCTCTGGTCGCCCCTTTAAACGCTTTCCGATGGAATTTCCGTTCCTTCCTGAGAATAGAGTTCCTCTTTGGGTTCGTCTGCGGGGTCTGCAAGAGCATGGACCTGTGGGGATTCCATTGGGGTATCCGGAGGGGTCGCATGGTGGGAGCTTCCAGATGTTTTTGTGGCTCGTTTCTGTGCCCTGTTAAACATTTCTTCGGATCTTCGCACCTTGTAATTCTCTACCCTTAATGATAGGAGATATTTACGTGGGTTTTCAGGCAAATACCTCGTGCATTCACAGGGCTGGACCATGGAAAGGCAGAAGAAGCAGGCCCTTGGTGAGCTAGTTAAAACATCCTCACGGGGTGGAAAGGGAAAATACTTGGGTGTGGGTGGTCCAATGGTCGCCGGAGTTCTCTCAGAGGTATGTGATGGGGGCCCAGACGGAGAGGCGCTGAACTTGACCGCGAGGATATCTCCCGAGTCGTCATAATGCAGTGATGAATCCATGTCCGATTCCGTAGAGCTAACCAAATCGGCTTGGTTTTCGCAATGGACTTGTATGTCCTCTGGATATACCAGCATTGCACCTGGAAGTCCTGTAGGGTTTTCCATAATCTTCGGCATAGGTGACGACTGGCCGTACAGAACGAATTAAGGAACCTAAGGACAGTAATGGGATCGGAACCCGAGAGCCTTTCCGTATTGGTTAGTTGCACGGCCCATTTAGCGATTCTTCGAGCCACCGAACCAGAATATTTCGGAAACCTCTCGGCCAATTGGTAGTTGCGGTGGTCTAGAACCTTAAAGAAAAATTCCTTAGTTGTTGTCAGTGTTTTGCAGCCTCTAACGGCAGCCTCATCCACTTCCCAGTCGGTAGTTTCGGTTGAGTCCGAATCGGAATGACTCGTGTCCGAATGGTCTCTTCTTTTACTCTTTCTGTTCTTCTTTTTCCTGCGATTACATCGTTTCTTCCCTGCGGAATGCGGACCTAAAAGATTAATCGCCCCATCAGATCCGATGGAGCCCTGAGGTCGCTGTACCTCACACTGTCCTTTGGGTCGAGTAATCTGCCTTTCTTCTAAACGTGGAGTTTCTCTTCTGCTTTTAGATTGTCTTTCCATTGGATTTTTCTGATGGTGTTCCCGGCGAGCCGCCGGTAATACCAAAAGTACTTGGGGTTTGGTAGGGGGTTGCCATATGGAAACCAGATGGTTGACTTGTGGAGTGGTCCTAGAGACTGCATTACCTGACTGGCTGGTGACTGCTCCTTGAACGGCCTGTAGGAGGAAGCCTATGAATAACTCAAAATCCATTACCTTAGGGACTATTTGCGTGATGAGGGTATCCATATGATCAGCCATCGCCGTAACGAGCCGCATGTCATTAACGGAATCCACATGGGCTGAGCAGAGCTCACGGAAACGGGACCAGAGAAGGTCAGCACGCCCTGCAGAAATTTTCTCTCTAACTCCCTCGGTCTTACGGGGTTCTCCTTGGGGTGTCCCTGGGCTAGATGTGGCCCTGGTGAGGCGTTCTCGTAAACGCGCTGCCACCGTGGGTTTTCGGCGAATCCTTTCAGAGCTGTCCAGGGGGGTTAGTACTTCTTGCGGCTGGTTTCCCGTACTCCTGCGGTCGCTAACGGTATCAACCTGAGGGTCAGGCGACATAGTCGGCGTTGTAGTTGCAACTTGTCTTGCCGTAGGAGTCCCATGGTCTGTTCGGTTGGATGTGTTTCTTGCTTCCATGATGGCTGTTGTTTCTGTGCTTCTGGTTCATTTGAAAATTAAACAAAAGACTAGAATCCGTATAAGTCTTCCTTCCAATGGTCAGGTCAATTATTTCCGAGGGATTCTAAGTCGAGAGACCAAAATGTAACGCAATGATTGGTGGGTCAGCGTACTGGTCTCAACCTGAGATAGCGTGGTAGAGCGGGTCCTATGGTCCGTCCCCTTGGCGGCGCCACTCTCAGAGTACTTGGTCCAATGGGCTGGCGTTTACTGCGTAGTCCTACAGGTCGGAGAAACGGAAACGATGGCTTCAAGACCAATTGGTGTAACTAATGTACCACAGGGGGTTACTTAGTATGCTAACGGTGCCTATCTGATTCTAAAAGAGAAGCGTCACTTGAGCCAAGTAAATATCAATGGCGAGGCGTTGGGATCTCCCTTGCACCATAAGGCTACTCTACCAAAATAAATAAAGTAAAATAAAATAAGTATCTATATGTGTCCAGCTGAGTACGGCCAGTCCACGTGACTTCTGTAATATGCCTCAGGCCCTGGCGGCTTACAGAAAGCCACCGCAATGGTTGCTTCTTCACACTATCGAGGAAGGAAACACGAAAAGCACGAAAGAAGGCTACGAGTTTTTTCAATTGTTATATCATTCGGCAGTTTGAGATCCGGAACCTCCCCTTCATTGTTCTTAAATGCTGAAATGAACCATGTATCCGTCACATTCTGGAAGCGTACTAAAGTGCACCATAAATGAACCTGGTCTAAAAAAAGTGTATCAAATTGGTCTGAGATGTACGAAATGAGAAAAAACCGGCGGCTTAGTTGAAGGCAAAGAGTTCTGATATGGTAATTTCTTACTGCAGCAAAGTAGTATTTACTACCTGGCCAGGGTAGTATTCGTATCATAAAATATTTCTCGCCGGCATTTTGCCTCAAAACCAGTCAAAGTCACAGCATCTGATCACAAACTAGTTATAGATAGTTCAGGTACTGCAGATGTAAATGTCTGTATTTGCTAGAGAATTCGAGAAAACTAAAGATTATATTTACAAAAATCTAAAACTCTTTCGAATATTCAGATACATTTTTGTTGTTTGTGTAACTACTACAAAGTATTTTTAATTTTGTAAAGGGGATATTTAATATCTTTTTTTAAAAAAAGGACAATTGTTGCACTCAGAAAGACTCAGCGAAACTCCGTTAGAAATAATAAATCTATTATATTAGAATATGTGATGCAGAAATCTTCTCGCCGTCATTACGACCGACACTGTAATATATCATCTAGTGTGAACGTGGTTCATAAGACTTTCAAAAAATCTTCATTTCATACTATTTACATTGACTGCTCAGTTTTAGTGTTAAAGGAGGACTTCGAATTTTGGTGTTTCTTCTGGATTTTCAAAGAATTAGCACAAATGTTGTAAAGACATAACTACAATGGTGTTATAAAATGGAACTATATGCCAACTGATTGTCTTATTCATACCGAACGACATGAAAAGAATTTGAAAAATCTGTACGAAGCTTCGAACATTTTCGAATGTTCTGGATTATTAAGGTTGACTAAGAACCATGATTTCCTTTTCTGGTGAGTTTTTGACTTTTTCGAAAAGGTTACAAAAAGCATTTGCATTTTGCTCTAAAAGTTTTAGAGTTTTCTGGAATTCACGAAGTGTATTTCTATATGTCCTTTCCTTGCTGAAAAGGATTTTGCAAATCAATTTTAGGCAGCGCTTTTATCCATATTCACGCTTTATATCGCAAAGATATAGCTTTGCAATACTAGCATATACCACATTCTTTTTAGTATTTTCTTTTTTAATACAGGAAACTTCTGTTGAAAGAAGAGCACCTAATTCGCCTGAAAAAAATGTGAAAAACATATCAAGTACTTTTCAACAAAATATTTCTTACCTAAACTATCAAAAATGTTCTCATAGTGGGGGTTTTATGAGTTTTAGTGATAAATGTCAGTTCCATCTGCCAACTATTTCTAAAATATGCGGATCTATTGGTTGCCGAGACATAGGTGATCTGAAAAATACTAAGATATCTGAAACAGTTTGCTCGAAATATAATGATGTAGAGTTTGGGTACTCAGAAATATCCAAAACACAGTGCCTTGCAATCTTCGGCTGCTACACAGAATTGCATCAATGTAGACTTCCACGAGCAGGGGGCTTTTTAAGGTCCAGAAGTGTTCTTTTCACTTTTATTATTACCTGTTTCTGGTACCACAGTGACATGGAAGCAACTTTGAAAAGCATATTTCAGCAAAGCTATAGGAATTGGGAGTTGATAGTTGTTGACGATGGAACACCTGGACGAAAATGTTCGCGAAAAGTGAATCAAATTAAAAAAAAATATTTCAACGAAAATAGAAATCTAATGAAAGATATGATGAGAGTGGTTTACAAAAACAAAACAGGTCCTTCTGACACGAAGAACTTTGCAAAGTATTTTAGTTCAGGTGATTATGTTTGTTTTATTGACGCAGGTGACTTAATATTTCCCAACTTTCTTCTCCGTGCAACTCAAGCCATACACCTGAAAAAGAGTGCAAACATCATATATGGGAATCAGATAATTTTTGGAGAAAATGACCATGGTTATCTTCAAATTATGTATCCCAGATATGGAAAAGAATATGAACAAAAATTTTCTTCCTTTCCCGTTCTGCCGCTGATTCGAAAAACAATACTGAACGAAATAAGTGGTTTCGAAACCAGTATGACCAGTGGAACAGAAGATTACGATTTATGGGTGCAAGTATTTCGGAAACTGAAGAAAGACAATCTTCTAGACTCAATTGTGTTTCTAGAAGAGCCCCAGTCAATATATATGTGGAAGAAAAGACAAGAGCATGTAGAAGAAGGGCAATACCATTTATCGAAAACCCTTGTACAACTACGTCATGCTAACATTTATAAGAATATATGCAAAAACCTGGCACAACTCTACTGCGAACCCGAACACACCAACTTGTCCAAATTAGAAGAACTCGTCTGGAATAAGAAAAATACATGTTTATCAACAATATGGCTCGTCCTAAAAAAATCGAAACAAGATTGTTTGAAAGAGGCTCGCTTGCTCTTGTTTGAATCTGTGAAGAAATGCAGAGTAAATAATCAAGACGAAGATATGAAACAGGTTTTACTGTATGTTTTTGGAATGGTTATTAAAAACGTTTTGCCTTTTCCAAAACAAAACGAACAGGGTACGTGCTTGAGTATATTTGAAACAACGTGTAAAGAACATAAACAAAATGCTTTTCCTTACAATTTTAAAACCAAGAAGAGTTATAGGCCCTATTACAGCCACCATAATGAAGATATTGTTTCCACTGTTCCAGAATTAAGAAATTTGTTAGATAAATTTATCCCAAGCATTACACCGAAAAATAGAAGAAATCAAAAGATACCTAATATATTTCACTTCGTCTTTGGTTTCTCAGGGCCCTCTCCTTACTTTAAGTTTTACCATTATTTATCGGTACAATCTGCTATATCTCACAATAATCCAGACGCGGTAATGATACATTATCAATACCGTCCAACAGGACCCTGGTGGAGGAAAATTCAGAACAAAGTAGTCCTAGAAAAGTGGAACACGAAAAGTGTAAACATTCCGAGATGCTTAAGCTCTTATGCACATATATCCGACTACATCAGACTACTCGTTTTAAAAAAATATGGTGGTGTATACATGGACCTTGATATTGTTTCGCTTCGAACGCTAAATATTTCATATGACTCTGAATTTGCCGCTGCTTGGCAGGACAGTTCATTGAGTGGAACTTCGAGGGAAGGCTCAACCCATTACGGCTTATGTAATGCATTAATGATGAGCGTTAAAAACTCCACATTCGTAAACATTTTGCTTTCGACCTATAAGTTTTTTAGATCATGTGGACATGATTTAAACTGGGACGAGCACTCCGTGCGACTACCAGCTCGAATTCTAGAGTATATTCCAAGTTTAAAGGAAAACAATTTTGTTCTTCCATTACCATCTGAGAAGTATTGGGCGATACTTTGGACTCAAACGGAGCAGTTTTTCATTGAAAGAGGCAATTGCGACGATAAATGTTACCTTAACTATTACAAGGACTCTGAAGTCTTCCATTTGTGGTCAAACTCGGGAAACAAGAGCTACGAATACTTGCTCAATAACCTTTCCTATGATATAGCTCCCAATATTGGCCAAAGTCTACTTCGAACTATTGTAACTAGAGCATTTTCTGATTCTGAAAAGAGAAATTTAGGTTTTTAACTGTCGGAAACCATGTTTGAGAAACGTTATTTTTTATCCAGTTCGAATTTGAGGCTTAATATGGAAATTGAGTCCCATTGGCCAATGGTTCTGTGTCCAGGGCACATTTATATTGTTTATTTCACAACATAATATTCGAAAGAAATTTTCAGAGCAATCCAACCAGCTATATATCTCTGCTGAGTTTAGAATCACAATCTAAAAGCACGTGAGAATTATGTATAATTCCATATACATGTTCAGCAAATCGAAAAATGTATAGTATCTTCGTGATCAAACTCATGCGAAAAACTTTCAAATTGCTTCCACACTTTTTCGGTCAATCATTCCCAGACAAGATTTAAAAAACAAATTTCTACGCTACACTAGTAGCTTTGCTGCATCCCAGCCTAAAACTTCAGCAATCATAAAATACCCATACCCGCGCACCCGTCTAAGCGATTATATAGATTCTATTGTTTATTCGACTGGGGCGACTGTTCGAAATTGCTTTTATTGAAAGATAGTTCTGTTTTATACACACCTTCGAAACGGGTTTTTAGAGTGCGACAACTGTTATCGCACTGAAAGAAGTATGTTTTATATTTCCTCTCATTGACTACATGACAGCTCGCTACGCTCGTACTATAACGCTTCGCATTTTAACTAAATAATATTGGCAAGGTAAAAAATAATTTTTGACAACCATATTCCAATTTTTAAAGCGAAGCTATAGTGGTTTAAACTACCACTCGATGGCATCCGAGCGAATTAACCAGAAATTGATCAAGTCCCAGCCAGCTAACCCTCACTCCCCAAAAACCAATCCTAGACTACCTTCTTATGCAAGCGCAAGTACCAAAAATTGGAAAAGCGACGGCTTGAAGTGAGCTTAGAAACATACCAGCGTTCGGGTTGTCGGTGCATCCTTGTCCTCCATAAGACTGGCGCTCTGTCTATACAGTACGTCAACTTCTGGTCATGGAGCATTTGTCAGCGCTTACGTCTGCCTCATCCTATACAAACGCTACCATCCACACCCAGAGCACGGTTTTCAACCAACCGTCTCAAGTTCATAATGGGTTGGAAACAGGGATCTGGTTTGTACTTCTCCCGCAAAGCAGGCAAACCACTCTTTCGAGCATTTGTTCGGGTACTCACCTTCAAGCGCAGCCAACAACTGCTCCGACTCGAGATTCTTTCGGACCTCAGCCTGGTGTGGTGTAGCCTTCGTTCGACTTTCAGATTCGGCTGACTCCGAACAATCGCTTTCATTCAGTCCTCATTCATAACGAAACGGTGTTTTATCGTGCCAACGCCTTCCAGCAGAAATTGTTTACCTCTTAAATGGATAGTTTCATTTCTCTTCCGGGGTATATACCGGCGGGATTGACCTCTTCGTGAGATTGCACGAACCGTTTCGCTACTAGCGAGTATCCGTTCCCATCAAATACTTTGCAACGCGGGAGAATTTCCAGCAACACTCAATGCTGCGCTAGTGCGATTTGCGAATCAACAGCAAGACAGGGCACCCGTGAAGTTTTCGATCCATCCGAAATTGCAATTCGATATGAAGCTTTACTACACGCGCGGGAAGATAGGTGACAGTGCCCGCCTCGTGGCGCTGGAAACCGTCGCGTGGAGAGGTTTTCTATTGGTTTCTACAAAAGCCATTACCAGGAAAGGACGGATCATTTAGGTAGAGTTCCACTTCCACTCTCCTTCGCAAAAAAACTGTTTCTACTTCCTTACGCGTTAAGTTTCTCGGAACGGCGATGGCGGTCTTACATCGATTATTTCATACAGTGCGGTTCTACCAAACTAAACGCGACGCAATCGCACGCAAAATAACAAAGAAGAAAAGCCCATGGATCGATCACAGGCCTTTTCGCGTCCCGCTACCACCCTTGACTTTAATACACTTGGTCTTGCTCTAAAGCTTTCAATTAAAACTGACAATGTCATCACGGCGCATGAACGTTTCAGACTGCTACCTCAAATGCAGAGGTCTGTAGTGTGACAGGGGTCCCAAGAACAGCTCTTATCCTGTTTTTTCGAAGATACACAGCCTTAAGGCTCTGAGTTTAAATCGCGGTCCTCAATAGTAAACAAATAGTCTTGGAGCAAGCTAGGCAAGTCTTCGAAAATGTTTTCCAAGGGTTCTCAAGTTTTGTCGGTGTCGTTTAGGAGACCTTCCCATTCAACTAAAATTTCAATTCCGCCAGCCCCATCTCTTATGTCAAACAAAGTCTTTGAAGTTTGCCATTCTGTCTCGTTACCGCGGGCGTATTCCAGAAGAGCAGAATCAACAACCTTGCCGTCAAGATCTGCTCTGTATTTTATCAGACGAGAATTATAAACCAATTGCTTCTTCTTCTCTATAAGATCTTAAACTACAAATACCCAATTTGACTTTGTCTCAAGCACACGCTGAGGATCTTTCCATTGAAACCTTAGTTTATGTTTGTGTGGTGATCGTCGTTCCAGACTAATACAAAGCTTCCAACATCGATATCTCTTCGTTGAATGTTTGTCCAACGATTGTGTCTTTGTAATCGCGTTTGACGACTTGCGTTCAATTTGCCTAGGACACGCTTATGCATGCCTTGACGTTCTTCTTGTGCTTCTTTTGCAGATATGGCCTGTGTCATGCGTACCTCGTTTAGAGTCGTGGCATGATCAAACTGTTCGACAGGCCAGGCTCTCATTAATGGCCACACCGGAACACGACCAGTGAATACCTGAAAAGGGGTACGAACTACAAATGGTTCTTCGCTATATCTTGGTCCAAGGCCTTGTAGTAGGGCATGGTTTAGCACTGTTTGCACGCTTTCTGGCACGCGTGGCCAATCTCGTGCGCTCATTTTCCTCTCAAAAAGTAACGCTTTGCATGCTCTCAAAACTTTATGACATACTCTCGCCATTAATCTGTTACTCCAAGGACAGTGAGGCGTTGTGAAGTAGTGAGAATAGTGGAATTCTTTCGACAAAAAGTGTAGAAACTGGTTCTTAAAATGTGTAACTTGATCGGTTACTAACCACTCCCAGCCTCCGAACGAAGCAATCCATATGCTTAGTGCTTCTGATATTGCTGTACTGTTTGCCCTGAAACATGGCCAAAGCCAGACGTACGAAGATAAATCTTCCCTGAAAATCTGTATGTACTTCTGAGTCGTTTTGCTGTCGCAAGTGTATAGAAAACAGAATGTAGAACTTCATTTGGTCTTATTGCGAGGAGAGCACTTTCTAATGGTCGTGGTATGCGGTAGCTGCTTCGAGAAACGAGGCAGTGTAAACAAGTCTTGACAAAGCTTAAAACACCCACTTTCTGGGACTTCCTGTACAAATGCTCCTTGAATATGCTCATGGTGGCGTCTGCGCCACGATTTTCACCCATTACACAATGGGTTATGACCATAAACTTAGGCAAGGTTTCCTTGTCTGTTTCGGGAAGCAGCAATGCTTTTCTGACACTCCAAGTCCTGGTTTTTGCATACTACCATTGAGCTCTGCCGTGTTTTGCGGTCAAACCTGCTTTTCTTTGTCCATGTAGAACGCTTTCAATAGTAAGCTAGATGAAATCCGATGATGTGAGTCCAATCAGTTTTGTACTGGTGACAAAACTGTGTATAGATCTCATGTGAAATTCGTGCACTCTATAGGACTGTTTCCACCTGGTCAACATATCAGACAATACATTTTGTTGATAAGCGATATGTTCGATAGTGTACGCAAACTGGGCAAGAAATAAAGCCCATCTTTGGAATTTCGTAGCCGCATGTCGTCCAAGATTAGGCTCAAATGCTTTGAGGTTAAAAGCAAAGAACAAGTTTCTGTGGTCGGTAACAACGTTTACAAACTGCTCTCCGAGAAAGAAGTAGTCTGACTTGCGGAACACCTGGTATATGGCATATGCATCTTTTTGCGGTGTGCTCCATCTCTGCTGTGAAGGAGAGAACGCTGTTCCAACAAATTCTAATGGTTCATGTGTCTGTTCTCTGACAAGCCCCGAACAATACCGTTCCGAAGCATCGGTCATGACCCAGATTGTCTGATATGACTTGGGGTAACAAAAATAGACGGCGTCACGCAGCCGTTTTGGTAAAAGTTCGAAATTGTCTTGATGGTGTTTTTTCCACCCCAGACTGCTCAACCGAACGCGTTGCATCGACTTCTTCGTCCTTTTGGATTAGCGCTCGTATGTTTCTTCAAGTACATCTGTCAGCGTATACAGTAGCTTCGTAGAGTCTGGGAAACATTTCGACATCCAGCGCCCACATTGTACGAACTTGCAGAGATCCGCTGCGTTCTGTAGAGTATCAGTGTCTTTCAATGCTTCAACTGGTGTAGAATCATGACAGTACCCACACACGTTGACTAGGCGAACACACCATTTGATTTCTTTCCGAAAACGTGATCTTTTCCTTATCGAAATGAACATGCCGTTCTCCAAGCATATCTGAAAGAATCCTTCAAGGATTTTGAGGAGGGTTCTCTAGTCTGTCCCATGCATTATGAAATCGTCTACCCGGAGCTCGAAGTTCCCTTATAGTTCTGCAAATGCTGTCAGTACTCCTCGTTGGAAGTGAGGAGCGGCATTAATCAGCTCCATGAGTACACGACGTGATGAGTATATGCCTGTAGAGCTAATCACGCCGCATTTGTCGTACAAATCAAGGTTCAGAGCAACCTGCCAATATTCTGAGACAACGACAATGACATAGAAGACCTGACTGCCCGCAAAGTCATGAATTTTGGAATCTAAGTGCGGCATAGGCCGCACTATTTTCTCTGTTGCAGAGTTAATGGGGCGAGGATCGACAGCCATTTTGAACTTTTCTTTGGAGTTTGGTTTTGCGACGAGAATTGGAGCTGCAAGCCATTTTGCTTCCGGATACGGCACCATGAGACCCAGATTCACGAGTTTCTGTAGGTATGCATCTAAGAATACCCGCTGTGCTGACGGATACCTGTGCGCTTTCACCTTATTTAGTTTCCATTCATTGTAGGTAACTATCCGTAATTGAGGAAAGCTGGCTGGGTGCAACTTACCCAGCCTTAATCGAAAATCTGCTTTTGCTTCTGGAAACAGTCTTCAAGACAGTTCTGGCTGCTTTCTGAGAGGCTATTTGTCTTTCCTTCTTCTAGGGACCTGTCCATTGAACTACTGATATCTTGCTCGGAGTCCTCTCTGACATCCAAATAGATTTCGTCATCTTCATAGTCACCCACGTTGTCTATACCGTGCATGACGCCAGGGGTAGACACCATAGATATTTTGTTAACGTCCCTGTCACGCTCCATTTCGACTTTCGAAAAAACGTATTTTAGAGGAATATCTACATCTTCTCCGATACGGGACATTGCAGCCGCAAAGAGAACAGGACTGTTCAAACGGAGGGCATTCAGCAACTGTCTGCCTAAAACGATGCCTGATGTTCTCTCATTCGCGATCAGCCAGTCAACACCACGCAGAATCATGTTCTTTCCATGCAGTATCTCTAACACAACATCCGCCATAATCTAGATCTCACAAGTAATTGGAAGAGCTGCTTTGTTGAAAACATCAAAAGAGGCTTGAAGTGCTAACTTGTGAACAGCATATAAGCCATCTTACTCTCTAATCTTCGGACATATTTCTTTGAGCATGATATTAGTTGATGCTCCATGATCTGCAGTGACATTTGCCTCCAGCTTTCCGTCGCAAAATAATGTATCAAAGACTGTAGACGAACGCTATTCGTCAGGAGAATGTTCATTCTCCCCAATCTTCTTTATCGAGTTGGCTTTTCTCTTCTTCTTCTTGATTTCCATGTACGCCTTAAGAAAGGCTTCCATTTCTTCAGGTTTAGAGTTCGGAAACTTTCCAATGTATTGTCGCTTACCCTTCCTTTTCAACGTATATAAACAAAAAGGCAGTTCTCTTTGCGGTTTCACATTACGTTTCGAATCATCATCATCCTTTCTACGTTTATTGGATGGAGTTGACTGAACATTGATTAGAATGATAGTATCGGTCAAAACATCTTTTTTGGTTGCGATGAACGTACTCACATTTGTCGGCTTCTTCAGCTAGGCCTCAGACATATGCACCGAAATCTTTTTTGTGCAAGCCAGCTTGTGATTCAATTAGAAATATGCCCTCCATACGATCTTGAAAGTGACGGGGCTTCACTCGCTCTCGAATATTCTTAATAGCCACTTCACAGTTTTTGGGGATGGCCTCAGTGGCCTATATCTTCATAGAAATGAAAGACCAGTAGCATATATGGTATATCCAACTGCGTGTGAGGGCGGATATTCGAAAGTTGGACCAGCCAGTCTCCATTAGAAATCTGTCCAACGTCGACGGAAAGTTGGATGTGATCGCCAATGCCTGTAGTGGTCTGGAGATTCAAACACTGCTGGAGTAGAACACGCGAGGCCAAGAACATGAAAGATTCGTCTTAGACCTGGAAAGATTTACAACGGTGGCGAGGGACTTCGAATACTTCGACCTATGAGACTCTTGCGACATCGCCACTGCAAAAGCGTACAAGTACCAGTATTCCCCGGGAGAAATATCCCGGTATCATACTGTCAGCTTATTCGAAAGCGATTATTATCACTGCACTTTTATCAGAGGATCTTTCATGGAGTATGCAGATCAAGTAGAGTCCAGTATTCACGATACAGTCGGGTCAATTGAGGTATTCGATTCAAGTATGAGTGTTTATATCCTTCAAACGCCTGTTCAGTGAGCCTGTGTCGGTCCTTCTTATCTGACCAGAGATGCCTTCGTGGCTTCCCCCACACCGCATGGTGAAAAATACTGCATCACTATTTTTTAGTGGTTGGCAGCACTATTATTCGTGGTCCATTTTTCTAACACCGAACATTGGTATGGTACAACTAAACGTGGTGCTGCATTGTTGTGTTTAATGGTTCAGTACTCCTAAACCACGTAATGAATTTTAATGGTACGGAACCACTACGATTCCGAGTTTTTGGGAGATTACCAATTATTCACTGATCCACCTGAATTTTAGTGGTGCTCTACTTTGATTAGTGGTAGGGGACCACTATAATTCCAACAGAGCACCACTATTTGTCAATATGTCCCTAACAGGATCCTGTGCAGGTTCTGAGTGGCGCTCGTGTACACGTACCTACGGCCAACTTGTCGAACCAACTACTTAGTATCCTTCTGGGCAGACTACAACAAAACAAGGTTCTTTACTACGCTAGGAAACCACCTACCACTTGCCTGCTGAGTAGCTTCAAAACATCGGAGCAAAGTTCTGGACCGTGTTATACAGCGCTAGGAACAGTGACAGTGATCCTGTCTACGCGAACGCTTCCTGATTCTATTCTGCGCAGGCTAAACATCTTCCTGTACACTTCCCTGTTCCATCTCTATTTCACATCGAACGCGTGCATGCCTTGGGATACCGCAATATCAGTTCGAGCGCTTCCATTTCCAAGGCCAAGATAACCCTTCTATCAGGACCGGGCGCCATTCGAAAGCGCTGTTCTTGCTATCCCGCATGGCGGTTTCGAAACCCACCGCTGTTCGTTGTGCTCCATCCACTTCGCCAGTTTCCGTGGCGCAGCTCCCTCCAACGAAAATTCGCAAGGCGCCCTTCGGATTCTCAGAGCTTCACAGCATGCCTTCCAACACACGCATCATCCGTACTGCCTTCGTTTTGTCTTCCTACACCAGGAGCAACTTTCTGTCCGCGTCACTTGTAATTTCCAGCAATGCAATCATAGCAGCTGCTGTGGTGAAAACGATGCATGCCTCGAGTATATGTTGGAACGGGTGCTCTATGTCCAGAACTGACGGTGAAAATATTACCGCTCGAGCTTCACTTAGAGAGTTGATTTGGTTAAGAACATGTCGGGCAATGTATTGCAACAATTTGAAATCGCACGTATACATCACCACTGCTTCTGAACGCTGCAACACGGTATCGAACACTTCCCGTCCATGAACTCTCTTCACCCTTCTCAGCGGCCGCTGCAATAACATCACCAGATCAACATTGGCGCGCACATGTACAACATTCCCTCTCTCTTCTAGCAACTCGAGGTGGCGGCATACCCTCGCACTGTTCAACTATCTTTCCCTGGCAGCAACGCCTCGCAATCAATCTGCCTGTGCCTCGGGTATTCTCTGATATTCTTCTCCGCTAATTTCTTGCTTCCAGCCTGGCCGGGACTTTCTTGTCCGCCGACGTTGCACATCTCTTTTCCCACCCTCCCTTGATGAGTACAACTTGGATATCCGGAAACCTTGAACATTCTTGCCGGCCAACAGCTCTCTGTGATCTTCTTCAAAACCCCACGATGCCAGACCGCCGTTCCCATCCTCATCTATATCTGCTCGAGTGCTTCGTCAGCATCAGCAGTGCACCAGCCGGTACGTGGTCACAACAACGCTGGGGAGAGGTCCCGACAAAGCTTCCCAAGTACCCCGCAGCCAACCAAGAAGGTTGTGCAAGCTGTTCGTGGGTTTCAGGATGACGATGGCTCGTCCACAGACCACGTTCTAATTTCCCCGGCGGCCACCCCCCCCCCCCCGTCCCGGTAGGTCATCAGCGGCAGGCATCCACGTAAACAGTTCCTCCCCACCTCTCAGGGCTGGGGTAGCATCTTAAAAAGTTTTCAATATGGATCCCATTGCATCATCTCCACATAGAGTGATTTGGACTCGCCAAGAACTCCGACCGGCAAGACAGGTCGACTGCAATTCGTTGAAGTTGTCGCGAGCTCCACTAACACGCGGTGAAGACGTCTATTCTGGCCACGAACGGGCTTTATCCGGCCAAATGTCGCGCGTCGAGAAAGAGATTGGTGTTGTACGCGACAGTTTTGATTAAATGGGATTTCTCCTCGAGCGGTTCACGGAACTTTTCGAACAACAGAAGGGCTCCACAAAAAGATGTACGTATGTCGGGACAGGAAAAAAACGCGAAGCCCACGCAAATGTACGAGGAGGCGATGGCAAAGAGGCTTTCTCATCTTAGAACGGCCTTCGATAATTTTTCGCTCTCCCGCTGCGTCTCCAACAGCATCGTGGCCGCCATCATGGATAAGGGAACAACCACTCAACTCTCTCCGGCCGAATTGAGAGAGGTCCTTACGGCAGTCCTGCTTTCCCTAAAGATTAATGAAACTAAGGAGTAGTGTCAGCGTGGTTTTGGGCCAGCAGCGTTCGTTTTCAGGCGCAGAGTCCTGTACTGTTGCATTTGGAACGCTCCGTGCGATACTTTCAGGCGGTTTGCCGTTAACGAAGACAGCAGCCGAGATGGACAGACGCGCCTGTCTATGCCGTCATGATTGGTTGAGAATTACCCTGCAGGCGGGTAATACATATCGCGCCCGCATGTGGTGGCAGCTTAAGACCGGAATGAGAAGCGTGTGGAGGGGAAGAGTGAGTACGGCCGTAGGATGCAAATTGAGAATAGGGCACACCGGACCAGGGCCTATGACGATTTGTATGCGATGATCTACGGGTATACCACCTTGTTGCACCTTCTCAACACAGTTCAGAAGCAGGCCCCGATAGAGTTTTTCAACAACATGGGGTATTTTTTTGTGTAATGGTTCCCATACGAGCAATGAAAAGTGAGAGATTCTGAGGCCACCCTGTCTTGGGTGGCTGGCACCAAAGCCGCGGCAGCTCTTTCCCCGGAGGATATACCCCCAGCATTTGTGTTCTCTGATAATGACCCGAAAATGTTGGCCACGAACGAGAGTCGCTACAAGAAGTTCGTCCGTTTCCAGCCGGAGCTCAAGTTGATGGGTGAGCAGGATGTCCTTTTCATGCTCCTGGGGCGTAAGTCAGACCTTCAAGATCATCAAGGCGAAGAGGTCAGATCGTGGAATCGTGTAATTAACCTCATGGATGCGGCCGCATATTTCATTTGAGCTCTGTCCTCTTTTGAGCGCTCGGCAGATATGAGCGACATGTTGGCGTCTTATAGGCAATCTATTGCAGCATTGTAAGAGGTGGCGGTCATTTCTCGTGCCGTATTGAACAGCCGAAGCTGCAGACACATTCTAAACCGCGGTGGTACCGCATCGGCGAGTGCAGGAGAAGCGGGCGCTGGTAGTGGCTCGAAAATAGAAGGCTCTGCGTTTCAGTCAATGCTAGATGACATTTTCAAAATTTCGATGCCGTCTGGTGGGATGATTGAGCGCGGGCTGCTGACAATCACGTGCGCAGTGCCTGAAGAAGTGTCTTGGCTGGGCATGTGGAGTAGAAGTGAGATAGAAGTACCTATGATGTCAGTGTTGCGAACCAGGATGACGCAAGCGGAGCACAACCCCATGATAGCCTTGGCCGAATTGAGTTTGACATATGAAGAGCCCCATGAAAAGGAACATTTATTTGCTAGAAGGCATACAACTCTACACATGAGCGATCGCGTCGAGATATGATGCTGCTGAGGGTACGGGCCCCCTCAACCACCAAGGCGTGTCACGCCTTCCATCGTAGCCGTCTTTGAGCCTTCGACGCAGACCTTTCTCCTGTTCCTGCTCCCAGTCCTGACTCTGCGGTCGCAGACGCGGGCGATGAAGATTGATCCGTGGTTGCTCCCCCCACACATTCTGCTCCTTCGCTACCTCGTGGATGCAGAGTGACCAATAAACGCGTTCAAACAGGCGGCCTCTAAGCTCGTTTAAGTTGGAAAACCTTGTGGCATATCCCAACCACACGAAATATGAAGGTCGCAGGCGGGTATAAGGGAAGTTGAGCTGGTTGTGGTGACACCAAGGGAGGCGAGCTGTGTCCTATATACGATCAACTATCCAAGAGAAGGTGTTCTGACCGGCCGGTCCGCAGCCTGTATCGGAATCAATAAGTACGTCACCCAGTCTTGATGGAACTGATGAAAGCAGCAGCTTTGCGACAGGAACTTGGGACGGGTTGAAGTATTTAGGCCGCCTCGTGACGTGTTTAGACGACGGGGACAGAGGTTTTGGGAACGAGGAGACTTTAAAACCCTTCGGGGCGGGTGGTAAAGGCTGCAGGAGGGCGGGCTGCGGCCGCTTAAAGACCGGTTGTGACGACGTAGGCTCGGGTTGCGGCCGCGGGGGACGAGATTCTAGGTTGCAACGGCTTGGCGATGGGTTGCGCCGACGGAATTGATGGAATCGGCGGCTTCGCGACGGATTCTTGGAACGGACCGACGAATCTAGGCTGCACCCTGACGGGTTACAACGACGGGGACAGGGGTTGTGGCAACGGAGAGACTCAATCAACTTGAGGGGCGGGTGGTAGAGCTGACGGGCTGCGGCTTCTTGGAAAAAGGTGCTGCAATGGAGGCACGGGTGGTGGCCGCAGGTTCTAGTTGTATATGCTGCTGGGCGGGTGGTCGGAGCTGCGAGCGGGTGGTAGAGGCTGGTGGGCGTCCCGTGAAGGCTGCAGGGTGGCGGGCTGGAGCAGCTTGGAAAAGGTTGTGACGTACGGGGCACAGGTTGCAGCTGCGGGGGACTTATACAGGGTGCAGTCGCCTGGAGACCGATGGCAACGACGTATTGTAGACGTTCCACCATACAACGTGCGGCACAGGGGCAGGGAATAAGGTGTTTTTCGGCGACACGCCCGGGGGGGCTACGGCACATTCTGAGTCGGAACTTCAACTGGTCTCTCCGCTGCAGATCGTTCAAAAGCACTTTGTGCGCTTGCAGGTCCCCGACCTGAACGCAATGATTTTCAACATCTGGGCCATTTTTCCTGTGTAGCATTGTGAAAATACTACCTCTTTCCGATAAGAAAAAAGATCTTTCGCTTTTCGAAAAGCTCTTCCGGGGTGCGTAACTGGCAGCTGCACCCGGACTGCAGGCGTTGTAGCGTGTGCAGATCTCGACGATCTTTCCATCCTCATTGTCCCTTGAGAAAAATGGCAGGCGATGTAAGTCATGAATGAGAGACCCTGACGTCTGTCATCTCCTTTCGTGAGATACAAAATGTGTCCAAGTCACGTCAATATCTTGGAAATGAGTTTGGTGCCGTCAATGAGCATTGGAGCTATGCAAAATTTCGTTTTTGTCTGGCTTATCTAGACCTGTATTCGAATGAAATGAGTAGCACTCGGCATATTGTTTTATGCAGCTGCTTGAATGAGCACCCTGATCTTCTCTGAGATCGTTCCTATTTACCTGCAACACGTATAAAGAAAGAGCGATATGAAATTGCTATGAAATGCGGCGCTGTTCGTAAGACTGCGTAAAACAGACCAAGGTGCTGTCGCTCATGCCTAGCATTATGTCAACTCTTCTGAGTCATGTCGGGCCCTGTTTTAAAAATCCTGTGGAGAGCCCGCCTACGGAGGAGCATGGACGCGCTAATATTGC
This sequence comes from Agarophyton chilense, assembly GCA_030374765.1. Classification (NCBI taxonomy): domain Eukaryota; phylum Rhodophyta; class Florideophyceae; order Gracilariales; family Gracilariaceae; genus Agarophyton; species Agarophyton chilense. The sequence goes on from JARGXX010000080.1 coordinate 1,852,319, forward strand.
TCGTGCTGATGATTTTTTGCCCCTCAAGTCTTTGCCGCGATGCAGTCGTCGTCGAAAGCTTCCAGTGTCTTATGAGGAATTTGACCAGTCCAACCAAGCATCACGAATCTGCTCCCGGAGGCTTTTTCGGTATGCTTGCAGTTTAGACAAGGCAATGGTGTTGGCGGCCGTTGCCATAGCTGTCGTTCACGGTGCCATGTTCCCCATTTTCATCACTACCATTGGCAGTGTTGTGGATGAATTTGGAACTACCCTACTTCCTCAGTTTGACCCGAACCATTCGGCGACTTCCACTATTTCAGCATCTTATTCATTAACTTGGAGTCCTGTTCTTGCTAAAGCCATATTCAGTCTTGTGCTTGGCAATGCACAGCTTTCTTTTGTGAAATACGCTGCAAATCGTATTTGAAATCGAATGCGCACTCTTTGCTTTCGTTCTCTTCTCCGACAGGACGGTCATTTTTACGACCATCAGAAAACCGATATTTTGACACACCTCTTCATAAATGATATTAATCTCATTCAATCTTGTATCGGAGATAAGCTGCGCACCTGCATTCAGTACACCTTGACTTTCTTTGTAAGAATTTTCAAAGCCTTTTCGTACGGTTGGGAGCTCGATTCGGTGATTCTTACTATCACTCTGCTCTCGATGTGCATCGGGTTTCTGTTTGGATATCTCAATTCTGAAGCTGAAGGGCATGGAAATTCCGCCGATGCAGCGGCCACTGCTATTGCAACTGAGGGGTTTCGTCTCATGCAAGCCGTGACGGCGTTCTAAGGGTAGGAATAAGAGTCGTCTCGCTATGAGAACGCCGTAAAGTGGACGTATTTCACAGCTGTTCGTTTTGCACTGATTTCCGGTATTGGTCTTAGAGCTGATTTTTCTGTTATCAATATGTCTTATTCTTTGAGCATCTGGTTTGGATCTCGTCTTGTGCGTTCTGGAGGGGACTCACCGGGAGATGTTCTGCTCTTGTTTTTTGTGTATTATGATTGGAATTACCTCCATCAGAATGGATGGCCCGGCATCTATATCAAACCCCGTCGCAGAGGGGACAGCCCCTCGAGTGTTCAAGAAAATTATACGAAAGAGCGGAATTGGTCCACTCGATTTTGATGTGAGGCGTGTTCCGGACTGTCAGATTTCTGGCTGTCTCTGCTTCCTCAGCGTGGAATTAACGTTTCAGTTGAAGGGTGTGGAAGACCGTCGAATGGTGCTGAATTTCAAAATTGAAATTTCTAAGGTACTTCTGAATCATTTGTCGGGAATTCAGGTTGTTGAAAGTCTACTGTTGCCCGTCTTGTTATTCGCTTGTATGACCAAACAAATAGAAATGTTATATTGAATGGTTTCGATCTTCGGGAGTTCAGCGTGTGATGGCTGAGATCTCAAATGGTTGTTGTTGCGTAGACTCTATCCCTGTTCAGATTTTCCCCAGGGAAAACATTCTCCTTGGTGTGGAAATGTAGTTTTCAATGGATGTGAATTCCGGTAATAGAATTATGACACCCCGTGGCGTTACCGACGAGCAAGCTATTGAACCTGGAAAGAGAGCCAATGTTTATACGTTTATCATGAAGCTATCAGACGGCTACGACACTTTTTTGGCGAGAGTGGTGCATTATCGAGCGACAGTCAAAAGTCAAAGAAAAGGCATCGCAAGACCAAGTGTGCGCAATCCGAAAAATCTTATTCTGGATGAGTTCACGGCTGGTGTCGATGCTGCCAGCGAGAATATAGTTCAAAATGCTGTAGAAAAAGCCTTTGTGGATCGTACTACTATAAATATAGCACATTGGCTAAGCACTCTTCGTGGTTCAAGAGCCATCTCCTGCATTGACGACAGATCTGTACAAGAAACATAGACTCACTCGGATTTAATTCGGCGGGACGGCGGTATTTACAAAAACGTAATGGAGCTGCATAATATTGAAATGCAAAAGTTTGAAAAGGAAAAGTATGAGCTTGCCGATGACACAGATGACTAAGAAAAGACTTTCGGGACCGTGGTATATTTCTTACAGTATAATGCTCTGAAAGCTGCAGGCTAAATCATCACTATGAAAATTCGTCCTCTATCTTTTCGTTCCTTTCTTCGACCGGAGATGGGATAATTCAATCTTAAAGAAAATTCTATGGGATCATTGTCTCAGCCTTGCAGCTTGATCTCAACAGATTGATTTACCAATTGTTGCGAAGAGCTTCGATTCCCATATCTTTCACAGGTAAATACCATTCTCATCCGCGAATCATAAACGCCACTGCCTTGCCATTAGGATGTCCTTCTTCTCGAAAACTAGTGTACTTATTTCTTAGGAAAGAAATGAACGTGTTGAAATTTAGGCAACGAATGGACTCCCGCTTGACTGATGGGACGAAAATAGTGGTAACGGAAGAAATACCAGTCGAGTATCCACCTCTGACTAAGCTGATGGAAGAGTCAGAGTATGTTGTGGCAGTGGATACTGAAAATGGAACCACAGAGACTCGGCCAGAGATTGTAAGTAAGGTGCAGGATTCGGGACCTTTGATTGTTGAAAAAGTGAGCAAGAAAGGCAATGTGACAAAACGGCATCTACGAAATATATTGTAGGACATTCGACTTGCGACGCCGGTGGAAGCTGCACCCTTTCTTGACCATGTTGGGATGGCAGATTTGCCGCACCACGTCGGCGTCATCACATGTACTTTAGAATTGCAAAACGATGGCGCTCTGAGCCCAAAATCCCCCATAAACTTGATAAATATTGTCATAGGCACTTCTAACTATCACTTATTTGAATCTCAAACGTCGAAGATAGTGTTAAGATCAGAGCAGGGAGAGATTACGAAATTGGATAGGTGGTGGCAGTTTAAGTCTCTCAACATGCACGTTTGAGAAAAAACAGGGCCTTTCAAAGTTGTTTTACGTCCACCGGAAGTGTTTCAACGAACTCTCATCACTAGTTTCTACATGAACGCACAAGACTTACTCATCCATCTTGGACTTCAAATACTGCCCTATCCATTCCGCGTCTGGAAAAAGGCGAAAACAGAAGCCCATTGTCACATAGAAATGGTCCCAATTGAGCTACCTGTAGAAACATTCCTGGACGCCTGGTCCCACTGAATGATGTCAATTTGTGTACTCCCGCTTGCACCTGGAACTTTAACGTGCAAACAGTTTGGAACGTTAGATTCTGATAATCAATTGCTAACGTCGAAAAGAGAAAGGTATCCCGATTCAATCTCCATGCAGAAAACTGTAGGATTCTGATTGCTTCATGCCACATCGTTAACCCTCCCGTACTCCACCATGTCAGAGGTATCAATACATTCTGATGGTTGCGATTTATGAAATTACCATATCTTTTCACTCCCATTTTCCGAGGCGGAGAGAACAACGTCATCCAGAAATGCTACTCGGTCTCTAAATGGATGTGTGGAGACAGCAGTGACTGGTGCTTCATGATGTTTGCCCAATGCAGTCTCAACCGTCCACGAAGAATCACTTCCGTCTGCTCAGTTCAATCTTCCGTGTCCCACACCAATTAGAAGGAATACAAATATGTTTTCTGTCATGTTCTTACCATTAGCGAGTTGAATCATGCGCAGAAAGTTGAAGCTAATAATATTCAGCTCGGCTCAGGTCCCATTTTTCTTTAGATTGTCCTTAGTAATTGTCACAACCGGCTTCGACAATGCCTACTTGAAAAACATGACCTCCACTACTTGATAAAATAAATATGGGGAGGGTGTTACCGTGGTTTTGCCTCGTGAGTTGGGACAAATTAGACGGGAACCCCTGTTCCTTTTTCTTTCGTCTGAGCCAGTCGTTTTACAGGAATCCGCCGTTTTCGTTCTAAAGGAGCCGGTTTAATGGCCTCGACCGGAATCGCCCTTGGGCTTTTATAAGCCGCAAGAAGTGACGGAGAAGGGTCACTTTGTGGAAATGAAACCCTACACTTGCTTTGACGATTATATGCGCACACTTTGTGGAAATGAAACCTTACACTTGCTTTGACGATTATATGTGCACACTTTGCGGAAATGAAACCCTACACTTGCTTTGACGATTATATGCGCACACTTTGTGAAGATGACAGAGGGCATATAGTGCATTTGGAGTGCGGTCCTGGCTCTCTATGGAGTCATCGCAATCTCCCTCTATTTCACGACCCTCCAATAGATCTTGTCCATCATTGTAAACACGTTCACACTGACGCCAAATTTTTAAAGTTTGCTGTCAATCACGGCGGGCAGCCTGGGACAGCGGTCATGAATTACGGCCGTTCATTTCAAGTTTTACCCTCAAGAATGGCCACTCGTCTCAATTTGTACCCTAAAAGGTCGTCGCTCAACCCCAATATAACCAGGGATTTGCGGATCCCTCACTCCCGAAAAAGGCTGTCACAAATGCGCCAAAGCATGCCCAGAGATCGTAGATACAGCGCCGATGAGGCTAGAAAAAAGAAGGCGTACTCCGATCCTTGAAACATGTTTCAGCAACTAGGACGGATGCAATGAACTCTTGAAAATCATTCCGCGGCCGCAGGAAAAGACGGAACTTGTGCTAGACGCAAGAAGAAGGCGCTTGACGGAAGAAATCGCGTGTGAGAAAGTAGACCGAAAACGAATGCAACCTCCGCAGGAAGCGGCCGCTGTTCAGGCACTTCCCTTTGGTTTTGACGAACCATTACAGAAAAAAGATGATTCAAGTTGAGAGGGAAGTACTGCAAAAGGAGAAGTACTGGAACCGTCCGGCGATCAAGACGGTTGTATGTTGCTCCAGGACATTTAGGTGCTGCCCGTCGAAGCTGGTAATAAAGAAAACTATCAGCAAAAATCGGGAAACGAAGAGAGAAGTGAGGACGTGAAGAAGTGAGCAATTTTTTACAAGAGAATGCAAGCTGTGCTGTCATAAAAGCGATTCTTCGGATATCGGGCTGTTGCTGGGAGCACCAGGTTAGCTGCGTCGCAGTACGCGATACTAGCGGCCGCTCTCAAGGCTGCAAACGAGTTTGTTCGGTTATGCACGTCCAAAACGATCTGAACCACTTCAGGAGATCTGGCGAGCATGGAGGTACTGCTAAGCACTGTGTGTGGGATTTTCTAGGCGGACGGCAGCAGTGACACTTCGGGGACTGTTTGTATTTTCTTCGCATCTCTAGTTCGACTCGGACGAGGTAAATCACCCGCACTTCTCATCTGGTTGCATTCTCGGTGTGGCACCCAGGGAGGGAGAGTAAAATTGGCCCCGACTGTGGTCGCATACGTGGAACCGATTCCGACGTGGAGGTCAGGGCCGGAAGCCTTTTCCGGAGGGCCAATTCTCGGATGACAGACGAACTTGGGATATCCGAAGAAAGGAGATAGATATTGGGTATACCGGATAGCTATTTATGCCAACGACTTTAAGTATTACAAATTCTTGCCCGACTAAAGTTGCGTGGGGGGATGCTACATTATGCTGCGTGGTCTATTATCGGAGGCGAGAAGATCTGTTGCGGCTGCCCGCGTTCTGACGCGCACACTGCACGGACAATATCTCATCGACGCTTTGGAGCTCGTATTGGATGATGTGGTGAAGGTAAATGAGAATGGAGGACAAGGAATGGACCAGGACGGAAGTCGTTTTAGAATTTCATAGATCCCTTGGCTTTTTTCGGGGACTGCCTGCTGTTGTTGCAACTGCTGATGTGATGGGTCACACGGCAGACGCTTTTTGAGCGTTGTGCGCGGTTAGAAGAAGGTAAGGTCACACCAAACCGGAGAGAATGAATTCCACCAAGATTCACTCGAGGAGACTGGGATATTTTCGCTTTGAAGAGAGGATATGCGCCGTAGGGAAGTTTCAGCCAGATAGTTTATTCATGAGTAGACTTGAAATTCAATGCGCCACACGCGAGAGCGCGAGCATTCCACCGTCTGTGAAGATGTTTGAGAAGCTGCGGGCGAGGCGGAGTCCGTTTCCTACCGAACACAACAATCCTGTGCTGGTACTAGTATTTGATTCGAGTCTGAGTGCGGCTGCGATTCCTGACCACCTCCTCAAAGGTCTCACAAAGAACGTCTTGAACATTTGTTTCGAGGAGTTAGCATCGGACAGTGATCGAGCCAAAGTGGAACTGCAGATTCTTAACGCTGGTACATCGAATGATCTTCTCGTCCAGGGAATTATTCTGCGATGGGACAAGTCGAGCAAGTACAACGGAATCTTGAGATTGACGATGTTGGGATTGCTCGGTGTTCTGATGCGTGCGGCTCCTGTGTTTGAGCAGTCGTGCGGGGGGGTCAGGGAACCCCGCATTTTGCAAGATTTGGTAGTCTTTGTCTACCGACGTCCGGCGAAGAAGACTGATGGTGTGGCGAAAATTCACTATACCGACCGCGAGGGGGCACTACAGTATCAGGGAGAGGTGAAGAGAGGAACAAAACAGTACTGAAAAACAGCGGCCGCTATTTACGGCTAACGTGGAGAGAGCGCGAAGGGTTTAGACAAGGCGAACGCCAATCGAGCTCTTGAACTGTGCGTTTGCACCATTCCAAATTTTGCACATTCGAGGAATTGCTCAAAAATGGTATTGGAAAGCATTTTACAAAATGTTCAAGGACTGCCTTGAAGTAAATACGCATAACGAATCGCATTTCACGGCCGTAAAGAGATCCATTGCTCGAGAATGGTTTGGGCGGCCTACACACGCTCTACAGTTTTTGGTCGAACGGAGGAGGAATGAAACGGGAATGCGCTGGGATGGGGCTACGGAGCGTGCTGTTGGGGATCGATGAAACCGAATTGGACGACACGACAAGGGGTGCAGCTCAAATGATGCAAGCTTTCAGAAAGGAGATGAGCGAAAGCTTTCGAGAACCGATCATGACCCAATTGCTGGAGTTTGAACCAGTCAATCTGCCGTAGGGACGACGCTTCCAATGGGAGATGGTTATTCAAGACCGAGGCCAACACCGACCTGTACATCACTGGGAGGAAATCCGCCAGCTGAGAAAGCACATCGCAGGAAACTTAGGAAGGGAAGGACAGCACACTGAGATGTTCTGACAGGCTAGGTTCGTATCTGTGGAGAAGTCTAGAAGGCGACGGCGCGCGTATGCGCACCACACCATTAAAGAGGGCGACGCAGTGTCATCCATTGTTGAAGACAGCGTGGCTGCAGATATTTTGGTACGTACACGGGATGACGGAGAAGGCGTACAACAAGTATTAGTGGTTCTTGAGATTGCTAAGGACTGTGAAGATGTAGTTTGGGGTTCTTTGAAGCTGATGATAGGAAACCTGGGCTGGAGTACATGCTCGCCAAGTGAAATGCAGCTCTTGCGATTCGGAGTGGGTATGCGCCGCACGTGTTTGATTCATGTTTGTGATCATGGATTCCGATTCTTGAGAGAAGATGGCACAGCCGAGCATAGTACCACGGCCATGCATGGTGGGACGTACAAGGTACTGACTAGGATGGATGGATACTCTCTGAACCTAGGGTAGATGACAGGAAGGCGGGGCTCGTGCACGAGGGGGAATCGCAAGTCTCCGTTATGCTGTTGAGGTTTTTGATGGATTCCTACATCAATAGAGAGGGTAGTGACTGCGTCCTAGTTAAGGGCACCAATGTACACAAAACTACCTGTAGCGAAATGAAGGGATTCAATTGGTTCCTTATAATATGTAACCACTGTATTAAAGTATATTCAAGTGTTTTCCGAATAACTGCACCGATGAATTCCCTCGCCTACAACTACTATGGTTCGCAAGGGACCATATAGTCGAAGCATCGCACCAGTCTTCGCGTATATTGAACCATTAACCACGAATTTCAACTGCATTATATTCTAGCATACAACCGACATTTTTAAACAGAGTCACATAATTTCCCTTTTAACGAACCACCACACGTCAGTTGGTGTTTCATTAATTCCTCGACAGCGGACCAATATTCGCACACCTGCGTACCACTACACGATGTAGCACACCACTGCGATTTAGTGGCGCGTTACTCGTAAAACCAACGTTTCTTTCGGAATTCCTCCCGCTCGGAGACTTGGCTTTCATAACTTTCCACTGTTCGCGGTAATGCGATGAGTAGTTTTGGTGGTTCTGTACAATTACTTCCAGAGAAAACAGTGGTACGGAAACAATAGAATTCTAGTAGTTTTGTTTCTATTGCAATGCTAGAACTCTAGTGGTGTGAAATGGAATTTTATTGGTTCTGTACCAGTAACAGTAGTGGTTGACAACAATATAAGAATCGAAACTTACCATGCAGTGCAGTCTTGGGACGAGAAGTAGAGGCAACTAGCTAGCTCAATTGTTCCATGAGGTGGCCTTGAGTGCTTACGAAGCCTAAAAGAACGTCTTTGCGATTCAAGATTATCTCGCAGTCCGTCTTGGCGATAGAATTGTATCGAGTGAGTGTAGCGATAAAAACCTCTGCGTTTCAAGTTTTTGGCGTCTATATGGCTCGGTTTTCCGTAGTAAAATCAAAATAATCTTCTCAGTAAACTTTTAAGGTTCTACTAGTTCTACTACAACGTCTTTTTTTTATCTTTTTCGATGTGGCGAGTCCTTGACCCATTTTGGGCGTAAGCAAGAAGGACCGGCATTGTAGCTTTCCCACGACGAAGATACTGTTCCACTTTCGGTCCTACAATTTAGTCAATTTGCTACCAGGTTTTCCACCGTGGCACATACCCATGCCGACAGATACGTTATAGCAAATCTCTTGCGTAGTTCCAAGCATGCGTGATAATTTGGTCGTCGTGGTACTCTTGAGCGTACACCTGCCGTTCGAATTATTTCATCTTTAAGGCTACTTTTGGAGTACTTTCACGTGAGTGTTGATTTCTCTGCGCGGAGGTTCGCAGTCTTTACATGTCAGCGGTGCGTAGAGACATTAATATTCTTCTTTTTAGTCCGTGAGCATTGCCAGCTGACTGGGATGTGGCCGCTCCCGCGTTGATTTCTGCGCAACAACTTATGCTCGTTCCCTGCGTATTTTGATTCTTGCTTCAGCGCCTGAGATCGGCAGTATCGCCGATGAGAAGTATGCTACAGGCTGGTTATCTGCCATCTTAATCAGAGTATGTCTCATCGGGTGCGCTATTTCTCCCGGAGTATGAAATCTTTTTACAAGGGCCATTTTGAGCACTCCGGGGCTATTCACAATCTCCCGCCTTGAGGCTTGTAAAGTTGGCACAGCGCCAATATGTTGGGCGATTTTGAATCCTTCAAAATTGTTGGGCCGTTTTCAGTGGAAGCTTTATATGAAGGGAACGGGTTCACTTTTCCGATGATGAAAAAGTCAACTGAAACATTCGGAGTCTATACGCGGACACGCGTTGCTGCTGCAAGTCACTTCCTTGGTTCTGGGACATCCTTCTCGAGCCGCACTGTCGGTACGGTTACTTGGGTATTCTATTTGGTTGAGGCACCTCCGCCGTCTGCGCTTGAACTTTTCCGGATGTAAATACTGCCTGTAGAGGTATCATGTCTTCGAAACTGGGGCTCGCCCTATGCCGCGGCGTTGGCGCAAGTTATTTTACTTCTGCACGCGACTCCGTATCCAGAAGTGCTTTACAATGACCATAAGCACAACCAGAAGAAGTTTAAAGGTCTAAATAATTTGGGTGGTCAGAAGTGCAATATCGGGATAAAAGCATCGTCCGGCTTAAACTGTTCGACTAGCTAAACCAGCTTCGCACAATGTGTCAATAGTATTATTAAAGAACAATTTCTGTGTTCGCAAGCATTATTATGGTCTTCAATATGTTTCCAGAATTGGGCTGCAGCCTCTTGTCCACATCCTTGCATGACACAAACATGTTCAGTGCTAAATCAGAGAGTAAACCCGCATTGCCTGATACCGAGCCACCTTTTATGCAGAAAAAATTGTAATTTGAGCTTCCAGTGGCGTATGACTCACGAAAAAACAGAGCCACAGGCCATCATGTTTCAACGAAAATCAACTTAAGTCGTGAAACAACGAAAAAAAAGTCCCTCGTGGAAAGTGAATGAGAAGAACTCTAATGGTCTGTTTTCATATGCAAACCGAGCTCTATACCGGCAAACCAAAAAGGATCCTGGAATTCGTGAAGAAACACACCAGACTTATCGAAATGGAATTGAAACGTAAACAGATGTTATAATCATGGCCATGACTATCTCTTCCTCTTTTCAATTTGCAAAACCGACATCATTCTCTACCATTCCATCATTTTCTTGCTGTTGGCGTCATCTAGGATTGTAATAGAGAAAGAGCAAGTTTAAAAATTCCCACTAAATGTCTGAATCTTCTTTCTAAGTGTACCTACAGTTGGTTTGAGTTTCATAATCCGGATTGTTTTGACGGGGATTTTCACCAGCATTATATAGATTTGCAAGCAAAATCTCTCGTAGTTCAAGAAGTAAAGCATGTTCCAACAGAGACTCTGTTCTATCTTTTCAACAGTCATTGGATTGAAAACTAAACTCGGAGCTGGAATAATCAGCGCCTTTCCGAACCATGAGCTTACTTCAACCCATCGTTTTGAGACACATCGCTAAAACGGACGCACTTGGACATTGCCCACTGTCTTCAACTATTTTGCTCCATGTAGCCCAAGCATCATTGCCATAGATCGCAGACTTATCAAAAAGCGATCTAAAATTGGCCCAACTCTAAGAAGTGCTATCAATACATTTACTGAAAAGATAAAAAATCAAGTAATACTTGTTAAGGGTTTAGAAATCTACTTCGACATGCGTCCAATCTATGTATCAAGCGGTGATCACTTATTTTTATAGCGTGAAATCCACTTTTATCGTCTACAATCGGTTTAAACACGATAGCGAAAGGTGAGGTGGAGAAGAGGTATACAAAACTAGGTTTTCATTTAGCCAGACGTGTAGAATCGTGCTCCTAACGATGTCAAGTGTAAGATAAGTTCTCCAATTTATGGTAGATGATAATCGGGAACTGGAAACTTTTGTAAATCATTTTAATGAATTCATGATTACGATCATCAATTTCAAGTAACCATTTTGTTGTAAAAAGCGCCAAATTATCGGCCTACAAGATGGTGACAAATATGACATTGAATAGTCTTTATCTTACCGAAGGAATACATTTCGTGCTAATAGTCTCTCATTTATCTCAATCGAAGCTCAAATGCCTTCCATCCACGAACCCGTTCTGTCATAATGCGAAATGAATTATGAAAATTTCTCTACACACTGCATCGTTCAGTCAACCGCAAAAGATGAGAAAAAGTGGACCCAATTCCAACAAATCTAAAAAAATCTCCTTACTCTTGCACATGCGTTCGAAGTTCTCACCAAATGTTTTTTTGATAAGAACCAGTGCAGAAAAGCTTTGAAAGCAGTAAAAAATTTAGACCTCACACTGAAAGAGTGGACACAAAGCGTAAAGAAATTGCATGCGAAATGGCCCAGAGACATGTTTCACTGAAACACTAACGACCACGTTTAGGTGCTGTATCGGAAAACCAAAACAAGTAACTCATGTTTCATTGCAGCCCACCATGTACGACGGTTGAATTACAAAAACAAACGCACAAGTTCGAAGCCATACATTGGTTTCACGGAGATCTACCGGCAATCGAAGATGGAAAAGCTATCGCAAAAAAGGACTGCAATAATGGAACGGAATCACAAATAAGCCTGTCGGAAACCATCTGTCGCCCGGATGTTGAAGCAAATGCGTACTGTAAATTTCTGCACGTCTTAGCTTGTTTGAAAATGACCATTCTTGACCACCCATGAGCACACCTGAGATGTGTAGGTGTACCCCATAGCAGAGGGCTGCGGAACAGGGTTGAGTTAGCGCAACTGCAGCCCAGAGTGCACTAAAGTTTGGATAGACATGCTGGCTTTTGGACTGCGTAGGCCCTCGAAGTAGACAGCTTCTTGACGGCAGCGACATTTACGCAGCGCATGTATCATACAAATCTAGAAGCTCATTCCACGAGCTGGTCTTGAAGCCCCAAAGACTACTATATATTAAGGAAAACAAAACGCTGTGAAAGAGTCTGGAGGCATCCGACACAGCGCGGAACTTTCCTTGGTGCCAAATCTTTTTGCTTCACGTGCGACAAGCGCGAATTGCGAGAGACCAACTCAGCGCTTAGCCACCAAATAGTACTGTTTGCTTTTTGAGATCAACTTGGTGTCGAAGTACGGAGTTGTGTCAACCATTTCAGCGCGTAGGCTAGAGAGTTCTACAGAGCCTAATATGATGAAGTTCGAAATGGAGTATGCCGTGTGTAAGAAATATATCGCTGACCTAAACCACACTCTCGCTGCTGCAGATCACATTCAACCAGCCAAAATACGGCAGTGCGTCAAGCCGGGAATGCTCAGCAGTCTGTGCATCTTGGAAGAAATCGATGGCCCGAGCACAGTCAAAGACGCGAATGTATGAGTGGTGAAGAACCTGTTCGACGGAGCTCTTAAACAAGCTGCGAGGGACCTGAGTCAACTCCAACAGACATCATTGGATGCAGCGAAGAACCAAAAATGTCCCAGAGACCTAGAAGGCGCTGTTACAGAATAAGTCGTGAGCACAGTTAAGCATTTTGCCAGGAACAATGCATCTAAAGTCGTGAATGATCACGAAATTTGCAAGAAGATCGTCTCTGAGCTGATCAATGGTGTGAAACCCGACAATCAACGTATTCTTCCACTGAACAAGACGGAATAATGGACAGCAGCACAGAAAGCGAGCATATCTACTTTTCTGAAACGCGCCAGCACTCTTGCGGTCTCAGTGCATAAAGGCGAGGTTGGAAAAGCCCATATAATGGAAAGACACGAGCGCGACGGCAGAGAAGAATGGAAGATGAGAAAACCAGAAGTTTTGGAACATAGTCGCAAACGTTCGAAACGAGATTCACGGAACTCAGGAGCACAGAAAACCGCCGTACACGTTACTTTGTAGACAAAGCCGTGCCTGAACAAAAACTGCGGCGAAAGGCACCAAATCGTATACTGTTTTATAATCTCAGCCCACAAAGGAAAGCAGCTCCTGGATGATATCTTTGCAGAGAAGCTGTAGAAGAGAACCAACAAAGCCGCCCGAGTATAAAACAATTAGAGCCGCAATGGAAGGTAAAACATTTTCTTAGACAAGTTAGTCAAAGCAGCCGCAACTGGAGACTCTGGAATTGACTTAAGGGCTATATCAAGGATCTTGACCAAGCAAGTCAATGCCAGAAGCAACTTGGAATTCATCAAGCTCCCTCAAACCATCGAAATCGAAACTGCTGTCGAAAACACTGAAGAAAAACCAATCGTGTTTACAACAAAGTAGAAGGTGGCGATGTCGCTAGTCATAACACTGCCCAGGACCAAGATACCTATACTTTTGCATAGAATATAGTTTTTCATTAAATATTAGAGTATGAAAGAGTTACTTGTTGGACAACCCCTACTCAACAAAGGAGGATTTATGCTAGACGAGTACCTCGGGAAGGTCGGCCCGGTGGTCAACGGTATCCATACTACCGTGTTGGTGTACCTACTGGGAAGGGTAACTACAGTAGTTTATCCAACAACCACGCAGAAGAAGGCCCATTTGAGCCCCTGGAAAACCTCACGGTCGGATTTGGAATCGACAACCTCACCGAGATCGATAAAGCTCTTGCTTTCCTGCAGGAAGAAGCCCTTAACAACGGAATAAGGAACCAGGGAATTCGCGGTCTGGAAAGAATACGATGCGAGTCTTGTTCAATCTTTCGCATAAAACTCGGTCCTGATCCACCTGCGAAAGTATGTCCAGCGGAGATCGAATTGCGACCTGGGTCGAAACCAATCTCCTGCTCTCTGAGGCAATACGCTCATAATCAGCGAGTTTTCATCAGTCACACGATCAAGCAGCTGGTAAAAATCGGCGCAGTGTACGTCAACCCAGCAACCAAGAGAGCCAACCCTGTATATGAAGTAACGAAGCCCTGGACTGGGAAGCTTGGCCTCACAGTCGACCCCCACTCCATGAACTACCAACCTATACCCATGCAGACGGCAATGTCGCAGTTCGGTTCAAAGTTACAGAAGGGCAGAGGCTCGAGAGTTTTCGCCAACATGGACTTCTGCCACGGATCCTGGCATTTCGATCTATCTTATGACTCGAAGTGACTCATGCCTATCTAGACGCCACTGGGTATACATTTGCGGCCACGTATGCGGCAGAGAGGTACAGACTTGAAAAACCATGTACAAGCTTGCACGCGGGCTGCCTTTGTAAGAAAAGTGTTCAACCTCCTCCAATGGATAGATGACTTCCTGCTAAATGCAGAAAACGAGGGCGAACTCTCATTCGCCATCTAGAAGTTATAATCAGTATGCCGCCGAGTTGCTTTCCGACTAAACCCAAAAAAGGTTTACTTTTCTAAGGGAAGAGTGAAGTCCTGTGCATCTTTAAACCTCAAAGAACTGAAGACTGTATGATCCACGTTCATTTCAAGTTCTGATCGACGTGAAAGCTCCGAACACCGGAAGTGAGCTACAGCAACTGCTTTGCGCTACGAATTGGATGCGCACATCTATCCCATGTTACGCCAACAGAGTAGAGCCATAGCACGATCCTATGCAAGAAATTTACAAGAAAGCTGGTTCACGAAAGAGGAGTGCAGTTAGACAATTCATCGTAGCGAAACAAATTAAACTCAACGCACCCCGTCGCTCTAGACGAAATAATACGCCATCTCATCTCTGAAATAAATATGTTATACCCAAAAAAAGTAGGGACACAGTCTTTGCCCGGTCACCGACGCTTTTCAAACCCACTGGACCGCCAATCTCACCAAAATCACGGAAGAGCATCGCGAACTCGACCTCGGGGACCAGGACCATGGGCCACTCACAATCCTTTCTGAAGCGGTCCAGTGCATATCACTGAAGCACCTCGGAAAAGAAAGGATTCGCCATCGTAAAGGCTATGAGTAAGCTTGATTATCTCGTATTCGGTCGGACTGTCTCGATTTCCACGATCCTCGCAAAACTTATCAACATGTACAACCCGTACGGAAGAAACCTCGGCACACCAAGAGAGATTGGAAACGAATCTTAATGGTTTTAACTACATCATACAGCACCTGCCAATAGAAAGGAACGTTTGGGTTGATATGACGACACTTCCGACCGTAAAAAGTCCGGACAACGTAAAAGTAGCCACTTTAACGAAATGGAATACTGTTTGCATGGCGCCAATATGCCTCGAACTGAAGCCGTAACTCGAGTGGCCAAACCGCAGAGATCTAGAGATATAACAACGTAGCAGTCCATAGAAGCCACCCAGCAGTTTCAATCAGAATTAAGGCATTTGGCGAAGCAGGTCAGGGCATATATGGATACCGAAGTCAGACACGCTGTGAAAGCTTAGAAACCTAATCGCATCACACACCGGATCAAAAGGGAATGGATAAAACAAAGTGACAAAGGCAAACATCGAGAAAAACATCTGGTCGCGACTGTATGGGCTAAAATGTGAACGACTTCGGGGCATCCTGTATACACTGCCTGGCGAATCACCCAGGATGTATTGTGCCCAGGCCTCTGGGGTCTGTAATCCACGCCAAGGAACCCAACGAAGTAATCCATTTCGACTACTGCTCTATTTGAAAGAAAGAAAAGCATCACATTTACGTTCTGGTGATCAAAGGCGACTTCTTCGGCTATCTATGGCTCGTACCGAAAACCAAAGCAATGGCTGAAGTAACCGCTGAACTGCTTACAAAATGGTTCGCCGCTTTCAAGACTTGGAGGATGTGGGTATCCGATCAAGCCAGTCATTTAAAAAACATAGTGACGCATAGTGTTGAAGATCATTTGCACACTCAGCATCATGACACCCTGGTTTCTGCACAATGAAGCAACGGTACACTTGAGGTAGTGCGCAGTGAGCTTGTAAGAGCAGCCAGAGCTCTACTGTCAGAAGTTTCTGCTTACATTCGCATCATGGCCCACTCTGAACAAATCTCTTTTGAAGCGATTGAAGAATCGATGTCCACTCGAGGCAGTCACAGGGCTTAAGCAGTACGGCCCATTGGCTGGATTCACCGAACGAAGAGAGAAGTTGGAAACTGTGTCCATCCCCGAGTCATAGATTAGGCAATCGCGAGAGTACGACCGGTGCAGAGGAGCAAAAGAACTCATTCAGTGAAAAATCGCCACAGCTTCCAGCATGAAACGCAAAGCAGCAGAAGAATCATACAACCAGAAAACGGGAATATGCAAGGTGACCGTTTCTAAGGGTGATTTTGTGTTGGAAGGATTGCTACAGAAGAAAATGAAGAGAAATCTTTTGGTACACTAGACAGATCCATATCCAGACAAAAGCCGCAATAGCGAAGACATCTTCGAAGCTGATCATCTTCTTTCAGAAAAGGAGGAACTACTGCACGTCCTTTGATTGAAGTTTTTCCGAAATAGGAATATTGAAACCGACGATAAACTGCAAAACTACCTCCCTTATCAAGAAAAAGAGCTACTGATGGTTGAAGACTTCTAGAATATCAAAAAACGCCACAATGCACATCTTGGTCAAAATCGAAAGGCCTTGAAGAAAACGAAACTGACTGTTTCCCATAGGAAAGCCCACAACACGAAATACCAGGGTTTTTGTTGGAATAGCTGTAACACGACAAGCAGGACAGTACAACACGACCGGAAAAATTGGTCAAGTATTTATGACCAGCCTTCCATATTCCTTTCAAAGAATCGGTCATAGAAGGACTTTTGACCACCAACGAGCACGCCTGGGATGCGTACGGGCACTCTAACGCAGAGTGCTGTGTGAATGGGATGAAATATCGCAACTGCAGTCCAGAGTGGACTGCAGTTTCGATTGATATGCTGGTGTTTGGACTGCGTAGGCCCTCGAAGTAGACAGCTTCTGGACGACAGCGACACCTACGCAGCGAATGTATCGAATAAAATCCAGAGGCGCATTTCTTGATCTGGTCTTGAAACCCCCTAGACTACTATGAAATAACGAATACCAAACGCTGCCAATGAGTCTGAGGCATCTGACACAGCGCGGAACTATCCTCGGTGCCGAATCGTTTTGCTTCACGTGCGCAAAGCACAAACTGCGACAATTCCACAACCATGATCGATTGCTGTTCGTATGAAAGATGCCATTACCTCGAGGTAGAACACACTAAACATTCTTGCACGATTTTGGGTAGCTTGGGTAGCTTAAACCCCTTCAGATGTTAGAGCATTGTCAAATTATGACTCTGAATCAGCTATGGTAATGAGATTTAGGATTTAAACTGGTTACAACGTTCTCAAGTGTACGTCCTATGAGCAAACAGCAACCCTAAACGAACAGTGCTTCTGTTAATAGAAGGCGTATTTATGGACGGTTCCCAAGAAGATGTTGTGCTTAAAATAGCGTGATGACGTCAAGCTATCGTAAGTTTTGACATTTTTGTACACTAGATAGAGACAATAGCATTTTGGGCGGAAGTGAGTTGAAATACGTTCTAGAACGATCTTCTATATGCACCGTAAGATCTCAATGAACTGATGGATGCCCTAAGTCCTCAAAAAGAAGTGGTAGCGGCCGAGCTACCGTTATAAAAAGAACACAGCGCTCCTTCAATACGCACAAAAAGTAGAGTAAGTGGCCGAGTGAGGGCAAGATGCCGTGCAGCTGCTTTGATGCTATGCAGACAAGCGTTGCATGATACGTTGAAGATCCTTGCCTGGCAGTGAGATAAAATGTGGGATAAAAGAAAATATATTTCAGTGTAATTATGAATCACTCCCTAATAGAATTTAAGCCCTGTGTAAAGGGAGATTGGGGAGTGCATCATCTAAGAAAGCTTCTCCGTACGTACACATCGTGCGCACTGCACCGCATTGGTTGTAGAGTATGCTCATGGGATTTTCAAATTTCAAAATGTTCCTCCTTTCTCACTCTACAGACACTCAAACGCGCCAGGTATTACATGAAGATTTTGCTCGCAGTACGGGCTTGTCACACCTGCAGAGATTCTATTTTTTGACACGGCGCTTCTACTTTTCGTCACTCTGCTATTATGAGCCTTTAATATTCAGCCGCACTTAAAAGGTGCCTGTTCACGCCATCTATTTAATGGGATGTACAGTTGAGCAATCGATGAGCTAGCAGAAGATCTTCCAAAATATACTTTTGGACAAGCCCATTATCACCACAAGTACTTCGGCTAATACCTCCTGTCGAACAGTGTCAACCCAAAGGGCGGTGTTCTACACATCTTACTAGCCTTTGAATGATGGAGACATCCTATAGCACCGCCTGTGTGAAAACCTTTTCTTCATGCTCCTCCTCGTTAACCTGTCCTTCTAGGCCGAGCTTTAGGTTGTCACACCAGGCGCACCACCCCATAAAATACTTGCGCCTCCAGTTGAATGCAAGTAGTGGTTCTATTTCGTCAGCATACGAGAAGTCAAGTTCAATAATGCGTAAAAGGCGCTCGTAGTATACATTCGAAGAGCGTTTAGCGCAGTCCATTTCTACGGCGAGGTAGCTGTTTTCACGTAAGGAAAGGTTCCGTTTCTCTCTCCCTTGCAACGTCCAATACACTTCAGCCCCTTGAATAATTCCTCCAGAGATATACCGAACGCGCGACCACAACCGTACCTTTTTAACTTTTGACCGAATTACTCGTGCCTGGTCCTCGCTCAGATGAGCGTCCTTGCGAACTAAATAGCTCCTTAGAATTATTCGTAGGCGCAGTGCTTCGCCAAAACCATCCATGATTATCGACTTCTGAGGACCGAGTACTTCAAAGTTCGCCCTCCCGATTGGTCTCTCCACTGTATTGTCTTCGCTGCGAAAAGGGATCTTGTGCAACAGCTTGAATGCTTCCCCGAAGACATTCTTTCACTTCATGCTTTCAGCCGCCAAGTTCCACTCGTTTTTTCTATCCTACACCCAACCCCCATTCCGTTCTAGCCAGAACTGCGAGATTCCTCCAAGTGAACCAAACCTCTCCATGCAGTCAGCCAGGTGTAGCACAGCGTGAATGGTTGACTTGCAAACTCTAATGCTTTCGGGGTCGTATCGAAAGTAATACCTCTCAAAGTGTTCAAAAAACTTAACAGAGAATGCTCGAGTGTGGTTCCCGTCAGCCACTGAAAGAGCCGGTCTGAAGCAAATGTCAACCATCTCTGCTAAAAAGGCAAGACCAGTGACGTACTGATTGGGCAGTACTCTATCAAAAAGCTCGATTGAATACGATATAGTGAAGAGCTTCAATTCAACTGCTTTCCAACCCTTGTACCTGGAAAGCTCTCTTGGCTTCGGAGCAATTTGTCCTGAAATGGTTGAGCCCCATCGCCTCATTACATCTCCCATTACGCTAAGTTGTTGCTTTAGTATCGAAAAGACTTCTCCTTCCATCTCACACATTAATCGCAAAAGATCTCGTTGGATATTCATAAATGTGTGCATCACATCCTGAGAAAACATATCGTATGAGATGAGGCTTGGCAGCGAGAAAAATATTTACTTCTTAGAAATGCCGGTCTCCTCTCTCACACGTCCGCGAGCAGCGTCTGTCCGGCAAGCATCTACTTGCTCAAATGCATGAGAGGTGGAAAGTGGTGTGCGATTATTCAAAACCCTAGGCTTGGAGAAAACTTGAAGCTCATTGGTGCCACTCAAGTCTCTCATTCTAGGAGAAAAGTACATCTGCCCTTCATAGAGCCCTTCTACTTCATATTCTCGACGGGGTTTCTTCCCGTTTGGACCGGCCAGCCCTGCCACTTTAGAAACTGCTGGCTGGTCACCAGAGATAAAGTTGAGGTGTATTCGTACCCGGCGTTTGATGCGGTCATGAAACTGCAGAAGCGCTTCATCCTCTGAAAATGAATTGGCGAGTTCGTCGATAAGCAGAATCAGGAATGATTGGAGATCTTGAGGCTGTTCCGGTCCCGGTATGAAGCCTAATCGAATAATGCGTTGCATTCGATGGCGCACAATTGGTGCCAGATTTAAACTAAGAGCACAGATGATCAACACGTCGTGGTGATGATTATTGAAAGCCTTAAACCCATCCGTTTATAGGCGAATGAACGTGTCATGTTTCACTACTTCTTTTCCTCCATACCGGGCAAGCAGCTTCTGGTACTCGCTACCTTGGTGGTAGTCACTCAGGACGTCGTCTTCTTGTCGAATTGAAATTGCGAGTTTTCTTTTCCTTCACGATTGCCTTTGGTCTGGGAAGTAATGCAATGTATGTAAAAAAACTTTTAACATATTAAAAGTACTGAGAAGCTGCACTGTTACGTATACTGCAGACACCACGAAATGTACCCGTATTATCGTGTTCATGAAGATCGGCGAACAACATATGTCCGGGACATAACGCGTATTCCGGAAAGGTCTCGGGCAGTCCGGTTGACCTACTAATGAATGACGTGACGGTCTCCCAACTTTTTCAAGGGGCATTGACCAGGGAGAAAACTCCATCCATGACCGTGCTCTCTAGACCTTGTTTTTGATAGAGCTCTACCCATCCCTTGTTCGCTCTGATCCAAGCGGGTAGACTTGAAATTCTGGTGTGCATTTGAAAAGGGTCAATGACTTCACTATCGTTTAGTGCTTGTGCATTTCCCTCAAATCTTCCCCCACTGACGACATCCAAAGCTTCGTTTCAATAGTTCAATCTAGTTTCATGTTGTGCCTGCCTGGGTTGGGCACAAATCGCCAAGCCGGATCTCAAACGGTCAGAATCAAATCTGTATCGAGATGGTGTTCCCGTTGGGAAAGGTCGTGAACAAAGCGACACTATCTTGGCTCACAAAAACGAGTCGACCCCCGTCGACTCTGTCGCCCAGTGATCTGTCGAGAGGACGGTGAAGGGACGCAGATAGACGGTAGGTCAATTTTATTAAAGGCAACATACTCAGTCGAAGAAACGGACTGACGTACTGCAACTTTCCCTCTGACTCTCTTCTCCAGCTGACGTAATTCTCGCACGCACGCGAGCATCAACGTTTTTCCTTTTCGCATCGGGATCGACCCGACGCATGCGAGCAAGCGCACCTAACCCACGAGGCGGCACAGTAATTACTTTTTCGCGTTTAACGTTTCTAAGTTTCTTGTGTTTGTTTGTTTGCTAAGCAGGTATGTCTGATCGAAGAGGCAAAGATACCGGGGCTGACTCTGAGATCGTCAGACAGACCACTTTGGTCTGTTTGGGGGCTCCCCGACTGAAGAGCATAGACATTTCCTCTATCGCTAAGTTCCTCAAGAAGCGTGAGCTTTATGAGGCGCAGGTTGAAGAGAAGAAGTCGCATGGCGACGAGTCGCTGAAGCCGATCTCTCTGAAGAGCTCGATCGAGCCGCTCGTTCAGAGGATGCTTTGGCGCGGTAAGTTTCTGGAGGCTACGTCGCTGGCTAAGGTTACTGAGGAGAAGCTGCGGGCCTGTCTTGAGGCCCGCACAGAGGTTGCGTTCAATGATCTCCGCAAGGAGGACTGGGAGCGCATCGTTAAGAACGTCAAGATGGACATGACGATCCGTGATGCTCGTGGCCGAATCTGGCATTTGGTCCTCGATTATGAGGAGGCGCTGGAGGCTGAGGGGTATAAGAATGTGTTGGACAAGTGTCCAGAGGTGGCCATCTCTCACCTGAGAACCAGGACCAAGCTGGCGCTGCTGAAGACGCACATAGAAGACCTTATTGAGATGAAAAGCAAGGAGCAAATTCACAAGACGGATTTCTTCAAGTACGTCGAGATCATGGTGGAGGAAGCGACCTTTGTCGAGAAGGTGGAGCACATGGACGTGCGCCATCATCCGGGCAAGGACGACGACAAGCCCTCCTGGCAGAGAAAGAACCAGAAGAATGGTCGTGCATCTGGCTCGTCGGTTATTGACAATATGAACCGTAACAAGCCCGTCACCAATAAGCGCAAGTTTGAGATGCCGACTTGTCTGAACCCGAGGTGCCACGAGCACCACTTTCTACGGGATTGCAAGAACACCTCGGATGCGCGTAAGAAAGAGCTGATTGAGAAGAATCGCGCTAACCGCCCGAAAAAGTCAAGTTTGACACCAAGGGTGGAAGGAGTGATGGAGCTGTTAGCCGCGTTGGTGCTGCTGCCATCAACAGTCATTCGAAGTTGTTCAATGCGACGCTTGGGGCTGGAGCGATTGATATCGTGGTGATTGCGGACCAAGGGTCGGACATCAATGTCCTTCCCAAAAATATCGCCGAGGAGCTGAACCAAAATGGGTTTATTTTAAATAAGGTGTCTTTGAATAACACCAAGTCTTTCGACACCGTCCTCGAGGGTGAAGCAAAGTTGACTTCGTCGGAGAAGGTGCAGCTGGATGTGACTCTACGCATTCGTCATGGCTCGAAGATTTTGCTCCGCAAGATGTGGTGGCACGTGTTCGACCAGCCGATTGCGTGCGTGCAGATTGGAAGAGAGGACCTCGCTGCGCTGGGGTTGGACAATAAGATCTTGCTGCAGGCAGCCGCAGAGCGTCTAGATGGAGTGGCGGACATGCCGTCGCTGCTGGAGGAACACGCGCGCAAGCAGAACGAGCTTGCCATGCGCAATGCCGTGCGCGTTAACGACGAGGACCCGCCGAGTCTGATCGTGGCACTCTGGGATGATGGAATTTTTCACTCCGAAGGGGGAGCTGAGAACGATTGCCTGGAGGAGACTGACATTTATGTCGACCTCGGCGAGGATGACCCTGACGAGCTTACAGAGGCTTTGCATGCCAGCGTGGTCGCCGCCCAAGAAGCTGGCTTGAGCGAGGCTGGGGCGCAGAGGCTTGCTGACCTACACAAAAGGTATCGGCAGGTTTTCGACTTAGGCTGGGCAAATCCCCCCCAGCCAAGGTCAGACCTTTAAGGGTTGCAACCCTGCCGGGCAAAAAGCCCGTCAAGGTGAAGGCGCGGCGGTATCCCGCTGCGCAGAGGGCGTACCTTAAACGGTACGTGGACCAGTTGGTCAAGATGGAACTTTTTGTTCCAAACCCCGATGCCGAATGGCAAGCCGCACTGCTCCTAGTACCGAAGCTGGGATCGCGGGCGCAGTTCCGCATGGCCATCGACCTCCGGCCGGTCAATGATGCTACGGTCAAGCAAGCTTGGCCCATGCCGCACGTCGAGTCAGAACTATATGAATTTGCTGGAAGTAAGTGCTTCGCGATGTTGGACTTCGTTAGCGGCTACTGGCAACTCCCGCTCCACCCCGACAGCTTTGGGAAGTGTGTGGTGGTAACCCCGCAGGGTACCTACACCTCTACGAGGACTCTGCCTGGGCTAACTAACGCTATGGCTCACTTCCAGAGCACGATCGAGCCTTCATTTTCTGAGCTACGGAGTAAGCTTAAGGCTTGGTTGGACGATTTTATTCTCCATACCAAGGAGGAGGGAGAGCTACTTGATGGATTAGATACTCCCTTTGGCATATGCGAGGAGGTTGGGCTATACCTCTCCGCTAAGAAGTGCAAATCCCTAGAACGCTCCATCAAATGGTGTGGCAGAATAGTCAGCGGTGAAGGGTACAAGATGGACCCCGCCAAGGTAGAGGGGCTCCGAAACATGCACTCTCTCATAACGACCGGGGAGTTGTGCTCATTTGTGCACTGTGGCCGTTGGATGCAGAACGCAATACCAGACTTTGCGCGCACTGTCGCCCCGCTAACGGCCGTGCTCGAGAGGGCTTATAAGCTAAAGGGCCGAAGGACTAAGAGGTCTATCAAGGATGTGCCGTTCCGCAGTTTGGCTTCGGGCGCTGAGCACGAACAGGCCTTTCGAGCCTTCCAAGACAATCTTCGCAACGCGGTTGAGCTGGCATACCCGAAAGAAGGGTACATTCTATGCGTCCACACTGATGCGTCGAAATATTTCTGGTCCGGCGTGGTGACACAGACCAAGCCAGACCAGCTCGCTCTACCAATCGAGGAGCAACGCAATAAGCCCCTCGCTTTCCTCGGCGCCGAGTTCAAGAAGCCCGAGCGGAATTGGAGTATGTTCGAGAAGGAAGGGTTTGCTATTATGCAAGTGTTAGACAAAATGGACTACCTCTTCTTCGATGAGAAACCAGCGCACGTCCACACAGACCACCGCCATCTCCTCTTCGTCTTTGCCCCGCTCGCTTTCGAGCCGGCACTCGGCCGCCATATTGTGAGTAAGGTGCAACGCTGGGCATTATTTCTATCTCGGTTTGACTACATACTTGAGCATATCGATGGTGACAAGAACGTCTGCCCATATATGCTCACAAGATGGTGCAAGGGTTACCGCGTTCAGCAGCATCACCCAATGCTCACTATCTGCTCTCTATTAGAGACTACAGCACAAATGGTGCCAGCTGCTGATGATATAGAATGGACAAGTATATCCTCGCTTCGTGACGCGCAGGAAAGATCAAGCTCACCGAAAGCTGGACTGGCACTCGATCCGGATGATCGGCTCTGGAAGAACGGGAGTCGCATCTGGGTGCCTGAGGACGATGCACAGCTACTACAGCTCCGAGTGCTGATAGTGTCACATGGTGGCACGATGGGCCACCGGGGCCAGGACGGGACCGAAAGCACAATACGCGAGAGTTTCTACTGGTCGACGCTCAAGCAGGATGTCGCCACCTTTGTACGTCGCTGCTACCACTGTTTGGTTACACGCATGGGTGAAGTCATACCTCGCCCACTAGGGCAGGCGCTGCACGGGTCCAGGATGAATGAGGTCCTTCATGTGGGTTTTCTTTACATGGGCTCAAGTAATGCAAATATGAAGTATCTACTGCTGATGTGCGATGCTCTCTCTGGGTACGTATGGCTCTGGCCCTCTGAGGCCGCTACTAGCCTGGCAGCCGCTGAGTCTTTAACTATGTGGATAGCTTCGTTTGGGGGGTTCGAGTGGCTCGTGAGCGACCAGGGCACACAATTTAAGAACCAACTTCTGTACGACCTGACGGCTGAACTTAAGGTGAAACATCATTTTGCGACCGCCTACTGGCCCTGGGCTAGTGGGACAGTAGAGCCTGTCTGCCGGGAGGTGCTCCGCGCGTGCCGCGCACTACTGGCTGAATGGAAAATGTCCCCGCGCGAGTGGCCTGCGGTGTCTGAATGCATACAAATCGTTCTTAAACACGCCCCGTCGCACCAGCTTGGCGCTCGGGACCGTGAGGAGCCGCGCATCTACCGCCCGCCGCTGGAGGTCTTTACAGGACATCGACCTATCAGGCCTTTGCTGCGCGCGCTTCCGGTTGAACACTTTAGGACAGCTACGCTGGCATCTGAGGTTGAACCGCAAAAGCTGTTGAACATCAACGATCTACAGAATGCCCTGCGGGATGTGCACCGCAACGTTTCTGGAAGGGTTGGCGTTGCGCGACAAAAGTGCATTGATCGCCATAATAGGCTCACCCAGATTGCAGTTCAATCATTCAGTGTTGGCGACTTTGTGCTCGCACGAAGAGCACAGAAGAAGGGACACAAGCTGCAGTTCCTGTCGAAGGGATCGCGCAGGGTAGTGACGACAAAGTCACCCTGGGTGTACGAGGTGGAAGACCTCGTACGCAATAAGTGTGAAACTATTCATGCGCGTCGGCTGTTGCTCTACCGCGAAGACATGCTGGGAAAGGAAATGGAACCGGCGCTGATATCTACAGCTACCAATTCTGAAACGGTGATCGAAAGTGCTCGCGAGATCCGAGACATTCACGAGCGCGAGCGCGCGCTTGAGCTCAATATTGAGTGGGAGGGTTTACCAGATGAGGTCGATCGGACTTGGGAACCTCTCGCCAGCGCCTCCGCCGATCTTCCTGGCATGCCTGAGGACTTTCTGGCGACATCAGGGAAGTGGGATCTCAAGCAGACCGCAATCCGACTTTGCTCATTCTGATGCTCCCGAAGACTTGCCTATTGCAAGCTTCAGGTGCATGGGGCGCTGTTGTGCCTGACTGGCTTTGGCACAAATCGCCAAGCCGGATCTCAAACGGTCAGCATCAAATCTGTATCGAGATGGTGTTCCCGTTGGGAAAGGTCGTGAACAAAGCGACACTATCTTGGCTCACAAAAACGAGTCGACCCCTGTCGATTCTGTCGCCCAGTGATCTGTCGAGAGGACGGTGAAGGGACGCAGATAGACGGTAGGTCAATTTTATTAAAGGCAACATACTCAGTCGAAGAAACGGACTGACGTACTGCAACTTGCCCTCTGACTCTCTTCTCCAGCTGACGTAATTCTCGCACGCACGCGAGCATCAACGTTTTTCCTTTTCGCATCGGGATCGACCCGACGCACGCGATCAAGCGCACCTAACCCACGAGGCGGCACATTCACCACTGAGGTCAATTTCGATATCCTCCACAGCCTGCTCTTCACTGGCAAAGCGTTTCGGCGTGTTACGAGTTATGGCGGCTGAGACTATTTGTAATCGCTCTTTATCACCTGAAAAGGGAGCCATTTCTGTATGATTTTGACGAGCAAGAAAATCTGATGGTAATGTGAGCATTAGTAAATGTGATTCTAAGATGGCTAACAACGATGTTCTAGGTGTTTCATAAGGTCTTTGGAGGGGACTCTCTCCGCCAGCACCTGCGAGCGTAGCCTGGGAGCTCTCAAAGGTCGGTTGCAATGAGTGTGTTTCAGCGCTAACGTGGCATTCATTTCTTCATCTCGCCTTGTTTATGATATCAATACTTCATCGTTAAAACCCTGCATTGATTCCATAGCGTTAGGTACGGTAGGAGGAGATACAAAGCGATGTAATGTAGGCGGTGTTTCGGTCAATGGTTGTAGAACTTCATCCGTTGGAACCTGGTCATCGTCGCCAGTGTCTCTTTCGTCATCCGTCCGATGCTCGAACATCTTATTGAAGCACTGAAATATGTATAAATTCACATTCTCACCGTTTACTCGGGGCCCTCTTGCAAATCGCCCGGGAACTCGTGAAACGCGATGATTGTTTGCTTCCCGGCGATGTTTGTGCATCTTTGTGAGACAAAGCGGTCTTCCAAGCTTGTATTGACATTCGAACCATGGTGGACACACAAATCTTTCGATGGACATAAGTTAAAAGTGAGAGTAAGAACGCTTAATGTCTCTGAGCTGGGGAGCAATGCGAAGATTCAATATAATTTCTTGAACTCACATAAAAAAGTTGTGAATTTCTCTTTTTCGTTTGAGCTGAACCGAAAGCGGTAACTGCAAAAAGAGAAGTTGCAAGTAACGAAGATCGTCAGAGATGTGCATCAAATCCTCGAAGTATGCCGAATCATTTTGAGAAAAGAAACGTACCCTATTCTGAAAATGCAGTCGCAAGATCAACTGGCATTGCACGCAATGGTGAAAGTGGGTCTGAACAAAATGAAATCAATGGAGAGCAATCTTCAGAATATAAAAACCAGAATACATATTGTCCTGCCAGAGGTATATCGCCACCCGATATACAAATCGAAGCACTTCCAAGCCCGTTTTAGTCGAGATTCAAACTTTGCTTATGCGTTTCGCCGTCTTGCAGACAAACTTAACGCAAAACTACCTGAAATAGATCCAATACGGGCTTTCAACGTACCGAGAGAAGTACCGCATGAGATTGTCAATCTAGACGCAAAGGATTGCGCAGGACATTTCATGGCTCTAATGCTTTCGGGTGGTTGGGAGCGGAAAAACTGGTTAGCATAATACAGGGGAAACAAGTTGTTGGCCAAGAGACTTATTGAAAGGCTGAGCAACAGACCTGAGATTGCACTATTTTCCCAAGGGAAAGCGAACGGGAGAATAGAAAAATTTCTTATCCAGAAGTGTAAGTCTATCAAACGGAACGCTGATGTTAATCCAGTTGGTCAAAAATTTCGAGTTGCCCTTCGCCGTCGCCTAAACGACCAGGCAGATGTGTCATAATATGCAGCACAGCACAGCTTTGCATATCCTTAGTATCAATTTTCGGCAACAAGCAAAGACCCGAACTGCCCACTTCCTGATTTAAACAGCGCAGAGAATAATTACTCCAGATCATTCCTCTCCCACTGTAGCTCCAGACATTCAACCTGTAAACCACAACACGCGTATAGTAGCTACCTCTGCAGATCTAAATCACGCTTGAAGTAGGGCCGAAGCGGAGGTAAACGACAAAGAATTCGGAGAAAACAACAATGCTGCTAACCAAAGAAGAGTTCCAACATTTAAACGAGTAAGGTTTTCCATGCTCGAAAATGCTTCAATCTCCCACTTGGGTCGAGAAACTACGGCGAATAGCCTAACTTACCTGTCAAAGATTGGTTTCATGCCATCCCTAGAGGAATAAGAGTGTTTTCTGTCCTTAAAGCATATATATCTTCAACGTACTATTCTATGCGTTTCAACGGCTCCCGAAAAGCTCATTTTTTCATGGAAAGAAGAAGTGGTGATATCGATAATGGTCGATGCTGTGGCTTCCTGGTTCCATAGTGCAGCTGGATATGAGCCTATGCATATTGGGAAATTCGGTTCCATCTGCGGAGTGTTCAATAACAAGGCTCAGATGCACACACGTAGGCGTCAGAAATTATCTTTACAACAACGAAGCACTACTATGTCTGGAGGTGCAGCCCGTGTTTCGTTTGAAATGCATTGCGCGTACTGAATGTTCATTCGTAGAAGACGGAGGTAGTGTACAACATATTCTGGTTTTCAGACTGTATCAACCAGTCTTGTTGCATGAGAAAGCGGAATATGGAAGAAAGAGGGCCAAGAGAAGGTAGATGAAGTTACAAACCGACTCTGGGGCTTTTAAGCGTCTGGAACAGTGGCCTACTTTTTCGAACCGGTTCGATCAAAGGCGGCGTCGTTGGTTCTGCAACGGTGACAATTCCAAAAAGTTTAAAATAGTTCAACCATCCACAATGGAAAGATTCATTTTTGGTGTGCAAAAAGGTCAAGAACGCACCCGTACCGATAGTGATGCGGGTGGTCCTTGTTTCGTGGCACTGTTGGATCCATTCACAAAACCACATGTATCATTCCTCAGCGCAACTGCACAATTCCGTAGCAATCTGCAGCTTGATAAGAATAACACGCAAGAACAATGATATACCCTTAGAATGCGCAAGAGTCCCAAAATTTTTATTATGTGGATCTTCTCCAAATGAAATTGTGAAATCTCGACATCTAAACCTGGCAACAATAAAAGAGAACCCCAGGGAATATCTCTGGCTTTTGTCACCTTCCACTGCGCGCGATACACTTAGCGTGAGCCCTTACGGGCATCACTTCCCACAGTGTGGGTTAAGACGCCACCCCTTTTCACCTAGAGAGATGCACGCTCATCTCCATGAGCAAGGCGCATTTTTGGCGTACGAACTGCGATAAGAAAAGCACTATTTAGAGATGAGTTCTACTGTACTTTTCTCGGGATTTTGAGGTACATGGTTCGAGTCCGAGAACGAACAAACTTGAATCGACCAGTTTCGAAGGCATTGGTTTCTGAATTTGCATCTCGGCTTCTGCGCGGTTTACTATGATATCGCGGTGCATGTCGGCTGCATGTCGATTTTTTTTCTTCCATTCTTTTTGTGCTGATTTACTGGCTTGATTTTCCTTTAATTCCTTCTCCCTCCTCTTGAATGCCAGTTCATACATTTTCGGCTTACGAGGCTTCACCACATGATTATGGGAAGCTCCTGTATAATGACGCCATATTTATGCGCTTTGAAGTCCTTCATGTATGGTTATCATATTGGCAAACTCATGGTCCCTCTCTCTCATGTTTTCTGTCGTAAGTGGCAGGATTCTGGATATTCGAAAAACAATATTATTGTTATGGTCACCAACTTCAATTTTATTCTCTTTTCTTCATCTTTTATTCGTTCTGACCCCTTCCTTGTCGATTTTCTTTTGAAAGAAGGATCCATTTTTCCCTTGGTGAACGGCGGAAACTAATCGCAGCTCATGACCCAGGCCCGCCGATACCAACATAAAACCGCCGTATATGCATATTCTAACCATGGTCGGCGGAAGATAGTGACCTTCTCGTGACTGGAGTGTTCTTGCTTGGCCGTTCTCTTCATCAAATAGATGTATCTTTCAAAGATTTTCGTTTTTCAAACCGTGATCAATAATGGTTCGCTGGGAAGGAAGTGAGCAAGGGCGCATCTGCCACCGCGGTGAACCAAGCGCTCTTCAGATCGTACGCGTTTCTGGATTCAATTTCAAATGAACAAGTTGCCATCTGCATCACCTGTCATTATGCTTTCGTCAATGTCAGTCCAGAAGGAAATAACATTTACGGCATTGGCTGAAATGAAAGCTATTTCACCTTTTTCGGGATATAAGGCATCCGACGTATGCCAAAATGTAACAACTGTCTAATCCATTCGAAGATTGTGGAGCATAATTTTTCCATCAACTGTTCCAACTGCAACTACGTCGACGACAGGGGAAGGTTCCATAAAATTTATGGCAGATTCACACCAAGGAATCATATGAACGACGTTCTTTGCTTTAAAATTGACAAACAAGCATCGCCCATCTTTCGCGCCAAGGAGGATCTTTTTAATATATGTTTGCGAGATACAAACCGATGTAACTGCAAAGTCAGAGGGTATGTGGAATTCCTAAAGCATGATACCGTCAATAGAAGGCCTATCTTTTGTATATTTCAGAAGGGCCCATACGACGTCTTTGCATTCCTCTGATAATGAAATCAAAACATCCTCCACAATAACAAAGGCATTGCTCGGGGCCTGATTGAGGGACCACACACAAAAAGGTCCAAGACGATGAAAATTTCCAATACTGCTTCCTAAAGCCGCAAGAATTAGTTCCTGGTAAGCTGCTATTCGTTCGATGCCGAACTCTTCGCTACGTTTTTCACTTCCCTCTTACCGCGAACTTCGTATTGGTTTTCAAATTCCTTTGACACGCAGATTGGTATAGATGTAGTGTTTGGGCACCACCCACAAGAGTGGTAATGAAGGGAGGTAGTCGCAGACAGTGAGCCACTGGGGAACAGCCGCGCGAAGCTCCATCGCGAACATAAACAAGAGTTTCAAAAGGAGAGTAAACATCACTGGAACTAAGTTTGGAATTCTTCTGCAAATATGAGCTTGATATATCTTGAACAGTTCCTTCTTCCATCAGATGCGTTATTTCAACTCGTCTGTCCTTTGAAATTTCCTTTATACCGTAATCGGACACAATCACAAGGTTGGCCTCAAGCTCAGCGTCTGACAGTTTGCTTAGTAGGGTTTTGATAGCATTGTCCACAGCGACGAACTCATCGTTCATTTCTAAAGAGTTTGGACCCCGCAAGTGACTCATGTGATTGACACTCCCGAAGTACACCGTGGCGAACTCTGCCTTTTTTCAGAAATCAGACGCACCTCCAGTCAATAAATGAACGGCCCTATTAACGCGTTTCTTGTAGGGAACCTTTTCAATTTACTTCCAGATCACATCCGGCCCGTTCTTTTCTAAAGTGCTTCCAGGCCAGGGCACACACCCGGTTGGGTAGTTTTGCACTTCTTGCAGCGTATTGTTCAAATCATCTGGTTTGCTAGTATTCATAAGGGTTTCTAAATAGGCTCTCCCTTCCACCACAAAGAGTGAGTTTCATCGAGATTAAACCATCTTTATAAATAAGGGTTTCACAGGTTGTTTTCCACAATGTCACGCGACTCGCCATATAGACCTGTGCCGATTGAAGAATGCTTTGGAAATTTCTTACCAAGCATGACTGGTTGTATGAATTTTGGCGAAGAGACCCCCACTTTGGCTATACAGTCAGGGGTTGGCACGAGTAACTGACCATTTTTGGTTGAAGACAAATACCCATTCCGCAGGCCATAAATACTTATATGTATTCTACAAGGAGAGATTTTTTGTAAGGCTTCATTTGAAGAGTGTGCCTTCAACATCTCTGTACTCGGTGGCGTGAAGAAGTAAAAGGCTATTCCAAAATATGCTGGGGAAACGACAAAGAAAAATACTGCAAAGGGATGCCACCCAGTAGGTTCTTCTACGTAGTAGCCACGAGATCAATCACTTGGAATCAGAGTCTCGCTCTCTAAGCGTTCCTCGATTTGCAGAGGATCTTCATTGGTGCTAGAGGCCAGATCTTCGCAACGAGCCATTATATCTCACAACATCACGCAAAGAAGATGAGGGGGGTGACGTTTCCCGTGATTAAAAATCTGGGAGGAGTATGAACCCCCCTGGCAAATCAGCGTAATTATTCTGTATCGAAACAAATTCCGAGCACTTGCGTTGCGGATCGTTAAAAAGAAGCACCAAACAAGGAATGAAAATACCCGGCATGAAAGAGGAGTTCGCTGTGTAGCACTCTACTAATGCGAAGGCCTGAGGAAGCGACGACTGAAGGGCTGCCTCCATCGAAGGTATTAGATATATACGTCCGTACGACTCTCAAGAGCAAGTATAAGGGAAAGCATCCAAAGGAAATACCCATCGCCGCGATGGGGGGACCTACCTTGATATCAGAACTTCAATCGGTACGGTAGAAGCGTGTGACTGTTTATGCTTCGCAACTGTGTCTACATGTGAATTGTTGCTTGTTCTTATGTTCTGGATATTTGATTCCATCATTCTTCTGTGATCCGTTGATCATGGATTTGGGCTTCTCCTCCGCCAACATTAGATTATTTTGGCTCAGAGCCAGCCTGAACATGCGCCAAACTGATTGTAGCCCATGCACCTGGCCAGGTATAACAAAAAACCACAAAAGCAAAATGAAGACAGAACATGCGTTGGACTCTTTCGGCATGCTTTACAACCAGACCAGATAGCCTGATTCCCGCGCCATTATTCTTTGTCTACATTTTCATTCTCATGATCATACTGGGTAGAAACAGTGACTGGTATAACTACTACATGAGCCATTAAGTTTAACGATAGAAAACTTTCATCAGTATTCTTGTGACCATTGAGTCACAAGGACACCAATGAAGGTCAAACCTATCTAAAAAAACCAAGAAACACTGCGCCGGGAACATGGAAAGCATAAGTCTCGTCATTGAGACGGTATACATGCGCCTCACCCGATAATCGCTGAGTGCCTTCGAGGCCATGAAGTTTTTACGATATTCTAGAAATTGTCCTTTGTGCATAACGGCTTCCATTTAGGTCTCTATCCAACTATCTTGCGACAGCATCAACTGCGTACTCTAGAAGCGATCTTGAACTCTCGCCATCTTCATAAAGGTTCAGGTTGCCTACTTTTAAGGAATTCTGTTCCTTTAGAACTTCAATTGGTCTGGGTGTCCATGTCCACATCGGGTCATAAAGTTGCACGTCAATGACTGCCAGTAAAACGTTCCTATTTTTTCTCAACAATTGCATGGTAACCTCACATAATCTTAGAAATACTTCTTCCACACCAAAGACTCCTAATCAATCATAAATATCTCTGGTAAGACGGAATGGCACCAGTTCAGTGGTTGGCAAAAGCTTTCTTTGCTCAAATGCTACTCCAAAGTCAATATGAACACCTTTTGCCGTGCGAACATTCATTAAAACATTCGAAAGGTGTCGGTCCCTGTGTCCAAGGATTTAATCTAAAATTCTAACCGGCGCAATAGACCTGGAAGAACTTAATTGATGCTGGAACCGTTCTTCAAGATCTGGCCACTGCTCAACAAAGAAGTGACAAAACACGAGTTGTAGCTTCGGCCAGTCTGATCTTAAGTATTTCTTGATCCTCTGAATGTCTCGACGCCCTTCATGTTTGTACTCTTTGAAACCCATTTCCTGAATGACGACGTTTGTGAGATCTTTTGGTTGGTATCTTTCCAGAAGAGATTTGCGAAAGACACGTTTTCCAGAGACAGGTTTTTCGACAAGCACATCTTTTAGCTGCATATTGTTATTTTCGAACTGAATTATTCCAGAAAAGGGTGATATAAGTACAATCATGAAAGTCCATATGGAAAGACTTTGCGTTGCTGCCCTGCCATCACTTTGAAGGAGCTTATCCACAATCATAAGCATTTGCCCCATTACGGCATAACCTCGGGGATCAACCTTTTCTTTTACATGCTCTGGGTATCGGTGGCTATCGGATCACATACAAATAATTCTTAAAGGCTAGCGCAGACCTGTGTAAACCGTTGCATAACACTCAAAACTGTGATGTAAGCGAGAACTTCGAGAAGGTCTCCTGAACAGATGGAAAGAGAAATTGTGGGAACGGGAACGTTTGTCAGCTTTCCTAATCTTTTTAGATAATACGATTTAACATGTAATCGCGTCCCTCGTTGTTTCGCATCAGGATCGATTTCAGATAACAGTATGTATGAATCGCTGACCGTTTTCATTTCAGAGACTGTATATCCGCAGTTTTGCTGGAGATTTTTCAGGATTTCTTTCGTAGCTTCCTTTTTGTTCTTATCTCCTTTGTTAACTGCCGACTATTTCTCTTTGGTGGCACAAAATCTTGTAGATTTGGTCGGAGCGAGAAGTTTCCACAAGAAATAAGCCGGAAAACCTAAAGCCATCGAAATGCTAGTATCAGTCAATTCTCTTTGAAAGAGATTTGGACCCAAAACCGTAGATATATTTAACCTAGATAAAAGCTGAGAAGAAACTTTTAGCGGCTTTGATACAAGAAGTTCGATGCATTTGTTTCCGGAGATGGCTGGACTACTGAGTAGCACAGTTGAGAGAGCATCTCTCAAAGTACCTGTATCAAACCAGATTGCAACCATTTTGAACGCCATTTTCAGGTCTTGACTAGTTTTAGCTCGAAGGCATGCGGCAAAATGTTCATAAGCAAACAGTTTCCATTTTCCGTCGGCATGGTTGAGCTTTCTCGTCGTCCTCTTTCAATACGCGCTTTCCTTTGTTCGTAATAGATTAAGCCGGCTAACTCTCGCGAAAGCTTATTTCCGGAGGTTATTTGAGAACGAAAGAAGCGAGACCGCCTGCGAACGTCAACACCCTTTTCTGTCCCGTGTACACCTTCCTTCGCCTCTTTCATTCTTTCAACCTTATCCTCTGCGGCTTTGAGCTTTAGCCTCAATTTTTCGTGTGTTCTAATCTTTCTTTTAAGATTTTTTTCTTCTGTTCACTCGAAAATGAAGCCATTGCCAAATGATCTCGAGCAGTAAGCTTTCGATTTCCAGGAACATCTTGCGCTGCTGCTAAACCACTTTCCAGGTACTGTGTGCAAAGATCCACGGGCTTATGATTCCTCATGTCCAGAAACCATTTCGCAGCTGAACAGCGTGTCTTCACCAAAAGAACCTCCAAGAGAGGATCCCCCTTAACTTTTGTGGACCACACAATACATTGATATTTCATTTGCACATCATTGTTTTCGTCTGATCGGCGCTCTCCATGTTAAACTAAACATACAGGTCTTTTGTTAGTATGCTCTTAACACCATCCAATGCCTGCCTTCTGCAGCAAGCATCATGATTGGAAGACCATCTTAAGTGTGCATTCTGTAGCTTTCAAGCCAGGCTTTTCGATCTCTCTGCGTCTTGTAAGAATGCCGTTTGCATTGATCCAAGGCAAGAAGCTGCTCGGGCCCAACAACCAACTCAGCCCTCCGAAAAAACAAACGCAGAAGAGGGAGCAGCTGCAAAGGTTAACTCAGAATTTATTACCAGGCAGCTTAAAGAACCGCCTGGATTTCCATACTAAGTATATTCGCGTCAATTTATTTCAGTACAGGAAAGAATTCATCTTGGTCTTTGGGGTACTTCGGTGTTCAACAGGCGGGACAGTAGCTCATTCTCTGTCAGGGGCCCATGACCAACAACCTGAGAAGCGCTCCCTTCATTTTGGCTTTGGCGGCCCTGAATAGGAAACGGATTATTATTCTCGAGAGGCAACTCGATCTCCTCGATACGAGCGGACATGTTTCATCTATTCTATCTTGCATCAAAAACCGAGCGTTCACAGTTGGACTTGGAGCGCATTTTGAGGAGGTGGGCCGATCAAGGAATTCTAGAAATCTGAGCTTTGCTGAGAGTCATTGCACTACTGGATCTGAAATAGAGGCAGTTTTCGCAACCAAACCAGTCAACGGAGAATTCCTTGCCTTGGACAAAGTATCAAATACATCCCATTATATCTTTCTTTTAATAAAGTGCAGAATTTTGTATTTATTTTGCCGGCTGGCACAAGAATATCGCTTCCAGTACTCAATGTACACTCTATGACACGTGCAGTGCAGAGTGAGGAATACCAAATGTACTCCGGTGTTACTGCACAAGCACTATTGCACTCGTCCAGCACTCTGACTGCCCCATGAATACAAAACTTCATTCTACTAGGACCTGACGACAGCAAAACATAAGACCTTGTTTAATGTGTCTCTCAGCAGTATGAGTAGAACTTTCAACAAAGTTGTCTGTTTCAATCACATGTTTTTCGATCGACATAACCTCATGCCTATCATGGACTGAACTTATAGGTAGTTCACCGGAGCTGTTGTAGATTAAACTTCAATGAAGTCTGCGTTGTACGTTTTTGAAGTGCATTAGATCACTTTCTTACGGACGCCACCAATTGTTGCGTTTGATCCTACGTTCACGAATAAAATATTCATGGATTTTCCGGAGCGCAACTGTCAATATCCGTGTGCCCCATGCAAGACAAAGGGGCAGCACGACAGACGTATTATTACCTGTACGCTGCACCGTGCTCCATAGCTTGCACTGAAGTAAATAAATGCACGGCCGCCAGCAATCGTCACACCCACAGTCAGGCAGGCCAAGTCGAGGAGGTGTTCAAGCGTTCCAATTTCGAAATTGCAGCGTTCCCCTGGGTCTGCGCACCACTGCAGATTGCCTCCGCGCTTCCTTGGCCATCGGCTTCCGCTCCCCTTGGCCTTCATCCTTCCAACCTCCATGCTTCTTCTGCTTTCCGGCCTCGTCGGTTCTTCAGCCCTCGGTCTTTGCGCCTCCTCCGTCTTACGGCTTCCGCGCTTCGTCGGCCTTCGGCCTCCGCGTCTCCGAGCCTCTACGGCCTTCCGGTGTCCACGCTTCTTCATTAACCGACGACCGTGCTTCCTCAGCCTTTTGGCTTCCGCGCTTCTTCGGACTTCGGCCTTTATGCATTTTCGGCCTTCAGACCTCCATGATCCTCGGCCTTCCTTCCTCTGCACTTCCTTAA
The DNA here is from genome assembly GCA_030374765.1 of Agarophyton chilense. Classification (NCBI taxonomy): domain Eukaryota; phylum Rhodophyta; class Florideophyceae; order Gracilariales; family Gracilariaceae; genus Agarophyton; species Agarophyton chilense. The sequence goes on from JARGXX010000080.1 coordinate 1,889,390, forward strand.
ACTTTGGCCTCTGCGCTTCCCCGCCCTTTCGGCCTCTGCGTCTTCTCGGTTGTTGGCCTCCGTTCCTACACTGCATTCCGGCCTCTGGGCTTCTTCCCCCTTTAAACTCCGCTTCGCCTTCGCGCTTCGGTTCCCTTGCTTGCACTTCGCCTTGACCAATCGATTCTTCGACTAGCGCCTCCCCTCTGCGACTCGGTTCCTGGGCTTGCGCCCCGATTCCTCGGCTTGCGCCTAGCCTCTGCGCTCCGACTCCTCGGCTAGTGCCTTTCTCACATCAGGGTTTACCGCCAGGGGCTATCAGAGTCCTCTGCATATACAGTTTTATCACTCTCAAGAGAGAAATGAATTCAACATATCTCCCTGTCTTTACAGGTCGAGAAGCTCTCTACATTCCGAGGTTGGGAATGAAGTCTCTCACTCTCTCCGGGAAGCTGCGGTGAGATATTAGTCAGTGGTGGTTGGAAGTTGCACATGCCTATGTGAACAGCCTCTGCGACCAGGCTGCTGAGAGATGCTTACATAAATCATGTAACATCATCCAGGTACCCACAAAATCAAAAAGAGTACTTGAGGCAGCTTGGACTTCGATGGAAGTTTTGTGACTGTTATGCTGAGAACCGGGTCGGAAATCGATTCAGGCCTTGGAGTAATACGCTTGGGATGCATCACACCAAAAAAATGGCTCTTGTGAAATGTGCTCGGCGGACCTTCGGTGAAAGGGTGCCTCATCGTTCAATTTCAGTCACAAGCAATCATTGAAGCGTAGAGAGAAAAATTTTCAAAGGTCTGGTCTTTTTAATGCAAGTTTATCTATTTAATCGCAAGAACCTGTACTGCATCGATCGCCTAGCTCCCTGGGTTGGCTAAGATCACCTTTAGTCTAAATTACTCCCTCCAATCGTATAGGACGGGCGAAGTTAAAGTCAAAGGAGAAGAACTTGAAGTCAAATAAGAAGAATTTGAAGTCAAAGAAGAAGAACTTGAAGGCAAAGAAGAAAAATAAACCGTTCCTACTAAATACGCCGTGGACTTCTTTCCCGTTCAAGCAGGTTGATCACGCGGACCGTTTTCCCGCTCAAGCAGGTTGACCTTGTGGACACCTTTTCCGCTTGAGCAGGTAAATCTTATATCCCCATCTACGAACAATGTCTGGTTCTCAAGATGCTCTCCTTGGCAAACTACCGAAGCGTAAGGTGCTCACCGACAACATTCTACGGCGCCATCGTCGAATAGTGTGTTTTCGTCGGGACGACGTTATAATCAGCGTTTTGAATTCTCGCCCCGAAAGCTGTTCAGAACATCCGTCATCACTTGGACACTCTCGTTTTTAGAGACACCGAAGTCTGGAACAGGCATGTGTCTAAGTTCTTGGAATTTGTTGGGGAACTTGCATCCTTTGACCAAGAACTTTGGGACAAAGAAAAAGTGTCAAAGCCCATTTAAAGTCTTCGAAACTCTTTAGCTCTTATGCCCATGATGTCAAAACTCACGGACAACGGCTTCCACTTCATTGTAAATGCTGTCGAAGCCAAAGTGGCCCGTCGTAAGAACTAGAAGAACCAGCAACAACCTTCTACCTTTACGCCCCCGTCGTCAATACAACGTAAGGCAAACACGGCAAGAAGGAATGGACGCAGAAGACGTGCTTTGTGGATCAAATCATCTTCCAACAGGAATCTCGGCGACAAAAAACTGCTACTACTGCGGTTGTCGTGGTCATTGGGCTCGAGACTGCTACCAAAGCAAGCGAGAAGAATCCAACGACATATACACTTTGCACAAATTTGGCCGTCACCAAAAACGTTCGAATGATGGTGGTGGCCGTAACTCATACTACCAAACACAATACAACAAAGATGGAAAACGTCAATCCAACTGAAATTAACGCTTTGCACCAAATGGAATGGGAATGCAGGTATAAACTTCAACCCCCGATCGTACGTGGTGCAAAGTGATGATGATTCTCCGCCTTCATCTCTATACAACTGCAATGACGCGTAGTATAGGAGGAACATCGCGTTACAGTCCCAACATGAAGTCAATACGGCCTGCATCGACTCTGGTGCGACCCCTTACTTCATCCATTAGCGTAAGTTCTTTATCCGCTAAGAGCGCATGAGCATTGAACTCTTACAAGTGGCTTTCAGCACTGAACGTCTTGTCGGGCGAGGCAATGTATGGATACGTCTGAAGAATGGGACAGTCGTTGAAGCCAACCACGCACCAGCTTTCAAGACCAACATCTATCCGTTGGTGTCCTTAGAGTTGATTTTATGGTGGTATTCACCTATGATTACGATGCTATAACGGATGCTTCATTATGGACCGCCATCATAAGTCCAGAGTCATCTGGGAGACACAAATACACAGAGGTTTCTTAACCATGAACCTTACTCACCATTAATAGGACAAACAGACAGTGGTCATCAATGCTAGCAAGACCAAACAGGAACTTTCTTTGGAATAATATGAACGCACTGGTCACCTGCACCCTGCGAGATACCAAATGTTTCAAAGACTTTCGACTCTGTTCCATACTTTCAACGTTCTAACCTTCAGTCTCTAACCTTCATTCCTTTCCTAACAGGTGAGATGAAGCGGAAGCCATTCGTCCCTAAACCAAATTCCGCGACTACACCCAACCCACGGTATCTGATACACATGGATGTATCTGGAAAGAGTTCGCCTTCCTTATCACGGTAAATCTATGCTATCGCAATCCTCGACGCCAGCAATTCTAAATTGGACGTATTCTTCACGAAGTTAAAGAGCGGTCACAATATTCGCAAGCACATAAAATGTTACAAAAGCCGATCAGAGTTGGAGCCTAACAAATTCTTTCGCTTGAAAAATGTTCATCTTGACGGAGCAGGCGAATACAAGAGTGAAGATTTTGAAAGATTTTGCTCTAAAAAATGGCATCACCCTAAAATAATCTCCCTCCTACGCCTCTGAAAGCAACAATGCAGCCGAAAGGCTCATTCATGAACATTCGAATAGGAGTCGTGTGCTCGCATTCGCAAGCAAGTCACAGATAGCCTCCTGGACTGAAGCCATGAATCATGCAAACTGGCTCCAAAATCGAGCTCATTCCTCGCGGATACAGGAAAGAATTTTAATGCTCGAGTGGAACCCAACAAGCACAATCCATTTCTCCCACATTCCCGAGTTTTAGAAACATGGTTATGCTTTAGTCCATCGCTGTAAGACAGTGGCAAACAAAAATTTCCTCCCACGTTCCATATTTGCGTACTTCGTTAGAATGCAAAGTGACTCAACCCTTCTTCGTGTGTTTTTGTAGTGGAAAAAATCGTTTATTACTTGTCGCAGTTTGGGCTTCAAAGCTTTTAACTCCTCCACGATTCCCAGTATATTTACTCTTCAGGAAGAAATAACAAGACCAAAGGACACGGAGAACACAAAAACTTTCGAAAACAAATTTGAAGTTCCCGATATGGAGGAACATGTGATCAAGGCGTTCACAACCATGGCACACAACATCCCCAATGTTTGTGTCCCCAAGGAAACTCTGAACGACCTCTTAGTTACGGGCAGCTTTAAGAAAGCCTGCACGGAGGCCAGATGGCGCAAAGCCCTTGATCGTGAAATGAATGAACTTATACATCGAAAAACCTGAAAACTAGTTCCACGTGAAACTTGGATGAAACCAGATCCCTATACTTTGGTGTTCAAGAAAAAGATGCTCGAGGCGATCGGGAAGAAATTTCGGAAGAATGCCCGCTGCTGTCTACGAAAAGACAAGAAGAAGGCGTTCGTTGACTTTGATCCTCTGAAACCATACGCTTCTTTAACCTGTCATGAAGCCCTACGAATTCTCTTTGCCGTTTCTGCTGTACACGAACTTGTTGTAGAAGGAGCAGATATTACCGACGCGTACTTGGACAGCAAACTGGACGTGCCAGTCATCATAAAACAGCAAATAAAATCGTCTGGAATACCCTAGAAGACAAATCAATTATGTAAACTGGTCAACTCTCTGTATGGAGCAGTACAGGCTAGGATGATATAGGGCCCTTTCTCTTCTCGGAATCTGTTCTTTTATGGAACTTTGCGACATCTGCATTGGACTCTAGAGTATTCATATTCCGGGAACAAGAAAGATTCGTTATCCTGGCTTTCATCGCTGACGATCGTGCGATCGCTTCAAACAGCACTGGGGTTCTTAGAAACGTGAAGGAGAAACTTTCGGCAAAATTCGATGTCAACTTACATGGGGAACTCAAGGCATTTATCGGATGGGGCATTCAACGCTCTCCACTCGGCATGAAGGTCACACAGTATGGATGTGCTCTGGTACTGCTCAAGAAATTCGGCATGCAAGAATCCAACCCAATTGGGTCACCTTTACCAACTTCAGCAGATCTTCTACCAACCAAAGAGAACGAGAACATACTCTCCGCAAGCGATCATGCGAACTATCGCTCTGGAATTTGTGGGCTTCCCTACATAGCGGTATCCCCTCGCTGGGCTCTTTTCTGTTCAGTTTCGGCTCTTTCCAAACATTTGCAGAGCCCTTGTGAACGAGACTACTCCCTCTTGAAACGAGTTTTCAGATACTTAGTGGGTACTTTGAACCATAGAATTCATCTTCCATCTGGTCTTTCGAGTTCCCCCGCTACTCTTCGTGCGTTCGATGACGCCAATTGAGGGGGCTGCATTCAGACAACGAGATGTACATCTGGGTATGTATCGTCATCAACGACGCACCGATTTTGTGGAAATCTAAGCGACAAACTGTGATTGTGCTCTCCTCAGCGGAAGCGGAATATGTCTCTCGCGATTTTCACATGTGCAAAAAACGTTACTTTCATAACAACACTATTTTGGGAATTCGCACTCCACCAGCCTTGGAGCGAAGACTTGGAGTGCGAGGCTACCGAGGTCCTGATTGGAAGCTCGGCTGCGTTTGTTCTTGACCACCAACCCGCAGATATTGGGTCGAAAAAAGCACAATGACTTGAAGATGCACCATGTGAGAGAGTTATCTCGTAGAGGAATTGCTGAACTCGAGCATATTTCCAGAAGCTTATAGATCGCTCGCTGACACACTGACAAAGTGTAAGTCCCTCAAAGACGTAAGGAGGATGGTTGGCTTGACGAAATTTGGCTCGTTCTGATGAATAATTGTGGGAACTACTAACTACTACTATAGTAACTTTTGTTTTGTTACAGGGGTTTGTTCTGCATACTTCTTTTAGTTTAATTTTGAATATTTGTTTTGTCCTTCACAATCTTTCTTCTTTTTCCAATAGAGAACACTAACATTTTGTCCAAAGAAGTTTTCTATGTGTTCTGGTTTTTGAAGGTTACTGGTTTGAAGGAAATGGTCTCAGTGTATGGCAGTTACTCGAGGCATTTGTTTTAAAGTTTTTTCTTTAATTTTTTCTCACCATGCCTCTCACTTTTTAAAGAAGCTGTGAAGGGAAGAGACAATTCTCGATAAGAAAAGTCTAATTTGTTTTTTTTGTTGTTGTTGGATTGATCCTGAGTGCAATCTTCAAAATGCTAAATGATGAAGCCGTGGCTCTTTGCCTTGGAAGACTGTGCTAATATCCGTGCACCTCATGCGATGCGAAAGCGCAGAAAGACATATTCATTATTAGGTGTACGCTGCGCCGTGCTCCATAGATTGTACTGAAAGAAATAAAATCCACGGCCACCGGCAGTGGTCACACCCACCGTCAGGCAAGCCAAGGCGAGGAAAGGCTCCAGCGCTCCAATTCCAACAGCAACGATATAAAGCCAAGACTATTGCTAGACCGTAGACACTACCAGAATATCTTATCAACCAAGCAAACTGTGAGACGGGACATCTACATTATGCTGGAAAAAAATACTTCCTGTATTTACGAAAGGTACTCCTCCTTGCTTGTCACTCACTCTATTAGAAGCTTAAACGATCTCTACGGAAATAATGACATTTCACCCGCCGAACTTGCGAAAAGATACTCCTGGCCAGTTGAATCAGGCTAGCCACCAACCTACCTGCCTCAATAAGTGTTCCAAGCATATCAAAGGCTCCTGTAAAAACGCAAGCTGACTCTCATCTTCTGCTCGAAAACCGTCTAGGAATTTCCCATATCTGTTGGAATACTTCTGCAAGTTTACGCAAAACACCAATATCAGAAAATGAATGTATGGGCACCTCCAAAACCTGCACTGTCAATTGACATGTCTATCAGGCCCATAAAAGCACCAGACACATCTGGCAGGACAATTTCTGCAGCCGTTTGAAATTTGAGACCAGCTACCCACACGGATGGCCTATAATGATGACCAAGAGAATGCAACACAACGAAAGAAATATCATTGGGGACGTTTTCCGAATCATATGGCCTCGCAATTAAAGGAGCAAAGTGGAAGCATCTTAGCGACGAAGAAATAAAAAGATTCGGTTTTCGGCAATTAAACTACGTTTCATGGCAATTCTATTAATCCAGCTGTGTTCCTACATGTATTTTGGCGGGTAAGGTTGTGAATTACATTCTCTTTGCCGATCCAAGGCAGATACTGTCAGTAGTGATCAAGAAAGTTTCTCATGTGTAACAGTTCGGCACTTTTTGTCTACGGACCAGAACGACTGAACTCTTATGGACTTCTGGATTAGCAGTAGGACGACCGTAATATCACTGTGGATACTGGGGAAAAGTTGAAAAGCTTTGAAACGTATAAAGTCAAGAGACCAAGACGCAACCAGTCTGAAAATCTCAATAGCATTGAGTCATCTGCTTGCAGCTCAATCACCGGCTCAATTTTGTTGCTCGGAATTGCTGCTTCGCTCTTTTTTGTTGTTCTGCTCCCAGTTTGTTTCAGTTAACGGGTCCTATTATACTGGGGAGAGACATTTTGTCACAATACATCCAGTATAAAGACCTCAGAAGATGTGCATTATTGATCAGGAAGAGAGCGCTTTTCATACATCAAGGAGCATGAGGTGTCCATGGTAATGTTCTCTGACGCCATCGGAAATAGCAATAATATAGAACTGGGATTTCTGGATGGTGTACTGCTGGGGAACTTGTATATCGATTCCCTTCTCCACACACTGAGCTGGTCCTCCCACAAATCAAAACGCCCAGTTAAGTCCGTTGTTTCTCCTGAAATCCTCGCTGGGGGCGTAGCTATAACGTGGGAATGGTTTTAAGCTACGCATAGCAAGTTCTACTTGGTAACAAGGCAGAGCTATTGATTGTATTAGACTCCAAGATCTCTTTTAAACGCTTTTCACATGACGTAATGCAACTGCTCGATCTATTCGTTGACATTTAAACGTCTTCCGTTATAAATTCGAAATCGGCAAAATTGCCCGGTCTATATAGATTGCAGGCCAGTGTGTAACTTTGCAGAGCCTTTGACTGGGGCAGAAAGTCCTATAACCGAAGTAGTCCAGCTCATGCTTAACAGCTGTTATATTTCCGTTGAATTGGATTGAGCGCTGTCAACTCATTCAAACATGTCAACCGGGTAACTAAGTTACGAAAATTGGTGATTGTGAAGGCCTTCTTCTCTTGCGTTAGGCTGACAATTTGCATAGGATTTGTTCCCTTGTTACCTGATACATGATACTGTGTATCTACTTCGTGCTGAGTTGGATCATCGGACAGGTTGTCTTTTGCATGAGCTGTACCCTATTGGTCTACGACAGGATTATTTCTTTGTGAATCATACTGATTTTTGGATCCTCAAACTGCTTGTTATCTGGACGGAATCTCGATTCGATTTGAAGAACAGTATCCAAATAGTTCAAGAATTCTGCATGTCCTCAAAACGCTTAATGAAAGACAATTTACTGAAACTCTTTATCAATGTTTTGAGTTTTCTGGGTTGCTATGTCGAATACCGTGTTTACATTCCGTGGCTGATAATGAAGCCGCTGGACGTTTTCGTTTTTTCGAAATGATTGTTCTGGTTTTTATCTTGTGGTTGCCCCTCGGCGATGTAAGTGAACCCAAAGCTCTGGCTTTGTCATTAAAAAAACTAGATGTAAATTTGAGAAATCGCAGCGGACAGGCTGCGTTCAATTGGTTGTTTTGTTCTATCATTTGTTTCTCCGTTCTAGATCTGGTTTTAACAGCTCGCAATATTTTGGTAAATATTCACGATCGGCTTCGTATCACAATTATATCGAGTGTTGCTAGCACCGGCCAACCTGTGGTGAAGCTGTTTGGAGAACAATTTAATAGCAAACGGTATGCCCGAAAGAAGGATGCTATTTTATGAGGTCTCTGCCTTGGAAAACTGTGCAACTAAGATTTTCCTCCATTTACCGATTGGAAAAAAAGTTGTCCTACTCTTTCTGCGAAACGAGACTATAAGTCCCAGCTACCTGTCTACTTACGATGCACTGGGATTTGAGAGGTGCCTAACGATGAATTCTAGCCAACCCATGAAATAAAATAATTAGAAGGTCACCAACTTTCCTCTGGAGTACATGGCTTTTTTGTACAACCTACCTTTCTTCTGTAAACTGCGTCACAGAGCACTAAATATATGCCAAACTTCTATACAAATAATGATGTGTATGAGGAAGGTATTGAAACGATTGGACATTTTCTATGACCTCCCAAGAAGAGATGAAGCACATCGTACTAGAAGTATTGGTGTGGCTGGTTCTGAATCACAGAGGAAAAATGTTAAAAATTTAAAACCTTTGAGGCCTTTCACGAGGTTTCTCAGTAAGGTGAAGACAAATCAATCTATATTGAATTCTAAGTAGCAACGATGAGCATCTGTAACCATGTGTATGATGTTAAGAAGGTATCCGATGATGAAATTATTTGATATCGTTCATTGCAGAGGCCATATCTCTTTTTTTCCGTAGAGATAAGCACTAAAACAGAAAAGAACTATCGAATATTCAGCCACGCCGAAAGTCAGTGGCTAGCAAGTCGGCCTATTCAAGAGACATTGAGACGTGATCGTTGTTATGATGATCCACTTTGAAACGGTAACGAAAGTTGCCGTGCAGTTTATTTCAATGATTCGTCTAATGCCAGTGGATCTGATACCGCTTTCCCAGCTCATGCAGATACTTTCCCATTAAAAGACGTAGCATTGATCTCCATTTTAGCGTATGAAAACAATATAGCCCTAAGCCGAAATGCACAAGAGATGATATTTGAGATATTTGATCCGAGCCACTCGCTTCTTATCTGCCTCATACCACTGTCAATGTTTCTAGAAGGTAGAGTAGTAGTGGTGGACTTTCAAAAAGAATACCATCTTCTAGAAGAATGAAGAAAAGAAGATCTTGATCGATAAAAGAGAATGCCTCTGAGACCTTTTAGCAATGCACGCCTACTTTTATTTCAATGTAGAAGCTCTAAACTTGCTGTAACTCGAAGCAAGTTTTGTTTGGATTCAATTATATATGTATTGATCATAATCGACGATGAAAAGATACAGATTTTCTTGCTGGTACAAATGTGAGATAGGGGGTCATACAAAACATTGATATGGCATTGATATATGTTAGGTAGATTGAGATAATTATAAACCACAAGGACGGAAGGTGTTACAAGTCACTCAATACTGTACTCAGCGCGTTCTGATGCTATTCAGATAACAAAGTATTCCCTATCCCAACATTACGACGTTAAGGGGGGCCTTTACTATAAAAATGGCAGTGTGTGATCTTAGAGTGAGGCACTTCTTTCCACGGGGGGCCGGTATCAGAATAATGGCTAGTAAGAGTGGAAAAAGTAGTTTCATACGCAGTCAACTTCGTAAAAGGGTCCCGTGGCTTCCTGCCAGCAACAGTGGCCAAGATGTCAGCGGGTTCTACAATTATGGGAGTACTCTCGTTTTGAATTTCTCATGCACGAAGGCATCAGTGTCTAAGGCCCCAATGTTTTTGGAAAACATCATCCTTTGGTTCAAGACGCCTACTAGAGCAGTTTCATCAACAAAGCCAAAACTTGTGGAGATGACTCCGTTTTGTATTCACTTCAAATTTTACGTTTGGGTTTCTCTTTAGTGTGTTCATTATGATCGTAAAGCTACGGATCTGATAAGACTTAAGTAATTGTGACTATATTTGAAGATCCCACTTTCGATATACTTACGCAGCCACGAATTCTGTTCGTCTCGTTCTCTATGCGACCGAACAATGTAGTGATTTATTATATTTAGGGATGCTAGATATCTCTTTCTGGATCACACGGAAGAGAGCGTTTCATTCCTACGCCTTTTATCCAGAATAAACTTAATGTCTATTCTGAAATGCGTTCCTTACGATGCCCTAGCCATCTTCTCACATGCTCTTGGTTACTCGCCCGAGAGCCAGGCAGTTTGATCGTCTATTCGTGGCAGGTCGATTGCTTTTCAGATCTGTCAACCCAATCCGTCCCTAGACTACATTAACGCGTTAGTCATGCTTGTGCTTTTCAGGAGGGCGCCTCTTTGCTTAGAAGGAGATCAAAATAGATCCAACTGTCACGTAAGCATCTTCAAAGTAAAGCTGGATCTGGTTCTTGTATCCGTCAGGTCCCTAAGTCTTTCTCGTCAAAAATACTACCTAAATATTCCAGTAGAAAGACGTTAATGTTTCAAAGAGCCACGCTCTGCATTTATTTTGCAACGCCCTTGGCATGGATCTTTGAACAATATTCTGCAGAGGACCTTTAAGAAAACAAACGCTGAATATCACAGATTCTTTTTTTGCCGAATATAAATCTCCAAGGAACATTTTAAAACGTTAATGAAAGACGAAGTAATCTTAGCCCAGATTCGATACCCATGGAAGCTCGGAAATTGCACTGAACCTACTTGCCACCAGAAAGATTTCTCATTACCTATTTCAGGAAAGGCCATAACTGATTTCGATTTAGGATTTTGATCACATACATCTACAGTAAATCCTTATAGACAACAGCTTACACGAGGAATCACTTAAGCTGGGCATTTTTGTAGAACCTAGCTTTACAAGGTACTTTTCAAAAGCATATCACACCGCTCGCCGATGCAATACCTACAATTCAATCTTTTTGAACGATAAGACAAGTCTCAAAAATTTTAAAACCCAAACTTAGATCTTTCGAATGCGAAGATATTATCACTTCCCCATCCAAGAGGGATCCCTCCCTGACTTGCTTTGTTAGCAGCCAAGCCACCCTGTCGAAACCAAGAGAATGGGTAGAAGAGCTTTAATCGACCAAAAGTAGTAGCTTGACGTTTCTCTCAGGTCCTCGGCAATACGAATTCCAAAAAACGCTAAACATTAAAACAATTCCGATTTCCTGAACCCATAACTTTATCGCAAAGTTATTACAACTATTATATGAGCTTTGGGAAAAGAGTGTCGCCGTAGTAACCTCTTATAATTATTATTCACAATACTTATAATCACTGAAGTGTCCGGCCAAGACGAAACAGCCCTGGCTTCACAAAAAATCCTATCCAGGCCTATGTTCGAGGGCAGCGTTAAAAACCACATTTCTGGACATCCAACTTTTTACAAATCTGCCGCAAAATGTACAGCTTCTGTCTCTGAGTAGCGATCTTGGATGGTACCCTACTCTACGTATAACAATTTCCTCTTTCTTTTGTGGCTTCCTAAATATTTTTCTTCGCCGCCCGAATATGTGAAGTTTTTTACAAAATATGCCGAAACAAATTGACCCGTAGACGTTCATATTTTCCCGTCAAAAAGGAAATTAGAGCCAAATCTCCTTTAATTCATCATAAATAAGTGGCGTTAGGAGCTCTACACGAACTGAAGTGACATGCAGTTAAGGCAGTTTAAAAGCCACTCAATCTTGCGGCGGGAAGTACTAGTGTTTGTAAATTGTTCTATTGAGAAAGATAAATTGGTCAAAAAAGGTTACTGCCGAAGAGAGAGATCGGGATGGTGAGACTTACCAGCCAACGACAGAAATGGCAGAACAATCTCTTCAGAAACAAAAACGCCCTGTATTTATAACTACTAAACTGAGAAATGGAAGACGTTCTCTGGAACACGCGGGAGAGGCTGGGTTACCATGGGTCAAGCGATCTAACAACCAAAGGGAGCATATGCACATGAAATCGTAAAAGACTTGAAGCCAGACACATTGGTTGGGATGGTTTTTGGAAGTGAAAGTGGAGAATGCCGAGACTACATAGAGTGTAACCTACTGTATTCAGCTCCATACATTATTGGAAATGCTTTATGCAAAAAATACAAAAACGGAGTACCGTTCTTCCAACAGCCCATATAGTAATTGTGCAAAACGTGTCCATTTTGTACTGAAATACAAACCTTTATATGCATACTCGCCTTCAAAAAAGAACGAAGGGAAATATCATTCCGAAAAGATGCTTCTACAGAAAGCAATGATACTTTTTATTTCAAACTCAAAGGCGGAAAATATATGATTTCCTACGAAACTACTATTACGAGAGTTTACTGTAAAATATCACCCGTGATGTGCGAGTAGGACATTCACAAGGCCAAGAAACACAACGGACAATCCCAGTATAGGGCAAGGCGTTTCAAAGATACAATCTCTGAGTCGCCGCGTTCAATAAGAATCTGTGGATCGTTAGAACTCAAGAATCCCACGCTCTCATCGTTAAAGTTTAACTGATAATGCGTCATTGCGGTCCACCGTACCACTTCTTTGGCTTTCATTCCTGAGTCGGTAAATGAATTTGAAGAGTATTCGATCGACTCCACGCCCCATGGAACACATAAAATGTTTTACCAACATTCACCACCAGGATTTTTTCCTGATGTCGTCCCTTGCCTCTTCCGCAGAACCAGCCCACAACTGTCACGCAGGCTCTTACCATCAACGCGGATGCCGCTTTTGGGTGTTTATGTATCGAGGGCGGGACCTTCGACCGACATGCTGTTCACCCTTGTAAAAATTTGAAGTGATTGCCACGGTGAAAATGAGAAGCGCTTTGTGGGTGAGCCCTCAGTACTGTTAGTAGTACTTTCTCAGTGTAAAATGTGGACGGAATACGTGGTATCAATGGTGAGCCAGTATTAAGGTGGACTACAGTTAAGTTGTAAATAGGCGGCCTTAAAGTTTGATTTACTCGTCTGAACATCAACGGCTCACTAGCATAACCCCGTTGATGAACAATGGGCAGATTTTTTATCTCTTCTGGGGGTTTAATACTTTTTACACAGACCTCTCTCAGTAACAGGTATTCACGATAAAAAAAATAGAATGACATCATCAATATTTAGAAAAAGGTTTCAGTCGATGATAAGTGTGCCTGGAAAACTTCATCACACCTTCTTTGGCTTCGCCTTCAGTCACTTCGAGCAGCGCAACATCTATTTCATTGTATCGAAAAACAAAACACCTGTGAATTGTAGAGCGTTTTTTAAAGTGAAGATGTGCTCCGAAACTTATATTTCGAGAGTCCCAGATCGCCTAACGAAAGCAGTGAGATTACCAACAACTAGAAAAAAAATCCCGTGGGAACGGCATAATTAATGATGTAGAAGCGGAGCATGACCCTATCAGAAGCCAGAAAACAAAATATGGGGCAATCTGCTGAAATATTTCTTTCAATGTGCACCTCCATGAACAGATCGCTTCTCGTACCATTACAAAAAGGTTCCTATGGATAGTTTGATGCGTGTGGAACGCACCAGTGAAACCCACGCCGCCTCGCGTATATTAATGTAAGCGATATGCATTAGTCCTACAGTTGCACTCAAATAATATAGGAAGTATGCTATTTTTTGAACGTAGCGCAGCAGGAAGAATATTTATTTAAAGCCACGTATTCAGCACAGAACGTAAATGTGTTCGGCGTCTACAACGGCGCACAATTCGGGACAGGCTGGCCGGTGCCAGACCGGAAGCAGCACAAATTCTCTTGACGGCCTGCCTCCACATTGTCCATATAACGCCGACCTTGGTTGGCTCCGACAACCTCTGATCAAGCCCTCTCGACTAAAGCGGCTCAACCCCCCTCTTTTTGCTCATCGAAATAATATCTTAGCACCATCTTTGCCTCTCTTTGGCATCAACTCTCCCCCTTTCTATTTCTTTACTTGGGGGTTTGGTTCGCTCTCTACCGCTACTGAGCAGTTCTTTTCTGCGAGCCCGTAACTCACATGGGATTGTTTAGCACCTTTTGTTCTCAAAAGAACTGCGTGATAAGGCCTAAGGCTCACACTCTACGGGCATTTGGAATTCGTTCAAGAGTAGGTGACTTTTCCTTCTCTTTTAGTATTGTGTTCAATTACTGACTTTTGTCTGTTTTGCATATACTTCAAACGTTCGCTATATCGTCGAGAGAGTATTCAGCTGTGCAAGGTTCCGATTCGGAAATGGAAGCCGTCAGCGTCACCAAGGAAACCACATCCTTCACAGTCTCTTCACCTTCTCCGGAACCCCTTAGCAACCCGTGCGCTCGTTACATTCTTCGAGTCGTTATTCAACGTGATAAGCGTCGGCGCCGTCCTCCATCTTGTAAACTCTTCTTGAAGCGCTGTACCGTCTGAAGAATCAACGTGCAGAGCCAGCACGACTTCATGTTACAACAAGGCGGCCGTAAGCACCAAAACACACTAAGAAGGGCTTATTGCAAAGATTCCGACGTCTGGTTCCATGTACGCAACATCAAGATTTCCGATGGTCACGATCTCCGTGTTCAATATAAAATTCGTCATCATCGTGCCGGCGTCAGGAAAAAGAATAATATTGTTTTCCAGAATGTTTGCGATATATATATCCAATTTTTACATCGTGGTGTAGGCCTCTACACATTCCAGATTACTATATCATATCTCTATACGCTTGCCCCTGCCTGCTACATATATATTGATCAATTTTTCATTGGCACTCTCTACCCAATACATTCCATCTTTCTGCCTTTTTTGTTTGAATTTGTTTCTTTTTCTGATACTGGGCTGGTACTATTGAGACCATATCTACTGCTTGTGTTCCCTTGGGTTGTAACCACCCACATTGTGTCCCCCTAACTATTTTTAACGGATATAACGTTTAAGTGTTACTCTCGAGGAGGCGCGAGCACCTCTGATGGTTCTGGGTTTAATGTTTCTGAGGAATCCAGTGTCAATATCCGCAAGTTTCTTTTCTATTACGAAAATGTTGCTTGTCGTGGAAAAGATGATGAAGACCGTGCGTTTGAATTTCTCGGTTTTTAAAAGGCACTGCTTTCGAATTCTAATATAATACTTTTGCTTCAGAAGTTGAACTGATGGAAGACTATAAAGATTACGCTATCGTAAAGCAGGCGTTCATAGACCGATTAGGGACAGTGTTGGAGGCGTACGAACACATCTGAAGAGCAGTCAGCGCTCATCTAGAGTATAATAACCTTTTAGGACCCGTGAAGGATATGAAAGATACATTCGAAAGGCCAGGATTAGACGAGAAAGCCAGGTTTCTCTTGCTTCTCAATGTAGTCGTGCAGTACGCTGATCTGGCGCAGTTTGTGGTATTCCATTGTTCCAAATACTACAGATCATTAGTATTGTTGGTGAAAGAGTTTGTCGCTGGAAAGAAGATTCTGGGAGATCACCATCCATTCAACATGAGTCCTCCGCTCAAAATAGTGATAGGCAGGAACAAGGCAAGCAGGGCTCTTGAGATGGAGCAAAAAATAGAGCAAATCGCTGAGGAGCTTTCCAAAATAACATCATATGTTAAAAATTCACAGACACCTGATGCTAAGCCTTAGAAATAGTAAAAGCGACTTTTGTACATATTGTCAAAGACCATGCCACAATTCAACCCGCTGCCTTATGAACCCCCCATCCCGTGACAAGTGCTGCAGATGATGCGGTAAGAACGAGAATTCCATAAAAACTGTTGGAACCGGGGCTTTAACCAAGAAAAGAGAGTTGCATTCGAAATTGTGAAGAGCGACCCTCAAGAAAAAGATCGATAGAAGAACCGGGGTCGTCAGGCAGAGGCAGTAGAACCTCCAACACCTTGCCAAATCTCAGTATTTACTGCCGATGTTTTTAGTAGAGACCAACTAGTCGAAAAAAGGAAGAGAACCATAGAGGGAGCTTCGTTTTTAAAAATGGATTAGCAATGTAACTCCGATTGGCATCAGATCGCTTTTGAATTCAGAACGACCTTTGAGCAGCTTAAACAACGGTTTCACCCCTTTTCAAAAAGCAGGCTCTGAGAGAGGCCCAAAAAGTGGACATCCAGAGGGGTATTAGAAGTTTAGGGGGTATAGGGGTTTAGGGGTTTTTAGGAGTTAGAGTTTTAGGGGAAATTTTAACTTTACGGGAATTTATATTTCCGTAAGGAAAACAATTCTCGCCAATGGACTGTTCCAACAGCAGGATACTGCACCCTACTCTATGAGTAAAGGTATGTAAAGAGAAAATGGCGAAGGCCAGGGGCGATTCGCCTAGGGGAGAACGCTTTCGTTTTTATTGACTCCCCAGTGCCGTGTGACGGAATGAGAAGAACTATGAGTAGCAAGCAGCGTCTAATGAGCTTTCATATCCTACTTTGGATCCCAATTCAGTGCCCTGCTATAAACTTACTCCATAAATAGATTCCCTACGCTATATATTACGACTCATTCATATTACAGTCTCGCTCTTGGGTTCTTCATACGTCGATCCAGTATCGAGTATACAGCCAAACCTGCGGTTTCTTGCGGATCCATTTATTCACGCGAAGAGCAGGTTTGTGTCGCTTATGGCCAGTAGTACGCTGCCTTGAGAGAATGGACTCCTTGCGGGCAATCGCGCTTATGATATGGCTTTTCACAGTGTTCTCTATTTTGAAGATGAGGTTACGAGGCCATTTGACTCTTATTCTAAGATAGAGCAATTGGTCGTTAATCTATTCTTCCAAATGACGCCAGCACAGTTTCATATTGGGATGGAATGAGCGCCCCACTATCAAGCGGTGGCTTCTTCCTTGCAGAAAGTCCAAGATATTTGGCTTTGTCTCGAAAGCCAACGTAGTCCAATGCCGTTCATAGATAGTTACCGGTGTTTCCACGCTGTGACAGAATTATAAAAAGGAATTTCACTTTGGACTTCCAAGTCCATTCAAGTCTGCTGTTTCGAAGGTAGAGAATCATCTCTCCTTTCACCACTCTATTGAACGCATGAATGGGATGATTGGGATTGCCATGGAGGTGAAGAAACTATGAGATGTGCGTTGTGTAGCCCTTAAGTCAACGATGGCATCAAAGAAAAATCTTTGTCCTATGTAAATCTCCAGATCCATGTACATTGCTTTCTGATGGCTAATATGTAACGTGAGAATAAGGCTTCAACAAGCGTTTAGCTTCATCATCAGCTCTTCGGCAGCTTTTCTGTTTCAGAGCACTATAAGTATCTTTGTCACTGAATCAATGTTTTTGAGTACGTTCAGGTATGTAAGGGAATCAATGGCCACTGCCAGCTACCATTGATTCCAGCTCAGAACTTGGGTATGTGCAGTTTTGACACTTTGGCTTGACGACCTTTGCTTACAAATAAAATTACATTTTTCTTGCAATGTGAGCCCTGCCTGCGACGCGCTGGTTGGTCAGACTACAATCCAAGCTTTCTGATTTGGACATCCAAATCCATTGAATCGTGTACGTGTGTTTATTTTAACTCTTTGAATTGAGACCCTTTCACGCGCCCATGAATCAAAGATTTGGGGTACCAATTGATCCTTGCACTCCAAGAATGATCTTTACTTTCACAGGGCTAATATCTTTGAAACATATGATTCAAAGATATCAGCCGTGTGAAACTAAAGATCATTAAGGCTTGGAATCAACGGTTGTGTAATCCAATTGAAGTTGTCTGCACTGCACTATACCTGCACCCTTTTCAGTAACGATATGATACGCCATGCGTAGGCTAGGCAGAAAATTTTGGACCGTAATAAAGACTTCATCAGAATATATTGCATGTGGTTTGCTTCACTAAAGTACAACTGTATTGATTTAAGGAACGAGATAAAAAACGTTGGGAAGCCTGGGAAAACTTGTTTGTCTCTAATGAAATCATCTTCAGAACCGCAGCCCACGGTTTTAAGGAGTACAGCGCCGGACAACAACACTCCTTTCAGCAACCAATGGACAACAAACTCTTGCACGAGGTACAATTTTTCCCTTGCGATGAAATCATCTTTAGAGTCACACGCAAGATAAGTGGAAATTGAGTATGAAAGATATAATCCTCCGCAGAGTTCTAAAATGGAGAACTCATACCTCCATTCTCATATGGAGTATTCTCTATTTCACTTTGAATGGCTTTTTTAATCCATTTCGAAACGGATTATTATATACCTCGCTGCGAAATGGTGTTAGTGTATTCGTATCCAGTTGTGAAATATTCTGTATTCCGCTTCGAAACGAATTACTTTGTTCTCCATTTCAAGCAAATACGGTTGATATCGGTAGACGTCAGGGCTGATGTTTTTCGCAGTTCCAGCATCAATTATTTAGGGCCGGTGGCTTCTTGCCTAAGTCCAGCATGGTTAATCCGTGTACCGCGCATGCATACTAGACAACGCTCCTCTCGGGCAACGAATTGTACCGTACCACAGTTACAACTTTGCGTTTTTGAAACGACGATCAAAATCAATCTTTATGTTTTCTGAGGATGCCATACGGCATTAATAATGCTTCTGACGATTGTTGGACCCCCACGAGCCAGACATAAGGAGGTTTGAAGAGTCCAAGGGTTTTCCACTCACCCATTAAGTAAAGAGGAGGTCCATATTTGGCGAGGAACCCTCTGTGCTGCTAGAAGTCATCTCCAGAAGTCAATTGCATCGCTGTGCAGCATCGTCGTCAAAAAGAGAATCTGCAATTCGTTGCCTCATCATCTTCGCCTTTCGCCAAAGGCAGTCTCCCAAATCGCGAATAATATCCAACTTGCAGGAGTTGCCGAAATTCATTTCCTCAGAGTGTTTTTGTGTCCCTTACTGTAGCTCATGCCTCCACGAAAGCATGTTCCAGTAGTGTTACTAGTCTTGTTGGGGCATCGGCGGCATCCGTCATCTGATTAATGGCATGGGAAACATCTGCGGGACGTCCAAATGCACTTTCAATGATCAATGAGACGTCTGTAACTGTCTGTCGAAAAGAAAGCACGGCTGAGACAGCACTTTGAACTCACAAACCACGGATTCGCACTGCATAACGATAGTGATGAATGATGTGGCAGTCCAAACTGGTTCCGATTTAAGATCATAGAATGGTATGCTCTACGTATTGCCTGTAATAGGAAATCGGATATCTGTGCCCTGGCTTCCGATGTTAGTGTGATATGTCTTTTTCTGAGAAAAAAAGGGGCGAAGGCAAATGAGTGTTGCAGACAAAAATATCTCTCTCGCGTGCATCGTTCAAGCTGTGTTCACAAACTTCGCAGTTCTTTGAAATGGGACTAAATTTACAGATACCGGGTTAAATACCATCCATTGTAGAGTAGAACCAATTCTTTCTGCACACTGCATGGTTTTCCATCCACCGTCTCATTTCCTACCACTCGATGAGCCCTTTCTGCGATTTCTTGGATTGTGTTTCCTTGTTGACATTTTCCAAGTGACACTAAAAGTAATCAGTATGTGATTTGGAATAAAGAACCAGACATAGGACAACATCACCATCCCGAACAGCGCGCCCCGCCTTCTGTGCATAATCTTTGAAAGATGATGATCTGCCAGCGTGGGAACAAGGCGCATATTCGGTGCATTAATTCCTACAACAAAGGCACACGAACTGAACATTACGACTACCTTTGCTGCCTTAAACGAACCGTTCTGCCGCCGAACGTAACGCGGAGTGCACCACAGACCGTACTTTTTCGCCATAATTTCAATACCCATTCCCGCATGGTACTGAAGCACAACCAGCTGCAGATCTAGGTTAAGATGCTCTTATGGAGGTGAGTAGAATAACGGAATGTAGGACGTACTTATAATGCCTGCATACTGGTCAACATCTTGCCTTCACCTATTGTAGAAGAGTACTTGGAAGAATGGAAGGTGATTCCCATCATGGCTGGAAACGGGAAATTCTTGATCAGATGCCTTTTCCAGCTTCAACTTAAAGCGATTGACATGTCTTGCAGCATGTGCGGACGCATGTTTGAATATCTTCTGGAGGTATTGCGACTTTTGTTTTCTGCAGGTTTGGCACAATTCTGCACGATAAACTCTAGATTGGGACACACTGTGGGCATATTCAACAGGCTGACGGGCTTCTCTCCGAGAAGTAAAATCACAGTTTTCCTCGCTGATTGAGGAAGTGTGGCTCTTAAGATCACTTTCGGAAGGCTGGACGTCACATGAAGCAATGCGTATCATATATCCCTTAGTAACTGACCAAAACTGGACCACATGACCGTAAGATGTGCTTCATCAGCCACAACAAGATCGAAAGAACCCGAACTAACTAAAGACGAAATGAGTTGCAGGAAACCTTTGCTTCTCATTCTATCGGGTGTAAGGATGTAGAGATCTGCATGTTCTTCACGAGGTGCATGAATAGTGGTATGTGTGTTCAGATCAAGGTCTGTTGCCCTTCCGAATCCTTCCGCCAAAGAAAGCACCGAGACGATTAGAATGGTTGAAAAAATTTTCGCGCTTCATGAACGTTGGGAGCAAGAGGCAGAGTGACTTGCCCGATCCAGATGGTATGAGAGCAAATACATTGCTCCTCCTCTTAGTACCAGCGGCTGTGACATTGTATTCGGTTTGGCATTGGAAAAGTGCCAATGGGTCTCTCAACATTGACCTCAAGTTGGTTAAGAAGCACGTTATCAAATTCTCATATCGGTCTGGATCTTCTTCAATAGGAGAAGTCAGTGAGAATTGCGAGCGAGCTATTATAGAGGTCAACACGTTCTTGCGGCGTTGCATCTGACTGGAGTCATAGGCAACGTGGCTTTCGAATATCATCTTATCTTTCTGACTTCTTTGGAGAAGGATTTTATTTCTAGACATAACATGATTCTCTGGCTAAGTGTTTCGAAAAAAATTGAATTGCAAAGCACTCGTGTCAAAAGGATTACACATTTTGTTTCTTTCTCGCATGCCAATCTACATCGTTGAGGTGGTAAAGTTTGGTATGCTCCTGTCCTTTTTGAATCACCACGTTTGTTTCTCAGACACCGTTGATGGAAACAGAAGGACTCTAAAG
The DNA here is from genome assembly GCA_030374765.1 of Agarophyton chilense. Classification (NCBI taxonomy): domain Eukaryota; phylum Rhodophyta; class Florideophyceae; order Gracilariales; family Gracilariaceae; genus Agarophyton; species Agarophyton chilense. The sequence continues at coordinate 1,910,501 of JARGXX010000080.1, forward strand.
ACCAAGAAGTTCGTTCCACTTGGTGGAAAACTGGCGGTAGGCTTGACCGGTGGAGTGATGTAAGTCACAAAGTTCTTCTCTTGTTCTAACGTAGACTCTCTCTGCAATTTTAACACAATTACCAGCTTGTTCGTGCCCATGGTTCGAAGCTTCCCTTCCTATCTCTTCAACAAGACCTTTTACATTCCCATCGGCCACTATAAGCACCATTCCAACAGTGTATCCACGTTAATCGTTGAAAAGAAGGCGCAATTTGCCGAACAAAAGCCCGTTGAAAATAATAGAACTAACCTGAGGTTCCTTCACAGGTACGCCGCTGTTAACGAACAAACGATTCCATTGCGAGGCTGCAGCCTGTTGGCCTTAGAACAGTCCCACCAGGGCAACTTCTACAGGTCTGAAGAGCATGATCTATGTTAGTAGAAGCTCACTGATCTTCGTATCTGGAAATCTCGGAATCGGACGAGCAAAGCCCTCAATAGATCTGGTTTTTTGGTATCCTGTAAGTATTATAACTCTTCCCTGCGAGACAAATATGTTTCCTATGCCATGTACTTCGTTCTTCAATCGCAAGGTACTAAGTTCCGTGGCACGGGCCGGGGGTCCCGAAGAAATTTGCCCACAGAGAGGAATGAGATGCTGAAGCGCGTGACACTTTTTCATCCACTCGACTGCAGTTGACCTTCTAACGTTTAGACCGAATAGGCTGATTATCTGCTCGTCTGCAAAGCTTTTTAAATCTTCCACATACTTTGTTGAGATCTGCAGGAATGTCAGAACGTTTGAAATGTTCGACTTAAGCCACCTTTGACTCTGCTGGAACCTTAGAACAGAGAAATCGACCATTATTGAGCTGAGATCGTCACGAAGGCAGTGGATTTTATTACGAAAACCTGTTGGCACTCTCTTTCCGAAAAGAAGCTTTGCAGAGATCAATTCTTCTATTTTCATGTGAGCTCTTGAAACCTTTTGGCGGAGAGCGCTCAGTGATATATGAACGTCACGGACGATGCCACAGTTTGCATGTTGGACACAGGCTTGAAAAGAAACATTAATATCCTCTTGGTAGACAAGTGACATGGCAAGGTCGAGCATATTTCGCACAAAAGATTCCACGTTGTTGTAGTCGATCATTACGGAGCCCCGAACTTTTACCACTACTTCGTGGGGCTCTAGCTTTGTTTTCGTAACAGACTGGTCGTGCCGGCTTTTGGTTTTGGAAATATGTAATTCCATGATAGCGCCGAACTAGTGGCATACTGCAGAGCTCCAAATATCTTTGTGACTTCCCACGGTTCATGAAACCTATATTTTTCTTCTCCATCCCGGGTCACGCACAGCGTACGAAATATCGTCTTCACAACCATGTTGCGATTTGTTTGGAGTACCGACCAGGATCTGAGAAGAGTGTTCTTGAGCAAATTATGCTTAAGAAATCTTCGTGTCGAGTCCTTCTGGTCTTTGTGAACATTTTTTGGTGTTGAGAGAGGCGAGCAATACTCCAGATAGTCATGAAGAGCTTCTCTGCTTTCTTTTATCCACCAGATCCGGTCGAAGTTGTGTTGAACGATAGAAAAACTTCACCAATCGCACTATTTCCGACGAGTATTGCTCATACGCCTTCGCAGACACTGTTCTGAACGGTTGTTGTCTTTCTCCTCTTGATCTCACCTTGCACCATGTGAAAACGGAAGGAGAGATTTCCAAACTGATATCAGGTATTTTCGTGAGATATGAGATAAAAACCTCGAGTAGGAATGGAATGTAATTGATGTTGGATGTGTCGCTCGAGCCAAGCATATAAGTTTCGGCAAGTTCAAGCTTTCGATCCTTTAGAATTTCATCAACTCCAGAAAGAGAGACAAAGGTAGACTTTAGCTCGTCTTTAACAACATGATTGTCTGCATCTCGATTCAAGTTGGTTAACATGTTGGAGATGTCTCTGGCTGCCGTTGTAATCTTCCGAGTATTCGCACTAGAAGTGCGGTCAGCATCTGATGCATTTGGAAAGCAGGGATGTGTTCTAATGGACTGTGGCTTCGCATCAAAAATCAAGACGAGAATAAATTCGCGGACAGGTTTTTTGAGAGACAAAGGAAAGTATTTTCGAAATCTCTTCGACGGTAAAAGAGGGTGAAGCTTGATTTTACATCGATGTTCAGCTTTCACCTGACGTTTGGGAGCTTCGTCCAAACTGTGGGCTTTTCCAAGATGCATCTTCCACGTCTTCTTCTCGGTACAACAGGATGAGCATACTAGGCACTGGTACCCATCATAAACTTCAAGCCCAAGGATTGGATCTAGAACTGTAGGTAATTGTTGTTTGCAATTGTACGGAGTTCCAAAGTAGGCATCGAGGAGGGGTAAAAACGGTAACTTTGAAACCATCTCCATCCTCTTTTCCCAGACTTTTTGTGCAGCATTACCAGAATCAGCGTCAGAAACAGAGTGTTTTGCCCGTAGATGCGCCTGCTGACCTCGCTCGGATGGTAATCCACATTTGCATTGCACGCAGATTGGGTGGAATCTAATAGTAACAATTCCAATAGCAACTGTTTCACGTTCAACAGTCGGAGACGATGGAATTATGGCACAGAACTCTATTTCTTCAATCTATGTCGGTGAGATGAATTTGATGTTCAACCTTAATGTGAAATGGGACACCCGTCAAGTAATGCTGTGAAGACAGTCATAAGAGTAGTCTTCATAGTACGATACACCGGTAAAAGTGATTGCTAAGAGTTTTTATTCTCATTTGGCAGGAAATCATACAAATGGAAACATATATCGTTCTGGGTGGGATCTTCGAGAGACACAAATGCATGAGGATTGGCTCAACCGCTGTGGATCAATTGTATAAACCGTCGACACTGCTTCGAGCCCCGATGTTGAGCTCAAATTATGAATCACCACGAACCACACGAAGATCAACAGCGAAGTAGCCACATAGCCTTGAAATGGTCATTATTACCGTTAGTGAGCTTTGGTAGTGATTCATTAAATGTTGTATCTTGATAGAATGCACCGTGTCTGAATTTGTGTAAGGAGTTTTTAAGGTATGATAGCTAGGGACAGTAGGATCCCAAGGAAGCACGAAAATACCAAAAATATACCGGCCACAATGTGAACGTAGTTCCAACTATAAAAATCGAACGTAACAGAGCACAAGAATCTCATGAATGCTTTTCGAACTTGTTCTTCATTGCAAATGCTATAGTTCGTAAGCCTAGTGTTGAATAAAGAAAAACCGGTCAGCATTGAACGTTTTGCGATATCCCGAACCTAGATTTTGGATGAATTTTATTTAGCCCCCATTAGTCGTGTCTGTAAACATAACATCATCAACTGGGCGAAGATCAGTGTCCTAACGTTCTAATCAAGTTTTGGCCTGGAATGGAAGTGGAGGAATTTATCCTCCACATTGAAAAGCCGCAGCAGTGATACAAGACAATGAATGAGTATTGGTTCGTCCTTTTCCAAGAACACAACGAGATGGTACATTGATCCTGTCTACAATCAATGTACCGGAAGTAGAAGATGAGATACATGCCCAAATGGTCAAGAATTCTTGAATATGAAACCCCTAAAAAACCAGAGGAGGCCATCTCGATCAAAAAAACCGTCCGGGTGATACTTCCGGAATTGATGATTGGTACCCACTCAGATAGCTGCGGGCATCAACCGTTAGAAGTTATGGAAAGTTGTCATGACTCAAACACTTTCTTGCAAAGAATGACATTTTGAAAAACAAGTGGAGTCAATCTGTTTACCGCGAAGCACTAGAATGATGATTAGCCAATATGTAGTATCAAACCGATGGGGAGAAAAGGCTACAGCTGTTAAAAGGACAGCAAAAGAGGAACCCATTTAATAATTTACTGCTGCTTGAGAATTCCATGCGTAAAAAAGGCAAATAGGAAGCAGATAAGGGAAGTTTCGAAATCAAACGATACCTTTGTCAATGAAAGCTGGTGAATAAGGGGAAGCAACGCAAGGCAAACAAGCATTTCCTAAAGACACCAAAAACTGCATGATGACATACAACACCAGTTCTGACACATGCTTGGTTACCAACTACATATCTTAAAAATAAACAATCTGGACTCCGGCAGACTGGTCATTGCAACAGCAGTCCTCCCCTTCCACCAGCCTCCGACGTCCAACGTGTCCCAACCTCAAACTACCCGCCTCTACCCGCCCCCCACCAGCCCAAATCGTGAAAACACAGGTCGATTTGCAAATTTTAGAAAGTCTACAGTAGTATCTTGGTGAGGTCTAAACTCCAAATGGTGGCGTTTTCAGTATGTAGCAACGTGTAAAAACGGCGTTGATTAGCGTATTGAAAACTAGTGCAAATTCTGCGGAATAATTTGAAGTACAGATGAGGTCATGGATGTTAAATTTCTATAGAACTTGTATGTAGAATCTAAAAAGCTGAAGAGATTGTATTCGTCGCCCCTGCCCTTTCTGATACTGCTCATTTTACTTTGAATTTCTTCCCCAGGCCCGTTGCTTCCGATATACACGTTTTCATCTCTTTTAGCAAATCATCGTCTGCAACTCTAACCAACAACTTTTCACCTTTTTCCGCAATGCTCTAGAAACACATTGTGCCTGATCCAGTCATGAGTACGAGCTCAGAGTCACTTTGATTGTTCTTAGGCTGTTTGTTTTCCTCCACGCCTTCTACGGCCCCAAACTGGCCATCTAATTCTTCGGTGAGTATTACAAAGCGTATCATACACTTCAAATTACGACTATAAGCCGTTCTTAGTCATAGTAAATGCTTTTGTAGCACGAGATGATATCTTGTAAACGGATCCCTTCCATAAAAATTATTGAAGCAGCGAACAGTTTCCTTTCTTGTAGCACCGTTACGAAAGAGAGTGAGGTTCTTAGAGATGATGCGAGCGTTGTAAGGTGCGTAGAAGCCGCATTCCAAGTCAGTCTGAGCACCAAATTCACATTTTATACGGATGAGAGCCGACCACATGTACCCAATTACCATGTCTCGATTTATCGATCAGGCCTCAAGGTAGAAGAAGATGTTATTGTAAATTTCAGTTTCTGGGCTCTTCCCCCCTGATAATGTCGAAAATATTAATCGGATTTGTCGTCTTCTTCTTCACCGCACTGTAGTTTAGACCTGAGCCAGAGCTGTTGAAGTACTGCAAAAGAGACGGAAAGTTAAAGAGAGCAGCGAGACTTTAATGATTTCTCTCTGACATGAAGATGAGCAAAAGGTCCCAACCACTCAGAACCTCATGGAATCTTTTCAAGTAGCCCTTTAACTTGAAAACACTTTACCGGAGACTGTTAGGCTTCTCAAAATTTGAAGAAAGACACCCTATCTCACCATCCAGTAATGTGAAGAGGATCGGCATTGTGCAATGTGTCAACTGCCTTAGAATTTCAGCTATTTAAAAACGATAATGAGAACAACAAACCTTGGTCTGTAGCATTACTCGCATTCACATTTTAATCAATGACCTTGTTTTTCAGCACCAACTCGTTCTGAAGAAACCCACCCTTAACATCTACCATTGTAACGTTCGCTTCCTTTATACGGACTTGCTTTGTGTTCTCCGCAAACCAGTCGATAATAACCATTGAGACCTCACTGATCTGATGGTAAAAATTTCTTTAAAAATGAGGGTAAATGCGCGCATGTGTGCGCGTGTGTTGGAGTGTCTCCTCACGAGTGAGAGCACAGTTGAGGGCGACCGGTAGGGGTGACGTGCAGGAAGCTGGGGGCGTGTGTGCGACTATGGGTACGGGTGGGTGCCCATGGACACGAATGTGCGCGCACGTTTGTGGCTGTTAAGGTGTGGGTGTGCTATCTATTGATGATATCAGCACGCCATGGGGGACAGGTGGAGAGGTATGTGTGTTCCTGGATTGGCCTATGCAATTGTTCGTGCGTGCCGTTGCGTGCGAGTCTGCACGATTATGCACAAGCAGCCACTCAGTGATTGTTCGCGTGATACTTTCATGTTGGAAGAGGCACGTGGGCGTTTTAGTGCAGGCCTACGGAGAGCCGTGAGTGTGAGCGTGACTTTATATCCGGAAAATGAGATGTGTACGTGAGTGCGGGCGTCTGTTGTGAAGAAGTACGAGCTGATCTTGCGCCATTACGACAAAGCGTGCGCATGAATGTGCGATTGACTATGGGCATGGTTGTGCGCGGGAAAGATTTTGGGCCAGTACTTGCGCGTAAGTATGCGCATATCAGGTGCACGTGAGTGTGTGCGCGTGGGGTACACGTTAGTGTGCGCGTATAAAGCGCGCCTGTGGTGTGCGCGTGTGCATGTCAGGCTGACGGTGGTACTTGCGTCAGAGGCCCGCTTGGGCCGCACTTGTGGACCACATAGGTAGTTAGAATTTTACGTAAGCTCCTAGTGAGCTCGCTAGTGATCTGACCCATGTGGGAGACAAGACCCAAGGAATAAAGAAGATAAACAGTTAAGGTAACACGATTGTTCGTGCCCGGCTGCGTACAGAGGCTGTTGTCAGCTCTGGTCTTCTACATCCATGTTCTTACAACTTATCCTACGACCTTCCAGGTTTTCTATCGATACCGTACCGGATCGCGCTTACCGCTGTGCCAACGCAAAGGACCCGCCAGCGAAGAGATCGTCAATCCGGATTTCTGGTTTCTTCGTAGTACTACCTTTATGGCGGGCAGCTCAAGTGACGCGCGCAACGCGCAACGTCAGGCGTTGCTGAAACGTCTTGACAACTTTCATGCTCGGGACTACATCTCACATACAGTATCCGATCTTGCCAAATACTTGCTGAATTGTATTTGCCGCAGATGGATCTCATGATGTTTCGACTGTTGAGGGGGACATTGAAGCATATCTTCCTGCTCCTGTCTTGGTTTTCACCCAAGAGGTTTTCCGTCACAGTACGTACGCAATAGTGCTGCTGTACGACGCCGCACGATTTTTTAACGCCTTCCCGATCTCAGAAACTATCGTGAATGCTTTAGCAACGGCAGATCGAACATTGAAAAGCTTATTGGCTTTCGTTTGGCTTTCCACTGCATACCAAAATGGTGTGAGTGACGTGATGAAAATGGTTGAGGCCTACAAAAAAGTCCGCAATTCGAGCCCATACTTCTCGAATCCAACTGGATCAAGAAGTAACCTACAGGTTCTTCCTCCTCCACCACCTTCATTCTTTTTCCAGAATGTAGACTCGCCGCAGTCGGAAACACCCGCGAACCACAATGGTAACCCTCCAACCGTTACTGGACCGACACCACAAGGTGCATCGCACGGGAATCCCACCGTTTCGGGACATCAGACATTCCCTACGCCGCCGTCGTTTCCCAACAAGGATACGCCCAAAAAGGCTGCCTCGGTCGCCACCTTCTTTAAGGATTTGAAGTTCAATGGCTCCAAGGAACAGTCTTTTCGCTACAACCTTCGGGACTGTGAGGTTTGCTCTCATCAGTTTGAACTCTCTGAAGATCAACGTCAGAAGGTCTTTGTCAACGTCTTCGGAGGGGCCGCTCGAGAATTCTTCTTCGAGAACACCGTACCCGGTATGCCTTTCCAGGCTATGGTGAAGATCATGTTGGACGAATATGACAATGATGCTGGACAGCTTGCCGCTCAAGCTGAACTTGAACGTATCAGTGTTGATCAGATCATGGAAGAGAAAGGATTAACCGATTCGGACTCTGGCCTCACCAACTTGGTAGACAAGATCAATGCTCTTACTCCTCAGGCCCCACCTCAATTTCGGTCTGATGAGCACAAGCAACGGTTCCTACGTAAGGCCGTACTCACCAAGTCATGGGCTGAAACTCCAATCTCCCAAATGACAACCGCACGGTTTACCTTCAACAGGTTTGATACCGCTCTACGGGAACAGATCCAGTTAGAGGAAGAAAAGAAGACTCTTTCCAGGGACACACCCTCTGGTTCATCAGGTACATTCTACCAACAGTATGGTGTGACACCAGACCGTTTGAAAGGTCGCTCTCGGATGTTTCAAAGGAGACGCAACCCGATTGGAAAGGATGGAAAACGGATGCAGTGCCACATATGTGGAAGCGAAGATCACTTGGCAAAGGATCACCCAACTGGTTCACGATTCAACCGCATTCGTAATGGAATTGTACATTCTCTCAAACAGGGAACTCCAGCAATCCACGTCCTATCCGAGGTCGAGAATTCTCTGAGGGATGAAGACACTTCGTCTGACACCGAGTCAGAAAATAAGGAATCCACAGACTTGGAAACCTTTTTCACCTTAACGGCAGACGACCAGCACTCAGATCCACATACACTTTCGGACGCCAATCTAACCAACTACGTGGACCAAAAGGAACTTCACACCCACTTGGTTTCTTCTCTTTCTCCTCCACCGTCGGTTGATGTTAATTCGAAGAGGCACGTTCGCTTCAAGGACCGTTCGGATTTTTCTCAGGATGCCTAGAAGGTGCGCTTGCTCCTAGCCATCCGAAGAATTCATCTGCACACCGCAGTATCGCATCCAGGCGCAACCGGTTCAAATGCCACCGACACCGGAAAGAAGATATTGACTGTACTTCTGTCTACAGCTCCTCGTTCACGAAACGTACCGACAAAGGTTATCTTCCAGGCTTTTGCGTAGACATTGGCGCACCGCGCTCTGTTATCGGTATCAAGGAAGCTCGTAGGATCTACAACCGCTTCGGTAAGCAGCTACGACTACTCAGGTCAAACCGCAAGTTCAGGTTCGCTGACTCCGTATATGAGTCTATGGGAAAGATAACAATCCCGTTGAGTACCCCTCCAGGGATACAAACCATATCGGTACAATTTGATGTCATCGCAGCAGACATACCCGCTCTCATGGGAATGGACGTGCTCGACCAGCACTCACTGACTCCATGTACAGTGACCAACCGGTTGATAAAGCGCACCGTGATGGAAGAAGATGGCAACTCTTATGTCATTGACGACTGGCAGGTACCTTTGACCAGGTTCGATGGACATTTATATGCCGAATACACCGTCCCGGTGTTGACAATGTTCACCACGGAACAGCTAACCAAGTTGCATCGACAGTTTTCCCACCCGTCCTCGGAGAAACTCTACAACTTGTTGAGGAGAGCTCGTCCAGATGACACCACCCCGGAAACCCGAAGGCAGTTCGAGTAGATTAGTCGTTCCTGCGATCCATGCCAACGGATCCAGCCCGGACATATTCGGTTTAAGGTCTCACTTGGTACAGAAAACATTCGATTCAATGACGAGATAATCATTGACATCATGTACCTCGAAGGGAAGCCTGTCCTACACATGGTTGACGCTCAGACGCACTTTTCGGCCGCTCGTTTTCTTCCCGACGTCTCGAGTAAGACCATACGGAGGTGCATTGTTGAGTGTTGGATATCGGTCTACGGTGGGAACCCGAACTGCATCAAGGTCGATCAAGGCGCCGCATTCGGTAACAGCCTCATTTCTCTCGCAAGATCATCCAACATCGATGTTGTACGAACGGGAATTGAATCTCACTTCTCCATGGGTATAGGCGAGTGATATCATGATCCGCTTGGAAAGACCTTTAGGAAACTGAGAATTGTCTCTCCAAATGTGGAGCTCAGAACGCTACTTTCCTTTTCGGTTTATGCGATGAACAACACTCTTTGACCTTAAGGTTTAGTTCCATCCGTACTGGTATTTGGACAATTTCCTTCGCTTCGCATGCCTGGAGAGGATCTTCAATCCAAAGCTACTCTGGACGAGAGAGCCCAATTGGTTAGCCCAGCTCGGAAAGAGATGGAACAACACATGGCAAAACTGCGCGTTCAGCGCACACTTCGCCACAAAGTTCCGTCATCGGCTAACGTCGCCTACCAACCTGGCGACAAAGTTCTCGTCTGGAGGGAGAAGATCGTTGCAAACCGTATCGGTGAATGGCTTGGACCTTTTGAGATCGTCACTGTAGATCATGACGCAAAGCTTGTTCATCTACGTCTGTCTCCGAATGCGAACGTAAGTTCCTTCAACTTTGCGCAGGTGAAGCCCTATGCTCGACCGCAAGAGGTATCTCACACCCATATGTGCGAGTTAATGGACGCTATAAGTCACTACTGCTCGGAGGTTGACGACGTCTTTATGACGGAGGTTCTTAGTTCTAGTGATCACCGCGCACATGACCCGCGCATGGCTATCGCTAAGACGGAAGAGCTTCGAGGATTGCTCGAAAGAGGAACCTTTAAGGTCATCCTGAAGCAGGATATACCACCCGATGGGAATGTCTTACCCGGTCGATTTGTTTTGGCTATCAAGTCAACCGAAGACGGTGAAGAGAAGTTCAAAGCCCGATATGTCATCGGCGGACACCGTGATCGGATGAAGCACCTGATGGCTCACTACAGTCAAACGCTCCAACCACAATCGGTTCGAATTATCCTTGCGCTATCATCTCTTTTAGGTTTTGAGTTGTGGACCAACGACATTACGCAGGCTTACTTTCCATCTATGGAACCACTTTTACGCGAAATATTCATCGCTGATCCCGTTCCGGAATTCGAGTTGAACCTAAGTCAGGCGCTACAACTTCTGAAACCACTTTATGGTCTGTGCTAATATGGAGACCTATGGTTTTCTACAATGGATAAGCACCATCGACTGGATTGTGGGTATGAAGGTAATGCGATCAGACCCAGCGCTGTACGACCTCCACCGAAATGGTAACCTTATCGGTCTCTCAGGATCATATGTGGATGATCTACTCCGCTCTGGTGATAGTGAGTTTGGCGCTATTTGCGACCGCACACGGGAAAATTTCGAAGCTAAGGCGGATTCTTTTCCTCCATGTACCTTCACGGGATTCAAGGTAGAATCCAACCGCATTGGTGACTACTGCATAACACAGCACAGCTACGTCAAGAAGCTCACCAACTTGGGAAAAGACGCTACCTTTCAGGACTTTGCCTCAATTCGGATGAAGCTCGCATGGCTCGCGCACTCGCGTATTGATATACTATATCGCGTTTAGCAGATCACGCAAGTCACCAGGGCCCGATTTGAACAAGACCGCAAGGGTATTATCAAGAGAGACAATGAGACCATCGACAACGCAAAATCTCATGACCTCTCGGTACATTTCCCGAAGCTCGACCGTGATTCGCTTCACCTACTTGGGGTTTCGGACGCATAATTCTCTACGAACGCGGACATAACCTCCCAGCTTGGTTACATCGTGTTCTTGGCGGACCATTTCGGTAGAGTCATCCCAATCGCGTTCAAATCCTATAAGGCACGACGAGTTACTCGCTCTTCGTTCGCAGCTGAACTTATAGCCTTTGCAGATATGTACGATGCCGCTTTTACGCTATCGACCGAACTCGGACTTTTACTTGGCATATCACCGCTCCCGGTTTGTCTACTCACTGATTCAAAGTCGTTGTTCGACATTATCCACAAGGGTCTCGTAGATCCGAAAAACGATTGATGATTGACATCGCCATCGCTCGCGAAGGATACCACTCAGGTCATATCTCAGACATTGGTTTTATCCGTAATGGTCAAAATCTTGCAGACCATCTTACGAAGACAACTAACGTCACACCGCTTCGGGAAGTTCTAAAGACGGGTATTTGGAATATCATACCTGAGCAATATATTGTTCACTCGAACCCAAGCGAATATAATCGACCTGCAGGAGAAATGTAATAAACAGATGGTGAATGGCGAGGGACTGTTGCTATCAAATGTTCCGATAACTGTGCAAAGTTCACCTTAAAGGTCTTTTTGGCAAAAGAGAACAGAGGCGTACGACACATCGTTCGGAAAGCCCCTCTTATCTGGCAAGCCAGACCCCTCAATTCTGCGGTACCCGTGTAAGGGCACCACAGCAAAGCACGTCTGCGCCCCTCACGTCAATCGACGCTGGTCAGTTCTCGACCGCCGTGATTAACCGACCGATATTTATACCGATCTGGTACTGTACGCTTCTTTAGTGGTATGGGTTCGAACCTTGGCAGGTATTCTTTTTTTCAATTTAGATGCCCAATCGTGCCGCTTCAACAAGTGGATGGAGTGTGCATGTCAGGCTGACGGTGGAACTTGCGTCAGAGGCCCGCTTGGGCCGCACTTGTGGACCACATAGGTTGTTAGAGTTTTACTCAAACTCCTAGTGAGCTCGCTAGTGATCTGACCCATGTGGGAGACAATACCAAAGGAATAAAGAAGATAAACAGTTAAGGTAACACGATTGTTCGTGCCCGGCTCCGTACAGAGGCTGTTGTCAGCTCTGGTCTTCTACATCCTTGTTCTTACAACTAATCCTACGACCTTCCAGGTTTTCTATCGATACCGTACCGGACCGCGCTTACCGCCGTGCCAACGCAAAGGACCCGCCAGCGAAGAGATCGTCAGCGCGCGACATTGTAAAACAAAATAATTTGACATGCTCGTGTGTATATTGCGCGTTTGTTGTATGCTCGTGAGTGGAATGTTCGTCTGTAGCATGAGGGTAGGTGGTGCGTGGATATTTTGCCAGCGGGTGAGTGGCTGCGGTCGGTTAGACAAGGTTGGGTGTTGCTTGCTTGTGTGTGGCAGGCGAGTGTGGCACGTGCGTACGTAGAAAGTGTCCGTATGAAATGAAAATACGAGGCAAGCAGGTCAATAGGCGTTTGTGCGTGGGTGTGTATGCATGTGGGCGTGCATGGGGGCCTGCGCGCGTGTGCGTGTAGGTGAGTTTCTGTATGCGTTTGTGTAGTTGTGTGTGCACATGTGTGAGTGCGTGCGGCGCTTGGGCGTGTGTGCAGTGTGTGCCCGGCGCTTTAGTGGTGGTGTTTGTGGGTGTTTGGGTGTGTGGGTGTGTGATTGCGGTGTGTTTGCGGTGTGTGCGGCGTGTGGTCACATCTCAAAGCGCCTTTGCGCCAATTTTCTGCATGTAAAAGAATACGAGCACACTTCCACCCAGCTAGCTCTCCCCTTACGCTCGACAAACGCCACTCAAATTCTCCGCGCTTCTCATCGCTTCCTTTCACCCAGCCTCCCCTCAAACCGTCAAGTTCCAATCCATTGTCTCCTAAATCTAATCCGATCCAAAAATCTCCATAAACGCAAAGTCCACGAACGTTTCAACCCTCTCAGAGATCCAGACCACTACGGGACTCTCATCCGACTGGGCTTCTATGTTTTCCACCGCCTTGGAACTCAGCCCGATCTATTGTATACCACCGTTGGCTTCATTCGTTATGAACTGACAACTGTTCGCAACAAACCCTCAAAAGATTAACACAAATCTATACCTCAAAAGCCCGGTCTATGTCCCTGTCCAGCAACTTCACTACAACTCGTGCACGAACAGCTTTTTATATCCCGTCAGACAGTGTTTCTCAGTTGGTCTAGATCATTTTCTCAGCCCGAGGTTTCACAATTCGACATATGTGTCTGACCAGACCTTAAAAATCACATTCTGTACCATAAGAACCAAAATGTTATTTGGTCTTACTCCTACAAGAAGGACATAGAATTTTCCATCAGCTTTTTCCTGCTCCATTGAGATAAGTCGTCCACCTTCAAATGCTCCTCTATTACCTTGTACCCTTTTCACATCACCATCCTCAATGTCTCACACTCCTTCCAAGACCATTATTTCTTTTGCAACTACACCCTCTTCGGCTCTTCCCCATCTTGTTTAACGCTCTTTCCGTACGAAAACGAATCCATCGAATACCATTTACTTTCGTTAGCCATCAGCCGTACCAACCGAGTGAAACTCATTCAAGAAGCTCTACGAACCACCCTCCAACCTCTCGCTGCAGGCGCACTGCAAGATTTCACTTTCCCTGATATTGGCCAGGTCATCTACGAGTGCCACCAAGTCATCGAAAACTATGCTGCAAATATCTTAGAAGCAGAGGCGTCCTCGAAATCTTACACGACACAAAATCATTGAAGCCTTGTAACAGATGCCTCACCAATCGCTTCGACCTCAACCTTCACCTCTCATCCTTATCCTCTCAACTGTTTTCACAGCCGTCAGAAAAAATCAGTACATGACCCCATTTGAAAGGATGTCAGCGACGCAAGCGAGATCTCTCAGAGTTCAAGAACCATCTCTCCTCCAGAAAATGTCCATCTCCACGTACCATTCGTTCTTCGAATCATACTACCCTCTGAAAGATGTACACTTTTCTCACCCTTAAACTATTTTCTCTTATGAACCCCTTCACCGCTTACATTTCTTTATCTTCAAACTCATCAGTCTGGAATACAATGAACGCTTAAAGTTGGACAGCCTCCTAACTACGATCACTTTCTCCGAAGTCTCTTTAAAAACCATCACACCGCCATCATTACGGTTTTGCTGCAGCCTTCTGTGCAGCATCCACTGGTTACGCTTTTTCAAATTGAACTTACCTTCGCTGACACCACCGTTGCATTTTTTGCGAGCGCATGGAGAGTCATTGTGATCCCCTTGCATCTACGTCTGCTGCCATGGAGACTCATGCCCTAGCTGCCATCCACTTCCTTTTAGCGTTCGTCGTCACCACTACCGCTCTTGTCGGCTTTCTATTACATTTCCGTCGTTACCCCGTACCAATCTACTATAGCAATAGTCGTGCGTGCATTTGCGGCTGGCGCTGTCACCGCCATTGCCACTGCACCTGTAGCCGCAGATACGCGCCCTCCCCCGCAAGCTGCACAGACATACCAATCCACCGCACGCTCGAGCCCATCCATCGCGCGCTCTCGCCAGTCTATCGCTTGTATTAGTCCTTTCTTTGGTTCCATTGCAGGTCGCACTCTCTCTGGTACACTTTGTTCACTTACAACCTGGTGCTCTCTCTGAACGCCATCTCTGAGCTTGTTTACTATTAGGAGCTCTAAAAGTAACTGTTCTCCACTCTTTTCAAAGCGCTGATTGATGCTACCTCGCACGCACTCTGGACTACGCCTGTGTTTTCGGAAAGCTAGTATGGGGTGCTAGATTTGTAGTTTGGGTGTGCTAGATTTGTTATAGTTAGTATTAAAAGAATGAAGAATTTTGATGCCAGAATACCTAGCGCAAAAATACTAGCCCAAATGAAGTTTGAAGAAAATGTAGAAAACTAACAAACGTCCATACTATCACCGATGTACTAGGAAAAATGAAAGAAAACTTGTGAGATATCTTTCGATGCTCATTCATCCTAGACCATAAATTATATCGATAATGAAAGTGATACTGAATACAATCTAGCGCATGATCAATCATTTCGCGCAGGTATTGTAGCTATTATGAACCGTTCGAATGCCAGGCACATTCTCTTTAATGCCCTCTAATGACCCTAATGGCCAGAGCATAATACTGCGATCCTGCAACGGAGACCCGAAAAGGGTCCCCGTTGCACGTGAAATGAGATCTTTCCATTTCATATGTGATGAACCGCTTCGCATCACATTTTCCGATCTTTGCGCTACACTTGGCGTCGCGCGGCCGCGCGGTTCACTTTGCGTCGCGCTTTGCACGACGCGAACAACCATTCTCTCTCCGAGAACCGGCCAAGCAGTATCACCTGTTCACCTTTCATCTTCGTCAATCACACATTCCTACATAACAAGTTCAAAATCACAAAATACCACAAGCTTGACAAGCGCTTCAAGTCTCTCTCCTTCTCCTTCCTCGCCCCTCTCCAAGCTTTTCACTTTAGAACACTCAAATTCCACCTTTTGAACCACATCATTGATCACATTGATCTATACGGAGATCTTCAATTCACTGACGCCGGCATCTACGAACACGCACATCTCCTCTTCAAAAACCACTATCGACACAAATCCCGAAGATCTTCAACCACTCACAGAGAAACAGTCGACGCAATCCAACTTACGAAAGGCTTCCGAATCTCAACCGCCATTTCCCACCACATTTCCTACTCCTCAAACTCCGCCTTCATCCGTGCTCGACTGCTTTCCATGTTCCGCGAGGGAACCACCGTCCTCTTCCACGACATCATCACTGCAAAGGAGTACCTCTGTGCAACCCCAAACTGCTCAAATGTCCCTCTTTCAAACTTCGTCACCTCTTCCACCCTTTCTTTCACCACCCAAATCTCAGGCGACGCCATTTCATACTTTCTCGACCTGTGCCTCGAAGTTGTCAGACTCTCTTCTTCTTCCCTGTCTCTCTTCTCTCTTACCCTCTCCCTAGTCAACTATACCTTCATCCACAGCGGGTTCACCTCCACCTGGCAAGGCTTCGACCCAACACTTAACTGCATCCGCTTCAGGGAATAACCAGTCCTCGTCACAAAGCGCCTATTTGCCGCCTCCGCCTTCGGTCCTTCCAAACTTCGAAAGATCTCCCACATTCTTGTATCCGGTACTCCACCACCTAACTGCAATTTCTCCACTGTTCGGGACTGCAGGCTCGTCGCCCTGCTTCACTTTCCCAAAAAAGATGAAGATTTTGACGAACGCGAATATATAATCGTCCGCTTCTTCGAACTCACAACTCCTCTCGATCACGTAGATGAAACCCTGATAAGAATCATTCTCCGTTGGGCAACAGACGATGAACAGGACCACACCATTCTCCCCACTGGAAACAGATTCCAACGCTCTGGCTCCTATGTGGCACCCTGGTTCGGTCTCGTTCTCTCCTCCGCCATCCTCAGTTCCGTCCATCTGGTTCGCCAGAACTACCCAGCACGCCCTTTCTTACCGCCCCTTCCCTGGCGTCAACATCGTTTCTATACCAACAGATTCTACCGCAACCCTCGAGCGAGAGCTTGTTTCTCTACAAAAGAATCAACCTCAAGCAAATGCAACCCATCTTCTGATAAGAAAGTTAGCACTCATCCACAATATCTTGTTCACCTCCGCCTTCCACCTCCTCTCCCTCCCTCTCCTTTCCTTCCTATTTCGCCTCCCAAATTTCTTTCTCATCCGCTAGCAACTCCCTAAAATCGCGTTCTTCAGCCATACAACGTCTGACGTAGTAATCAAATACACACACGGGAAATGTCGTCATCTCTTCCAGGAACACCTCGTACCGAACACACAGATAGACCAGTTGGTTGGACGGCATTTAAAACGCAACGGTGCCCTCACGTTCCTCAGTTCCTAGCACTTCAGTCGGATCCTCATCCTTCACACCATGGTTCACAAGCTCCGATCCGTACTTCTGTTCCACCTTCCTTCTCGCTGTCCGTAAGAAATCCTTCACAGAAACCGGCAGATGCGTCGCCTAAAGTTTCGAAAACAGCATCTCTTGCTTCCCACCTCTACCCATCTCCTCATCCAAGGCCTCTACCACAGATGCAATCCACACACCCGAGCGGTCCAAATGCATCACGCTTACATCCACATACTGTGTATCCCCTTCTCTACACGGTTGCTCCACATCGTACCCCATAATCTCTCCCAACAACTCCACACTCAGTCCGTTCTTGAATTACAAGTCATCAGTTTCATCCGCATACTTTTTCGAGGTCACATCGTACCCTGAAAAACATTGGTTCCCCAGCTTGTCCAACCTCCACGCAGATATGCCGGGCTTCCCAATCGGGTCTTTTGTCAACAACTTCTCCCGAGCCTACATCTTTTGCTCTTCATACAACACATTCAGTTCTTCATCATCCTCGTTAAGAGGTTACCTAGCAAGTAGAGTATACCAAAGACCCAAAAATAACCTATCCCTCTCATTCCTTTTCCGCACCCCCGCAGAATCACTGAGAGCCTGTTTCACCCGCCTCCTCAGACATGTATCCCTCCTCAACTGCTCTTCACACTGCTTTTTCATTCCCATCCCCGCCAATTTTCTGCATATCGGATTCTCCAACTCCATCCGCACCACATGAAACAACATCTCATCACTCTCTCACTGAAAAGACGGAGTGTAGGCCTTCGATCCCCACGACTTTCTTTCTGACGCCAGCTCCGTAGGATCTAAAGGCACCATCTCCATTTCATTTATAATCAGAATAATCTGATTCCTTCCCGCCCTCACTTTTTTTTCTCGGTTCGACCACTTTCGCTCTGGTTCTCCCCTTCCGAAGCACATCTCACTCGTCTCCCTCTTCGCATAACGCTATATGTTCTCGTACGCTCTCGAGGCTTCTCCGATAAATCTCATATACACTTCAATTCCATACCAATCCCGACCCCCCATCCCTGCTTTGCCACCCACTTGTCCTGGTCGACCACGAAGAGTCTCTTGCAATGACGTCAGCAGCACTTCCCTTTTTCTATCCTCGCCCTACAGCGTATTCATGTCCCTGTGTTCGAGTTTCAAGATTAGTTGCAAACTTGTATTGTCATCCCTTGCCCTTTTCAGCACACCCATCATGTCTCCAAAGCTGGCCAGCAGCTGATTGTGCCCCGTAAACTTCGTTCCTCCATACTTCATCCCCTTGTCTTCGCCTTCCTTCCCCGGGTGAATTTCATCCTCATCCTCTTTCTCCTCATCCCTACCCAAAAGTCTCTCCCCTTTTTCAACCTCCCCTCCCTTCCTTCACTTCTTCACACTCTGGTTTCTCGGAGGTCTCCCCGCACCCACTCGGTCGTTTGACCCCTCAACGTCCCCGTATTCGACACTCCTCACTGCATTATCCGGAGTCTGCCGATGAGAAAACCGTTGCATTGATCTGCGTGCCGGGGCTCTGCAAATCTGCACCCTCTTCCTTCGAACAACAACTCCTTTTCCCTTAGGCTCCGTCCCTCCATGTTCCTCCCCGCTCACGCTTGGTGCGGCATTTGGAAAACGAACACCGCCCTTATTCCATCCCCCACTCCAACCTGGAAGTATTTTTTCCTTTTCTTCGTCAAAAACGTGTTTTTTTGAGACAGTAGTACCTCCGCGTACCTCATTCATTCCGGAATAATCCCTCTCTCCCTCATTGTGGTCACTTTTGTCATGAAAATTAGCGCCATGGGCACCACTAAACGGTCGCCTCTTCGCATCTCTCTCGGTCCCATCCTCTTCCTCACTAGCTAAGGTTAGGATGTCGTGGTGAACAGCCCTATCACGAGTCACTGGACCTCTTGGCTTTCTTTCGTTCCTCATCACCACCTGGCCCACCATACCTTCCGTCGCAGACGACGAACCTCTTTCTTGCTCCTTTTCCTTCACCCTTTTAGCGGAGGGCTTCATGGTTGGAGGTGGAGACGCAGCAGAAGACGGTGTCAGTGGAAGAGTCGCCACTATGCCACCGTAACGTTTCATCATGTTCACGTCCCAGCAATAGAAAGAGTTACTATTCATATCTCCCAGATTGTTCGGTACGGTATCTGAGGTTTTGAATGGATAATAGTAATCCATTTCTTTCTCATTCTCAATAAAATCCTCCAACATGAGTATCTCCTTCGCCTTCCCGACCAGTTTGTGACCATGCAACTCTCTCACCAAATCTCCCGTAAGCCTCCGCGTCGCATCAACTGAACCCCTCACAAATGCCTTCCCCACAACCTTCTTTTCACCATTCGGCGTGGTTACTTACAGAGTCATCTGCTCGTCAGGTCTCGGCTTTCATGGTGGGGTTCCTACCTTCTTCGCCTACGTTGCACCGCAGCGCATTATAGGCATCGCTTCGTTCCTGCTTGAAGCCATAACAGGCGGCTTGGGTTTCCGAGACCTCGAAATGAGCCTCCTGTTCTCTGCGTTTGCGTTTTTGCGCCGCACCACGTGAACCTTTCGATAAGCGCCACGGAACCTCTCACAGACCGTCAAGAAAAGCATGGCGAGCTGACAACTTTAATGAACACTCGTTGGCTACGTAGCCGTTTGATAGGGCTCACGGGCTTGCTTGACCTCTTTCCGACGATGGAGAGCAGATAGGTGCACAGACAAAGGGAATGAACGCTGCTTGAAGTCCTCTTAACGTCCAAACGAATTGATTTTTTTCGGGTTCGTGATCTGGATGTGTTCCCGTCGGAGAGAAATGTCTGCGATCACACTTTGCACACCTAGTACAAACAGCGTAAGAAACAAAAAAGGCGTCGGCGTCCCGAGCCGTGCAACAAGAACCTGTGCCTCACGATGATTGACTGCCAAAATATCTTTTTTTGCTGCTTTGTTACTTTACGAGCTGCTCGATACCCAACGCAGAGAAAAATCTCAAATCCCGGTCTTATAGCAGCTGCAACGACGTCTAAATCTGTTTCGCGTAGCTTTGCGTCATGAAATGCCCCACTAATCAGTTTATCAATGACAGCAGCATATGAATCTCAACGAATGATATGTTCCGACTTACATTCGGTGTTTCAATTCCGTCATTTCGTCGAGTTGAAGCGATGCGAACGCGTTTTCTTATATAACGGCGAAATTTCCTAATCTCCAAAACGAGCTGATCA
The DNA here is from genome assembly GCA_030374765.1 of Agarophyton chilense. NCBI lineage: Eukaryota > Rhodophyta > Florideophyceae > Gracilariales > Gracilariaceae > Agarophyton > Agarophyton chilense. The sequence goes on from JARGXX010000080.1 coordinate 1,930,795, forward strand.
GCTGTTCGTTTCAAGTGGTCGAGATTTGGTGGAGTGGCTTTTGGGTTGGGACCTGGCTGGTTCTTTCAACAAATTTGGAAATTTCTCACTCTTGCAGTTTTCAATCGAAGCAAGACTGATCCAAATCGACTGTTCTGTTGGACAATACAAAGAAAGCTTTGATTGAACAAAATCGCGGACAGCGTGTCTTGAAACAATATCCTTGCGTAGGCGAGCAGGATCATCAAAGCACATGACGAACAGGACCTTCCGAGCTTTCCTCTTAGCCACAAAACGAGAAAGAGAATGATAAAGGTTTTAAATAGTATCGCCTGCCCGAGATTCTGAAATAACAATATCCCACTTCTGTATAACTCAGTTTTCTGATCGCAGAGCGAGAGAACGGACGTGCGACGTGGTAGAGAGCTTAACTCTGCGTGTTGTTCGCAATGTTGCGGAAAGTGCGGAAGAATGTCCTTGTTCGAGTCTTGTGGTGTTTATTGCTTGCTTGTATAGAAGTGGTCGGTGACGCGGTTCAGCGCGGCCACATGCGCGCGCGAAACCACCTGCCTCACGTGCAATTAGCCGTGCCGCATGAATCGCTGCTTGTCGTTATCATTCAGCAGCATGTCTTTCTTTCGCTTTCGCTTTGGAATATATTGCGAAGGGATGCAATCAAGTAGGTTCTTCTGTATAGTAGCCACGAGGTCAATTGCCATCGAGGAAACCCACAACCTCGGCATCGTTTACCGCGATTTAAAGCTGGAAAAAATCCTCTTCGATGCCAACGGCCTAATACGTCTCGCCGATTTTGGTTGGACAAAGGTGCTTCGCCAAGAGAGTGGAAACTCATGCCGCATGAATACCTACTCCGGCACAAAAGAGTACGTGGCGTCAAGAAGTAGTAGCAAAGGGCGAGCTGGAGGAGCGGCTTGCTCGCGACATGGGCAAGGCGGGAGGGAAGCGAAGGGATGAGGGCGACCATTGGGAGTTGGCGTGGGATCACAAGATGCAACGCGACCGTGCACATGGCGAACATACGCAGGAATGGGGGGATCAAGTGCAGCGGTAGCGACTGGTAGAAGAGCTTGACTGAAACAGCCGCGCACTGCGTTAAGCCATCGGAAAAGAGGATGATAATTCGACAGACGAGGGTAGTCTAGATATGTGCATGGATGACGTGTCGGACACTGAACGTGCGACTTTTGAAGATGCCGCGCTCGCCAGAAGTGAAGCATATTCACGTCGAAAGCGATTCTCAAACTTTTCAGAAACAGCAAAAAGGAAAGACGGGCATAATTGGTTGCAAATCGGTGCAGACGGGGGGCCCCCCGAAAAGGGGGACTTTCTCCTTGCACCGGAGTGCGCAGACATCTTCAGCGTGCACTGCACTGGATTCCCTCTCCACACGTCGCCACGGCGGATAATGAAGTGTTACCGGGAATTGGTCGTGTCCTATTCAAACCAGACCGGTAGATTCTGAACTGGAGATACTGACTTCGATCCCAGCGGCCGTGCGGGTGATCCGTACTGTAGTACGGTGTGGATCCTCTCGTGGATGGATTACCGACGCCACATAGCTATGATCCCTATGCCCAGCCTGGGCGAAAGTTATAGCAAACCATCGGGTACGATTGGTAAGAAAAAGTTCTAGAATACTCTCCTCTATTCAAAAGCTCATTGGAAGCCTGATGCGACTCGGCGAGGCATATTGTAATAAGCGCTGAAGAGTACGGATCAAAGTGATATTTTTGGTTTTAGAAAACTTCTTACGTCACTAACATCTCGATCGGACGCTCTTTTCTCTGTTTCCATATTTCTCAGCAGGAGATGTGTGGGCTGTATGGGCCATGAAAAAGTCACTGTTTAACCTTTCTACATGAAGCAACCTTCTCCAAAAATCAGCGAACTAAGCCCTTTTTCTCGAAATTCTCTCTTGATTCTCTCTCATGCCGCCACGAGCAGCAGCCAAAGCACTTGCGCGCACATAGTCGAGCATGGTCGTATGATTCTTCGCCATCAGTCTGGCTGCTTTGCGAGCTTCTTCAGCGATGCACTATTCTCCTTTAACCTCTTTGGCAATGCCCCGTAAATGTGGTTCTCTCACCTTCAATATTTTCTTCTGAAGCCCGTCGGCCCGCATCAAAACTTCTTCAAGCTTGGCTGTCATTCACCTTTTCGGCTCAAGCTTCGCATTTAATCGCGTAATTTCAACCTCATGAGCTCTGTCGACAACCTTTGACGTACGCATATTTTTTCCAGAGATTTTTGGGACCGCTCCAGGTTTCCCATGTGTTCGGAAACTTTTTTTGAGTTCGCAATTCATGACAGAGAGCTCCTCCTCTCTCAATCGCAAATTTTCTTTCAAGTTCTAGAACAGCCTTTCCTTCTTCTCGAGAATTTTGTTTAGTCCTGGGCTATTTTTATCTCTGAAGCAAGTACATCAACCTCTTTCAGGAAGAGGTCCATTTCGTACCGAAGGCTACTGCATTCTGCGTTTGATTCCAGTATTTTTGTTTGAGCGTCACTCAGCAGCATCTTTGTGATATCCAGTTGTTGTACAATGTTTCCAACGGAGGTTGAAAATTTCCTTTCAGTGCGCTTGAGATCCAACGTATTCTGTAGAAAGAGTGGTCAGGGCGTGTCATACTTTGAATAGCTGGCAGATATTCCGCTTCTCTTGCTCATATTAAGACTAGAGGCCTGTTTCATGCTCTTGAGATGGTTTAGAGAGGAGTGACGGACAGATTGTAGCTGCCTCGCGCCGAACTGCAGATGAATCGTTTCCTTTCCTTGAATAATATTTTCCACGGTGGAAGCAGAACGGGGCTGGGTGGTACAGCGCTTCAACGAGGCAATTCCAGAGCTTTTCCGCTCACAACTCCTGAGATTGGTGTCGCACATGCGTGGCTTGGTGTATGCCTTTGAAATGGTAGCGTTCACCGTTTCATCTTCCGGTTCAGAGTCACCATCATCATCATCAGTCGCGCAAAGCGACGAAGTACCTTCTGCTGAAATAAGAGCCGTGCTCTACTCGCATTGTGCGTGGGGCACCTGTGCTTGATGTATACGATTCAGAGGAATCTCTTCTACGTTTGTGTGGTTTGCAACGTAGTCAAACTCATCTCCAATATGACACTTTTGAATCCTTTGCTGGTAGTTTATCACGACAAACTCCGATAGCAGGCTCATTCTACTCTAGGCATCGCTGTAGATGTAGCTAGCGTTTGTGTCGACGCTCTGTTGAATAGGCCGTGAGAGAACACCAGGTTGTTCAGAAACCGAGAGGGATATATGGAGGTGGATCTCTGCCTCGCTGCTGCTTCCTAAGGAAGGACTTTCCTTGCATTCTATGGCAATAAGATCATACCAGGCATCTATGACCCCATTCACAGAATCGAAAATATCAGTCCATGTCATGCGAAAAAGCGAATCCTTGAACAAGATATCACATCTACGTTCTTTGACGAGCTCCTCGGACATCTGCACAGCTATCGTCGAAGTGTTTAGATCGGTGGTAGTCTGGGCGACGCCCATGGACTTTAAAGTACTTACCTACGCAGACTTCTCTTCCGCAGTACGATTGATTGCAGTATCTCTCGATGCCGTTTGCGCACACTGCATGAGAAATACGGCCAGCTGTTGATTGCCAGCCTCCGTACTTGTCTTCAAGGACGAGTTTTCAATCTTTCGAGTTTTGATCTCACCGTCCTTCTTCACCATCTCATCTGGGAGGTTCTCAACCAACTTGGCAGGGTCGATCAAGTTGATGGCGCAAATCCAAGGGGATATATTATCGATTTGCGTGCGTCACACGTGGCCCGCTTGCAGGGCTTTCGTCGCTTTTGTGCCATGGAGGCCCAAAATAAGACGCGCGCTGTTGTTTCAAAAAAGAAACGATGCCTGGTATCACTGCGTACGCTCACAGCAATCTGCGAAGGTTCAAAACACCGGGTCGCCGGGATGCCTTCACTCCTTACGCGCTCCCCCAACGTCTAGCCTCTTCGCCGCCCCCACCGTTCTTTCTTTCTCCACAGTCGCAAACCTCCCACTGCTTGCAACCTGTTACCTCAACACAACGGTGCCTCATCCTACTTTTCTCCTTGCTACTGCTTGTAACCGCCCCGTCCCTCTGCTACCATCAGCTCAACATTTCTCAAACCACCACCATCACTATCACCATCAACCCCATCCCTCCCATTACTGGCCCTTGCTCCTCCCTCTACCCAAACCTTAGTCATCCTTAAGCCCCAGCTCGCCGCGCACCAAACTTTTACGGTGCGGCTCGTGCCCCGGCATGCAACCGAAGCCCGCCATCCCCATTCCTGCGCCTGGGCCTCTCTCCTCCCTTCTCCTTCAGCGCTTCTACGAAGGCTGCATCCAACGCTGCACGTTACGCACCCCCTTTCCGAAAGCTAACTTCCCAACTCGCCGTTTTTTTGGGATCCCCGCACCGACTGCTCCAACACTTCATTATACTTTGCCTCAACCTTTGTATCCGTGATCCACATCCTCTCCACCGTTCTCCGCAGGGCAACACACCTTCCCTGATTTCCTGCTAAATCTACTGGCAACCCCAAATCAGCCTTCTTAATCTACGTTTATACCACGATCACCAAAACATCATCTGCTGCCGCAACCCCGTCCGCAACTAACTATCACATTGTCCTATCCTACCCATTGCCCTCCCCAGTGTGACATAACTTCACCGATTCTGTGCTAAATACAATGCCCACCCCAACTCCGTCTTCACAATCAACGTTTGCATCACCACAACTTCATCTGCCGTCGCTATCTCGTCTGCAACTAGGTCCCGCACCACTAGGTGCTTCCGATTCTTCTGCTGATGTCATTCTCTGTGAAATGAGACAGGTCGGCAGACTACCCGCACAGAGTTGCCATGAGGCTGGGAATGAGGAGTTCCTCGCAAAACTTAAAAAGCATATGATGACCTATACTTTAATACGCCCCGATCGTGGAAGCAAGCTCTCCAAATCGAGGTGCAGGGAATGCATTCACTCTAACAAAAGTGACTCTGACGCGATAAGAAGACTGGGGAAGGACCTCGCTGCCAAACTTGACTCATTCACCGGGGAAATTGAAGCTACTGTTGCACCAGTCGCTTTCCTTTCTCAACTCGCAAAGTATGCGCCAACGTCTTTCAAATCATGCGTTTTAGAGTGCTTCGATTTTTCAAGAGCATTGTTGAGTGGAACAATGAACGGTGTAATCCACTCGGCTCAAGAAGCCGATGATGAGAGTGAAACTCTAACAGCAGATTTACAAGAAATGAAAAAGACGCTGTCCGAAAACCATATCTTCGGACCTGAGACTGGCTTTTTGGCGGCTGAGATGCTAGACAGGAGATCACTGTGCACAGCAGAGCTTGTACAAAGAGCCGTGAAGCTGCTCGTGTATACTTTAGCTTTCCAAGGTGATGCAGAATCGATAGCAGTCATCGATATATTGGTGAGAATATGTTACGACACACAGGGCAATGTGTTTTAGATTGCAAATCAAACGAAATAAGAAACTCTGAACGACGGAATTCAGATCCAGTCACAAAGTGAGACGAATGTTGTGAAAAAAGATGATGATGAGGAGCTGCCAAAACACGTTCTGGACGCCAGTCCTTCTCTTAAAGCATTATTTGTGATATGGCGATTATAAGCAGGGAGTGGGATATATTATTAGTTGAGACAAGTCCGGGTTCTCCGAAAGATTACCCCACACGTATTCATATCGACCTTGCTCCTTCCACAAGATTAAAGTTCTACTGTGCGTCTTTCCTTTGCAAAGAGTGTATTTAAAAGCATTTTGAGAAAAAGATTACGAGTTTGGTCGTCGGTGGCTCTAGCCTTACTGGCCGTAGAACCCGTAATGGAGAACCTTTCTCGAGCTACAATGCTTCTTACTGCTATTTTTCGACGCAGGCGAAGATTATACAATAATGCGAGGCAGAATGGAAAGTCGGCAATCTTACAACTCCTCCCGGAGTCTGCTGTGCCTTAATTAATTTGGGTGTTAGTTCATTTCCTGGGTGTTCAAATAGACCAGAAAGCAGGCTTAATTGAGTCTTGAAAGTGCTTGGAATTATTCCTTGATCGCTTGTTGGAGTCGAACGAACATGCTGGTATATTGAATGAGTAAATCGAATACCTTTCAATCGCTCAAATCGCTTTGTATAGGGATAATAATCAGGGAGCCGAATATGTAATTGAGCTTTCGCGAATGGCGGGAGGAATTCTCAGAAAGAAAATTTCTGGGCGAAAGTGGACCTTGTCTGATTACCGTGGGCGGCGGGCGTTGCCCATAGACATGTATGAAACTGTACATAGCAGAATGAAGGCTACTGATGTGATGAGACCCTCATTGGTGGAACTTGCGAGGAAGCTGGATGATAAAAAGGTTGTGAAGTCGACAAGGAACACGCCAAAGAATTTGGTATCCGATTTAAAGGCTTCTAGTGTCCCGAGCACGGGGCGTTTAAAGAGACGTCGCCCACGAGTTTCAAAATCCAAACCGCACGATAATGAAAAGAAATTGTTCGACCGACTTGCAAAAGGTTGATGACAGCGATATGGATAAAGCGGAGGTCCCCGAGGGCATGTAGAAAAACGAAAGAAGCAACGCTTTTGCGAAGCCTACGGGGAAGAAAGCTAAGCTCTGTGGAGGTGTATCGTAGACAAGCAGAAGCTAACCCGTCTACAGCGAAGCAAAGAACTGGTGATATAGAGCGAAAGGACGGTGGAAAGGAGAAGGAGAACACGCCTTTGCGAATATCTGAAAGAGGTTCACGGAGAATAAAACAAAACTCTGAAGAGTTGGACGGGCAACAGGTAGAATACACTACACTTACAGAAGAGCAAAGATCAGGCATTATGAAGGATGAGACACCGGTGCGGATGTCCAAGTGCAGGTCTCGAGGTAGAAAGGGAGGTTCAGCAGAGATGGATGATGCTTTATCGGATCGTGCCGAACTTGCTGATGTATAAGATGTGGCTGACGCTGTTGATGAAGAAGAAAAATCGGAAAAGCGAAGAAGTAACGTAAGAGAAAAGGTAGGAGCAGCAATTTTGAGTCCCGGTGAGCACAAAAAAATGAAATGAATGCTATGACGAAAAATATGAAGGGTGATGAAGAGCAAGAGAAGTTGCGAGAAAGCAGTGAAAAAAGAGGATGAAACAGATGGGAGTGCTAGGAAGGCAAAAGGTGATGAAAGCGATGGGCGTGTACAAAGTGTGTCTACTCGAAAGTGAGGAAGGAAATGGGTGAAGAGCAAGACGAGTGTTAATAAAAAACAAGCTCAAGTGGTAGTTCGTCGAAGCGCTCGCAATCGAAGACTATAGAAAGAATTTATGACTGTTAGAGCTGTTTTATGAAATATACTTTTACGCTTGGTGTGTGTGTGCGCTTTTTCTGAGACATGACAGTCAAGTTTTAAGCAGGGGTGAAAACTGTAGCATGCAGGTGGAGAATGGGCGAGGGTGCAGCACCAGTAGAAGGCTTTGCAAGGATGGAGAGCGAGAGGTGCTTCGTGTGAAACACGCGGAATGGTTGGTTTTGCGAATTTAGGCGAGTAGAATGAGAGCACCAAGAACACAATGCACAAAAAAAGCAACCATGGTGGCTATTCCGAAGTATGCATGAAGCTTTTGTCCCTGTAGACGACCTTTGGGACTGCATTCGTTGCCAATAGTGAAACCGGTGTAGGCCAAGAGCGAATTGAGGGTCAACATGGCCAGAGCAATGGCGGCAGAACAAAAATGTAGCGATTGCCATTTGTCATGGCCTTGCATTGCGACGGACCGGGTACCGCCCGTACCACCCATAAAAGTTAGCAGAAAGAAGGCGAGCATAATTCTTTCGCGCAACGTTTTCTGATCAACAGCCTTTTGTTTGTCTTCGTTGAGGCGACCGGTCCAGGCGTTGTAAGCGCCAGGCTCGTCCATGCCGAGCACCATGAACGGCATTAAAGCGAAATTACCCCAACCAATGACCGGCTTTGGCAGGTTGAGTGTGGCGAAGGCGTCAGCCACTTTGGTAAGCCAGGCAGGGTTGACTACCAGAAGGAGCGCTGGCAAATTGGGACCAAGCAACATTCGCAGCGGCGTACGCTCAATATTTGGACGTCGGTGACACCCAAGCGGGCGAGCAGCACGCACAATTGAAAGCGGCGTGCGCGCAGCAGGAATGAACGCGGCGTGCATCCAAGCATAGGCGGTAAACTAGCAGGGGATTTTTCATTCGTTTACCATTCAAAATGTGCAGGATAATGATAAAGAGTCAAAAGCCAAAACTAGCTGGCGCTCTTAAAAAATGAACAGAAATTGCCTCTGCCTCCGCAATCCGTCATTTTTCGTAGGTTTTTAGCCAGATGTATTGTCACATACTAAACTAGCTGCCAATACTAGCTTTCCGAGAACACAGATGTATGTACTAACTTGAGAGCTGAGGCAATTCTAGGGACATCCTTTATCGATCGATACATAAACGCCATTTATCCAGGCCTTAGGAAAGTCGCATTCCACCGCGCACCTTCCATCTCTATAATTGGTTCGGCCCCAGAGCCAGAAGCGAACTGCAAACGAGCGGTTATCTCCAAAAATACGAAGTCCAATAAAGTTCGCTTGTCAGAATCCATAACGATACCCCCGATGACCCAAATCACTGTATCGGTCCATTCCCAGTCGTCAGGTCTCGTAATGATTCATATCCACCCGAAAACGGTTCTGACGCAACTTATCTTATTGGCCAATGGAGTAATGGACATTAACCCCAACAGGCCCTTCTTTGTCACAATCAGCAACTTCAGAGATAGACCCGTACGGTTACCTAAAGGTAAAGTGATTGGTATCACTCTACCTGCGCCCGTGGCCATCATGGATGCCCAGCTAGATACCCTTTCAACGCGAACTCCCGACGAGGACGCCGAATCTTGGGAGGGGACGGTCGCTTTCGGCGCAGAATTCGAATGCTATAGGCCCCAGGTACATGATCTTTTCAAAGAATTCCAGGCCATGTGGTCAGGTAGACTGGGAAAAATAAGAGCCACTACACACCGCATTGACCTTCAGAATGGTGCTACACCACAGTTCCAGCACCTATACCGTAAAGGCCTTAAGGATAGGGAAATTGTCGCCGACCAGATGGACAAGATGCACAAAGCTCAAGTCATAGAGCCCGCGCCTCCAAACCAATCCGAATGGGCAATTCCCCTTGTCTTCGTGGCGAAGAAAGATGGCTTCGTCAGGTTCTATGTCGAATACATGAAGCTGAACGCAGTAACGAAGGGGGACTCATACCCGATACCCCACATGGATGACTGTTTTGACTCCGTGGGCGAAGCTTTCATATTTAACTGCACGCCAACTCTGGATATTGGCAAATCCCTTTGGCCGAAGATGCGAGAGCGCTGACAACCTTCCTCACCCATGAAGATCTCTTCAGTTTTACTCGTATGCCCTTTGGTTTAAAGAATGCGCCAGCAAGCTTTCAACGGGTAATGGACATCATATTGTTCAGAGTCAAATGGAAGTTCGCCCTGGTTTATTTGGATGACGTAATAATCTTCTCACGGACCGTAGAGGAACAACTTCGCCACGTGAAGACAGTGCTAACAATCCTACAGGACGCTGGAGTAACACTGAAAATCCGCGAATGCGTCTTTTCCCAGGCCTCGGTGGACTTTCTCGTTCACGTCGTCCTCCCACGAAAGCTGAAGGTAGCCACACGGACCAGGAATGCTATCCGCCAGGTTAAACCTCCCACAACCCTCACGGAACTACAATCCTTCGTCGGCTTGTGCAATGTTTACCGACGTTTCTTTCGAGGGTTTGCGAAAATCCCGGCCCCTCTCAACACAATGCTAAAGAAGGGAACACGTTCAGTGTCCGAGGCCCTTACCGACGACCATTACGAGGCATTTTAGACCATAAAGAACAAATTGCTGAACCCACCTATATTGGCTTTACCAAAACCCAATAGGCCTTTTGTCCTGGACACAGATGCCTCTGATGTTTAAGTGGGATGTGCACTGCTACAGGAACAGGAGTCACCGAAAAACTATCGACCTATTTGATACTGGAGCAGAACGCTCACTAGCTTTCCGAGAACAGAGACGTGGAGGTAGTACCTCCACAGTTATTCGCTAATACAGTAGGCGACACCAGTCCTGCACTTATCGCTGACTTTCAACGATCACAACAGCTCTAACTGCATTCGTTCCGCGCCCACCATTAACAACGCCCACTACAGACTGCGATTCTATCAAGCACATTTAACGCCAATTAATCGACGACCACGTCTGTTCGATGCTTACGAAGCAAACTACAGAAGGCCGTCTTGGGAACCCCGTTCTTTTTGCGACCGCCCCCTTCCGTGCTCGTATTGTGTCAACAACAGATATTTCTGTCACAACAGAAGTGCAAGAGAGAAGTTAATTTCGGACTTCTGTCTCTAACATGTCCATGGTGAGCATTCGAAACATTTCGTTACGTTTTTCGTAGTCTACAAAGAGAAATGAGGCCTTTTAATTGATGTCCAATATTTGCATTTAGATTTCGATGGATGTGCAAATCACTAGATTAAAGCTAAAACTAGAAAAAGTGAAGCTTTGCATTCGACATTAAACACGTTCTTATAGATACGCATTTCAAAAATGTCAAAATTATGATTGCACACCGTAGTAAATCTAGGCCAAAATAGATTTCGTTGAAAACACACGTAGTGCGCACCAACCACCACGACGTCGCCTAAGGCACTTTGGCCATCTGCGTCTGTTCTCTGCTTCACATTGGTAGCATCTGCAATGGACTGTTGTCAATCTGCGCCCATCACCCTCTGCGCTCGCTTCCAAACACGCACACTTCGTGCACATAATACGGTCACCAGCCGCCCACAGCGCCTCTTTAATTCTGAAAAAGCCGACTTCGTGACCCCAAATGACCACATATAGCACTGACAAAGTGCAAACCGACTGCAAATCTTCCTGTGCTCTCCGAAAAAGGTGAATTGTTTGCGCGAACTAATCAATAAACCATCCCGCTGTCACGATTTCGCTAACCACGCTCTCGCAAACCTCTTTCGTTCTCTGTCTACCGCCGGACTTGCCTGCTAACCGCCCACAGGAACTGCTAACAACTGCCTCAATTTTGAACGCATTACTCACCGTGCCAGACAGTGACTACACCTGCTACCGCTCGCTTTTTTTCGACTCCACAGGAAATAGTCCCGCTGCCGAGTATTTCTGTCTCTCTAAAATCACCCAGAGTACCTTGTCCCGGTCATGGCCTATATTTCCGGGCTTTTGTCTGCGTCACCTATCCAATTCTCATCGCTAACCGCTCCAATATGTTGCCATCTTATCCTAGCGCAAGGTTTTTCCCAACCACGCCACTTCTGTTCCCACCGTTCTCGGCTTGCGCTCAACACTAAAAGTGGCCAACACCAAACATGTCCATCAGCCACTAACCTCTTTTGTAATGCGCTCCTCATAAATCCTGCGTGCGGTTGAACGCGCATGTCTCACGCCAACGTCGCCCTTCTTTCTCACACTACTGACAGCGCCTCCCAGCCACAGCGATCTTGTTGACTGCGCTTGCACGATGCCTGCGGCCTTCCACGTCCGCCGCCAACTGCGTCCATTCTACACTTATATCCCACGTCCTATCTTTACCACCAATTGCGAATTTATCGCACCAAGTCATGACCGTGTTCGCCAATGAAATATTAAACAACGTCAAACACACAAAATGCATTAAAACCAGGACCGCTTTTATGTTTTGGGCGAACAAATTCGGCCGTGGCGCGCAGCGCCAATGTCGGCCAAAGTCCTAGTCTTTTTTTTGCTAGATGATTATGACCCAGAATGAAGAACCTACAATGAACAATTGATTTTGTTTTAATATCATATTTACTAAACTTTCAGTTAGACAATATTGCCTTGGAGAGTAGAAACAATAGAAAGGGTATTGATCTTGAAAGTGTAGAGAATTCATGAACACTGTACATTTTGCGTAACAAGGGATTTCTCAAATAAGAGATCAAGAAATAGAATACTAAACATAACCCTTTATTTTATATTACGTTTTATAAAACCTAAATCTTCGTCCCCAATCTCACATTTGTCGAACATTTTGAGATGCTTTTCCAGGAACCAATCGTATTAAGAATGTAATTTTTTTCTTTGTCTACAGACCGCATCGTATCTTGCTTAAAGTAGTTTTTTAAGGTATGCAAATCTCATTAAAAAAAAAACATTTCATCTTTAATTATTACTATTCATGAAATAGGTGTACAGGATTGGTGTAAAGAAAAATATCAGAAGTTTGTATAACCCCGAAAATGAAACACTGCTGGATAAAAAGAACCGAATGAGAGTATGATTTAAGAGATCAATTCCTCAAGGAAACTTCGTATATTGTAAAGACAAAAGGGTAGCTGTACTTTCTTTCTGTATATAGATGTGAAGATGTTATAGTTTTCAAATATATCCTATTACCTAATTAAATCGAATTCTATCTCAATTATTATGAGAGCTTGGCGAAAATTCTTATCAACTAAAGTGAAAGTTTTTGCTCTAATTCTTTTCTCCGTTCTTGGTTATTCTATGATAGCATTAGAAATTTTGGAGTATACTAACTATTTGATTGTACCTTTTTCAGGAAGGTTAGGGAATCAGCTGTTTCAAGTTGCAGCCGCAAAATACTTTTTTGATCAATACGGTTATAAAAATTTCTTCTTTATAAGAAACAGGTACTCTTCGGAAACAGACTTCTCTGGAACTATATTCAAAAGCCTCAAACATGTGGACAACATTAACGAAATTTGTGAAGAGAAAGAGGTATTGTCGTACAGTCAAGAGCGAATGAATTGTTCTATGGATTACCTGAAAGAAAGGAAAAAATGCATTTTAATGAACGGGCTTTTCCAATGCCCCAATATTGCAGCAAAAAGTGTTGCGTTTGTCAGAAATATTTTAGAGTCCCATCAATCTTTTAAAATTGCTGAAAAAAGATATTTAGAGGCAACGGGAAACTTTTCTAAAAGTATTGATGTAGTGTCAGTACATATTCGAAGAGGTGACTACACCAAAAAATTTAACAGAAACTTCTTGGAGCCACTTCCTTTGCAATATTATAAAAACGCTTTTTCAGTAATGCCAAAGAATTCTACGTTTCTCGTATATTCAGATGATACCAAATGGTGCGAAAAAAATATTCGTGACATATTCGAAGGAGAAGGCATAAGAAAATGGAAAATTGTTTACGAAAAAAATCCGCTGATTTCACTTCTTCTTATGTCATTCGCAGACCATTTTATCATTGCGAACAGTACTTTTAGTTGGTGGGCTGCTTTTCTAGGGAATAATAAAGGAAAAATTGTTATTGCTCCAATGCAGTGGTTTGGATCCAGAGTGAGAACTCAAAGCGAAATATATCCAACAGGCTGGAAAAAAATTTAAAAATGGCAGGTCTCGGAACTTTGTCTTCAACGATCGTAATAGAAAAATTTTTACAGTGGAAGTTTAGGCGTGAGGGGCAGATATCACTTTTATGTCATACAAAAATCGTCGTGAGAAACTATCCAAGATAGAAAAAATAAGCAAAGTTAATTGAAAAGTAGAATTCTTACTTCTAAAAGTAATCTCAGGTACATTATTTGGAAAGCACTTATTTTGATCTACTTGTTTACATTCCCAGAAAAATATACTTATCAGTCTTTATTCACGGAACAGCAATTTAACGTAAAAAACTAATACTGAATATAGTTTCTAGAAATTGCGAATACTAGATAATATGTCTGGCTTTGTATAATTTGAATATATTATACCATTTGTTTTGGTCTATTCCTCTTTCAATACATAGTTCCCATAAATTTCGGAAAAAAAATACGAGGAAATTGTTCGCGGGGATAGCTATTCGGGAAAATCACCAACTTTTTGATTGTTAGGAAATGTGGTTGAATAAAGTACAAGATAGAAAGCTTCAACACGAAGCTATGTTCCAACAAGGATGAATTCACCGGGCATCAATCACATGTTATAGCTGTTTCTATCATTCCTGTAGAACTATTTAAATGTTTAGATATCTGTCCCAGAATATTTTGATATGGGATTATAACAATTTAGAAACATTCTTATTTATTAGAATTCAGGGAGATCGAAAGCCTATAAAAAAAGAGCTAGTGTTTTCGCTCCAAAGAATTTAAAACAATAGATTTCGGAACTCTAAAAAAAAGTGCAACAAATTACGTCACTTTAATTATTTCACAACGCTTCTAGATTGAAATCCTACCCTGGGTACTTTCGTTGTAAATGCAAGACATCTAGAAACCAAATATGGATTAAACATTTTTCAACTCCTTAACAATACTTCGGTTTTTTTCAAGCTTTCCGAATCAAGAAACTGTTTCATTTGTTTGAAAAGATCTAAGAACTGAAAACGCTAAAGCTTATACTGGGCAAGAATTTAAAAACAAACTAAAACAAAACCAGGTTTACAAGGTCACTCCAGGAAAACAAGTGACCCAATCCCTACACTACAGCCAGTTTTCGACGATTCATTTTTGATTCATAATGTTCTGAAGAACCAAAAAACATTCTCGCATTCAACCAAAAGGAATTGCTCAATGGGAAAGTTCTTACTGCGTATCTTGAATTAGTGGAAGTGTGAATGAACTTAGTAGGAAGTATTTTTTAAAAACGAAGATATTGGAATACAAATTAATTTCGAAAACAGAACGTTCCTACTCACTGGTTGGGGCTTATTTTAAATTGAAGTGCGTATTTAACAGAGCTATGTACGTGACTACTGCACCGCAAAAAATCAGTGTTAAGGCCAGCATTTAGAAAACAAAAACATAACAGCTTTGGGCTACGAACGATGCTGGCTGCCGTTGCAAAATTAAGTCATCATCTTCTTAAGAGACTCGATTGTTGGACGCAAAAGAGCATAAAAAACTTTCCTACAAAACAAAGAAAAGGTTCTCATATCGATCATCAATTCTTAAGAATATTGTCTCTGGGATTTGTGAGTTTTAGATGAAAAAGCTAAAACTCAATGCTAACTGTTAATGCTTGACATTAAATCCAGAAAACAGTAGGATGAAGTTAATGCTGTGTCACATAAAGCTCTTTCGAATTTTTTCATTTTAATTCAATCACAAAAGTAGAACGTATCCTCTTTTAGATTTCTGTGATAAAAAATATAACAAACTAGCAAACGCCTGGAGAGAGCTAGCTGTGGAAAGTCTCGACAGAGTAAGGGTGTAACTGTGATCTCCATCCCTGACAGTATGCTGCTCTCCATCGTTTGAAACGCCATTAGTAACGTGAAAACTATTTGTCTCCGGATAGAGTACGACGGCTTATCGGGTATATTTTTGTGCTTTGAATTGCTTACAAAACTCTTACATTGCAAATTTTTTTTAGTACTGAGCTTCTCTCTACAGATAGCTCGAATTTTATCGTGAACAAAGTGTATCAACGAATATTTTCATGATAAATTCGACTTTTCTAACACTCTACTAAACAACTTTCGACTTGCAATTTGTACCATAGAATCGTTTACAGTCGCTCTCTTATGTTATAAGGCGTGCGGAGGTGTTGGCGCTCTTTCAGACAAAACCTAAGATATCAGCTATTGGTGAAATAAGAGACCATTTTTGACAGAGCATAGCGAAGTTGAGATTGATTACCAGGCTTGGGCGATCTTGTTTTGTGTTTGAAGGCCCTCTTTCTATTACCCTTGTTTCGTTTATTGCAACAACTACGTCTGATTCTTCTCTCGGAATCAAATACATTAACGAAACTGGTATTTAACTTCTTTGTTTTCTTTCATTCCCTCATACTGGTTTGAAATTGGCACGAGTTCTCCCAAACGCCGAATCAATGCATCTATCCTGCCCAGAAATCGTTTCGAAAACCCTCACACAACAAGCTGCCTAATTCTGTGGATAGTTATCGAGTTGACGCAGGAGCGCATTTTCCCATTCTTCATTTTCCATTGATCTCAACCATTGCAAACGGGTTCTGCTGAGCAGAAGGTTTATGGCAGGGTGTTGTTGTTGATCTGCTTCTTCCAATGGGCCTGGGGTGTTTAAAAACGTATCTTCGAGCACTGTGCTTGCGGCCTGCCTGAGAATGGGTGATTGCACTCCTGACATCAAAACCTTCTTTGTATCTTAAAATATAGGCATCCTTCGTCGAGGTATGTTTCGTACACACTTTTTTTTAACGATTTTAGGACGTTTTCTTCGGATTTTTCGTTTTGTGTAGAGTATTATTTGTTCTAACGCAGGTGGTTGGTTTCATCGTTCTTAAGGATAACGATTGCTTGTCTATCTGCCTTACATATACATTCATCTGTACCCACGACCGCTTGTTTCTTTCTCTGGGTGAAGAGGTGCCATTTCTAATCCTACTGGTTCTATTTCGTGTGTGCAAAACTCCTATAGCTTCTCCCAGTTTTCGTGACGGCTTTTTTGTGCCCGACGCTCATGGAACTGTTTTTTCTATTAATATGAGCTCTATCGTAGACTGAACTCGCCCCGAAGATTGTGTCATTGGGCTTGTGGTATCCGTTGTGGTATTCTTTCCGCTGTTTTGTGAATATTCCAGAATTACTTCAGCAATAGGCTTGATCATATGTTCTTTCATGTTTCTTCCGTCGAGATAAAGGTCACCATTTCTATCTTGCGCACCTTGTGCATTTTTAGTTATCTTGGTACTGCCCAAGTGTTCTCGCCAATGCTGATTTTCTTTGCGTTCTTTCGCCAGTAGTTGGACTGCCTGGCGTTGTAATTCACCTTCGTTTGTCCTTACGGGAGTCTATATGGGTGCTCCTTCTTGTGCCAGCTGTAATGGTTCTTCTACTGTTTCCATAATTATTCCCTTGTCACGATGTGGAGCATGAAACGTAGTAGGGGTTCGATCCAAGTCGTTCCATGTCTGTAATTGGCCTTAGACGCTTCTGCTAAATCGCTACACTGTGCGTGGTGGTCGAGGATTCAATGCGGTCCAGGATCCCTTTTTGCCAGGGTACTTATGTTTTAGGGTGTTTTTCGTCTTTCGCCTTGTCGCATATGTTGCCTCTTGTTTGTAATGGTATTATCCTGTTCGTCGGCTCGGGTTTCACAGAAATATTGCGCATCTAGGTTGATAACCTGCTTACATTGTGTTTTTGTGTTTGCCCGACGGGTTATGCAATGAGCTATTTGTCTCTATCCTCTGTAAGAGATTCTGTTGTACTCGTTTCTTGCTGTGGCGGTGTGGATCGTCCTCTTGAGCAAGTTCTGGGGGCCGAAGGAGTGGCATGAACTTGCCAACATCCCTTTCCGGGGTTTCGGCGTATGCTAGTATTTTCCATTGAGCGCATGGGCGGTGTGACCAGTATGGGTGAGTCGCATAGCTCATGTGCTATCACCGACGCCAGGTTTGAAAACCCCTTTGTGATTGTGATTATCTGAGGGGAGCGACTGCCGTGTATGTCTACACGCGTGTCCTGCCTGGGCCTGCCAGGCGGCACAAGCGACGAAGTGTCGGTATCTTTTGCGTTTGACTCTTTGTACCGGACACTCACATGCGGGTTTTTTTCTGAATGTGCCTCCCGCATGTTTTCCTGGTTGGAACATCTGTGAGCTGAATTGGTAGTCGCCGGGCATTTAATGCGCTTGCGGAGTCCAAATGAATTCAATTTTCATCTTGTGCTATTGTAAAACTACAAAAATTTACGGTTTGTATAGAAAGTTCATTAATCAGTGTTTAACGTTCAATAGTTTACTATGTCGTTATATTCGTTAAAGCTAAAATACGGCAACACAACAATACTATAGACGCTCACTAATTCGGACTTATATTTTTATGCTTTCAAACGATTAGTTAGGCTGGGAAAGCTTTTCATCATCAAAATGAACAGACATAAGTACTACTCCAAAGCCTACGACTCACGCTCCTGTCTTCGCTTGCTCCACAGCCTCTCGAAGCAAGCGGGACGTGCTGATGGTACTCTTTTCTCTCATTTCTCAGGGCATTTGCCCACATATGGGCACATTTTATCTTTTGATATCATCTATTTTTGTTCCCCACCGCCGAAGCCACCCTCCGCTTTCTCATCGAAGATTTATAATGCCACTCCTGTGCCAGTCGAATATTGAACTACGAAACATCTCATCCTCTTCATCTTTTTGTAGTATTCTACTATGCCGGGGAATCCGATAGGTTGGTTTTTCGCGAAGTCGCGGTTGGAACTCATGAGTGAGTTTTATCATCAGCATTGTGATATGAAGCGGCATCCCGCATAGGATGCCTAGAGGCAGAATGACTTAGTGGAACACGTGGCGTCATGGGTCGAGTGGCTTACAACGGCGCGCGCATAGATGCGACCCTTCCTAGGGGAATGCCATATTGGCAACAGCGCATGTAGTGGCGATTCACGTGGAGGGCTTGACTACCCTTTTTAGCTAGACGTCCATTAGAGACCATACCCATACAGTGGCTTAGCTAAGTGCTTGACCACTGGGTATTTTTTATATATTTATTTGGGCACTCACCCTGGTACACAGTTTATAGTGTACCAGAGGTGAGCGCCGACTCCAAGTAAAGGAGACAACATGGGCATCATGACTATTCTGTTTCTCGCTTAGGATTCCTTAACCGGAGACCCGGAAGAGCTATAATAGATAGTCAGCCCCCAACCACTTCACGAGCTGTCTCGTACTTACGTTCCATCAACGTTTTACAGTTTCACTGTTCACCCTCGCTGGCGAGTAATTTCCTCACAACCCACTTCCAGCTCGCTGGTGTTGTAGCTCTACCACCCCTTTTCTTTCGCCGCAAGCGACCCATCGGCAGTCCGAACGCTGTCGCAGGTGTCTGCTCTGTCCATTAGAGCGGATACTACACTTTTCCTATATTCTCACATCATTCCGCACCCGATCAGATCCGCCCAGGCTCACAGCCGGACGCTCAAAAAAACCGAACTCCGTCACTCTGACCTTCGCAGAGCTTTTGAACCGCACTTTTGTCCGACGTATTCCATCTAATTGACCCCAGATCACCTCTACGACAACTCCGAACCCCTCCATCCCGCCCAAACACAACGCCACTCAGCCCCCGCCCAAAACAGAACACCTTTTTTTTATCCCCAATCTGCTTTTGCGCTCATTTATGATCAATAACAGCACCTATCGATGGATGTCGAGAAACTGGACTCCATGCAAGCACACCGGGAAGTTCTGTTCTGCCTACCACTCCCCACCACGGTTCTTCCGAGGACCTCTCCTCAAGCCCCTTCCAACCGACAGCCATCGTCCCAGTATAACTGAGAAGAAACACACGGACACTCACCACTCCTTCGCATACGTCTAAACGTGTAGAGCAACGCCCAGTTAGGGGATACTTGAAGATGGAACTAATAGAATGAGGATTGAACCCTCCGAGGGTTATGATTATGATCCCCTCTAAGGTGTGCTGAGGTGGCACTGTTTTCTGGTTAGAATTCGCCTATAAGGGAAATTCGGATGACCCATGGTTGGATTGGCCCCGTGATACACGTGGCTTAATTTTGGCACCGAATTCCGGATATTTGTAGAACGTTGGACTTTTGGGCCCTGACAGTTGGATCTCCACGTGTATGGCCCTGAGCAGGTGTGCACTACTGTAGAGTTTAGTTAGTGGGCCCTACTTAGGGAGATGAGATCTGACAGGCCGAAGCTCAGAGTAAATGGGAACCAAGGTTGGTCTTCGATACCTTTAGAGGTTCTTCGTCGCCATCGTTCCGGCCTTACAACCCGGAACGGGCTCTGGTTAGCAACGCCTGCGTAGGGACACGACTCCACTTAAAGAGTGCCCACGTTTGGGTTCCGTGCAACCACCCCCTTGGGACCGCTCAGACGACCTGCGTCCACGATACCCCGTGGGGGCTCTGCTTACTTGTTGCGTGCTTTTTGTGTTTCCTTTCGAGGACAGGTTTTCGCCCCTGTATTGGGTTTCTTTTGTTGTTTCGCCCCTTTTCTGGTTCTCGGGTCCGGTGCCTGTTAGTGCCCGACCCTCGCCCCGTTTTTCCTCTTCGCCGGATTTTCCCCCATTCTTTGGGATACCCAAACCCATTCCCGATCCAACGGTTTCTACCCCTCACCTCCGTCGGTACTGCCGGAATTCCCCGTGGGAGTTACACCCCACACTACGGGTGGAACGGAGGGCTCTGTCTCTGAGTCTGCCTCCCCCAGGGAGAAAGGCTTCGAACACCTTGAGAGCACTTTCCGTCGCCGGGTTTTGCTCCACAAGTGGTCTCCCGACTTAGAATCCGTTCTCGGACTTTTGGGTTGGTCATCCACGTGTTGGAATATCTCTTGGAAGAGGAAGAACCGTCGTGAAGATTTGTTGTAGTGGTCCCCTTTGGAAAGGGTGGAATTGGTTTTTCTTTTTTTTTGTGTTACGTCATCCGTTCTCCGGGAATCTCGTGATCGAATTTCATCGTTACCCCGAATCGTCGGTGTCGTGTCTGCAGCATGTCGCCGCCTACCCGTGGTTCCAGGACTAGATCGAACCGTCAAGCGGATTCAGTGCCCCCGGCCCCGCCTAGACAAGGAGCTCAATTCCCGAAGGTCGGAACGATTCCGGTATCGATCCGGACACTCGGAGAGCACCCTCAGTGGTTTCAGGTCCTCGAGAGGTCGTGGCTGTGGGCCCAGCTCCAGTGGTGGAGACCCCCTCAGCAGCACCCCGAAGTCGGGCCGACCCTGAATTACAGCGCCTGGAGACTCGAATCGATATCGCCAACGCGGCTCACGTCGAGCTCCTTCAGGAGGTTACTACCCTCCGCCTCAAGGTGGAGGACGCTCCGGTGCGGGGAGTCGCCGAAGACCTTCGTACCCTGAGGAGGAATGTGAACGCCCTTTTGGAAAGCTTTGATACCCCTGGGGTCTTTATCCAGGAGTACCGGAGCCTCGTGGAGGAACACCGCGTGCAAGGGGAACGCTTCCGAGCTCGGCTGGACACCCTCGAGGCCATTATCCGTATGGACGGAGACGCAGAAGCCTCGAAGGATAAACCCGACGTTTCGGAAGACGAAAAACACCGCTCCGCTAAACGGGACCGCCGCAAGTCCAAGAAGAGGGTGCACCTCCAAGAAGATTTATCGGATTCGGATCCCAATCGCTCGCCATCGAGTTCGTCTTCCGAATCGTCGGATAGTGAAGATGAACGCCGGTCATCCCGGGCAACTCGGTGGAAGGCTACTTACACCTCTCAAGGGGCAATCCGTACCCGGAAGAAGGGTAGGAAACACCTTGGATTAAGGGAGCTGAAGCCGACGAATCCTCTCTATCGGAAGCTGCTATCGTACCGCTATTACCGGTTGGATAACCCTTCGGGAGATCGAACATCCCGCGGAACGGGTAAGGTCAAGGACTACATCAAAAGGCTGAGCATCACCCTACAAAAGAGGGAGTTCACAGGAACAGACCCAATTCTGGTGCTCGATTTCCTTGCGAGGTTCGTCCAGGAGGCTGACATCCTCGGTATGAGTGAAGCGCAAGCGTATCTGGCATTACCCTATTTCTTAAAGGGGATGGCTGAAGACCAGTTCAACTCCGTCCGTGGATCATCCCGAGCCTCGGAAGGGGGAGTCACGTGCTGGCCCGAAGCGGTGTAGTACCTCTTGAGGTCATACGCTACTGGAAATGCGATTCAGGAAGCAATCCTTGCATTAAGGGATACGCAGCAGAAGCCGATGGAAACCGAAACGGTGTATTCAACTCGCTTGAATAGAGCGTTTCACCGATGCCGGAATGTATTCCCCGCCTACGAGAGATGCTCCATGTTTGTGGATGGTTTAGACCCCTCGATAAGGGCATTGGTTGCCCAACATCGGGAAGAGAAGCGCAAGCTGACCTACTTGGAATTGGTTCAGTACGCCCAGGCTGAGGGGGATACTCTCCGTGCCCGGCAGAACCGAAAGAATCGGCCGACAAGTGCACTCCTCGCCGATGGAGGTAACTCGTCTTTGTCACTCGCAGGAGGCCCTGCCCCTGTGGGGGTCAATGATAACATTCACTTCATGGGAAGTAACCCCGAATCTATGGGTACGTCTGAGTTGCCGTCGACATCCGCTCCGACTACGGATGAAGATCCTGCGCTCTATACCCACGGACGGAGGGTGCCAGCCGCATCGCTACCTTTTGCGAATACCGCTGCTCGGTTCTCTCGCCCCGGATGGAGGGATACAGCACCACGTCGCGTGGATTCACGTCCACAACCGAACCCGGCAGAGCTGATTTGCTATTTGTGTTACCTCCGTGGTCACAAAGCACCAGACTGCACATTTCCCCTGCGGGAGGGTTCACGAATTATCGCTCAGTACGAGGCTCTGACCCCTGAGGAGAAAGTTCGAGTCCCGAGTAGGTCCTATGAGGAACAAAGGATACTCCGAGCTCACCTTGCTGACAGGGATACAGAACTTGTACCCGCGAACAGGGAACAACCGGTCCCCTTCAAGGCAGCTGCACCGAATTCGGTGGGGTCCGCTTCCAAAAACTAAACTTGGGAGTCTCCCCTGCGGGAGGGGCGTCTTCTAAGCCGGAGTTGAAGACGCCCGAGGCGCTCCAGCTTCGCTCCCCAGCTGTTACTATCCTTTCAAGGAGAACGGCTGACACCGACGTTAATTCGGGATACTTTAGTGTCCTTTGTCGCCCGTGGATACGGTCCCGTAATCTCCATATTCCGGATCGAGTTATGGTAATGGCCAAGCGGAATTATAAAGTATTCGCCGACTTCGGCCTGTCCAACCAGTTTATGGTTCGTCAAATATCTGTCCTGGATACAGGAGCCGCTCCTAACTTAATTCATGTTGAATTGTTACCCCCGCTGCTCCGGGTTCAAGTTCGTACCGGTCCACGTTTGAATATCGCCGATGTTAACAACAACCCGCTACGGACACTGGGTACAATTTCCCTCATGGTGAGGTTAGGCTCCTATCTCGTTCAACTAGAGTTTATTGTATGCAAGTCACTTGCAGCACCAGTCATACTGGGTTGTGACTTTTGCGACCGCTTCGTGGAAGCCATCCGTCCTCGGAATAGAACTGTGGAACTCGAAGACGGGTCTACGATCCCAATCGTTCGTAAACCCTTACAGGGAGCAGCGCGAACACGCGTTCCTCTCCCTGTCGCGCAGGAATCTGTGAAGAAGGACCCGGTGTCTCCACGGGTAAAGGTTGCGAAGTGAGTGGCTATCCCGCCAGAAACCCAGGTTTGGGTCACAGTTGTTACCAAGCAAATTGGTGTGCATGTGGTACAACCGAACCCGTCTCTGTATACGCGGCGTCAACTCGCCCTTGCGAATGGGGTTGTCTCCGTGGAAACACATAAACCTTTCAAGGTTTTGGTAGCCAACTTTGGAAAGACAACGCAGCATTTGGTCAAACACCAGATCCTGGGTTCTGTTCTTTCACACCCGCATGCGGTCGTACCTACAAAGATCTCTATCGCAGAGGTCCTTGGTGTGGCGGACCTTAAGGAGGGGGAGGACACTGCCGAAATCGCGGAAGACGGTGAGCATACGACTGCAGCTCCACACGCTAAACACTTTAAACCTCAGAAGGTTACGGCCCCTATCACTGGAGCAGACCAGACGGATCCTGTTCAGGAATTAGAGAAATGGGATCTCAACCATGTACCCGCATCTCATCGGGAGAAGCTGAGGCACATGCTTTGTGAATTTACCCCCATGTGGGATGGTTCCCTTGAAAATATTGGGATTACAGAACACCGCATCGACTTGTTACCGAACACTCGGCCTATTGCCCAACACCCTTACAGGGCTGGACCGAAAGCTTGGGAAGAGGAGAAATCTCAGGTGGAGAAGATGTTTAAAGCGGGCGTAATTGAACCTGCCCAGTCCGCTTGGGCCTCACCAGTGGTGTTAGTTCCGAAACCGGATGGATCGTGGCGTTTCTGCATCGATTACAGACGTCTGAACGAGGTAACCATTAAGGACGTGTACCCGATCCCTTGGATGGACGAATACATCGACTGCCTTGGGAGCGCTACTGTTTTGTCTACCCTCGACGCCAATTCGGGCTACTGGCAAGTCCCTATTAGGGAGGAAGATCGAGAGAAAACGGCTTTCGTGTGTCATCAAGGACTTTTCCGATTCCGGAGGATGCCTTTTGGGTTGACAAATGCCCCCGCAACGTTTCAACGGGCGATAGACATTCTGTTGGCTCCCTTCAAGTGGAGGACGTGTCTAGTGTATTTAGACGACATTATTGTCTTCTCCAACAACCTGGATGACGACCTCGAACACGTCAGGGACGTAATGAAGATACTCCGCGACGCGGGAATCACCTTGAAACTCAAGAAGTGCGAGTTTTTCACCGATTCGGTTAAGTATCTGGGTCATATCATCTGTCCCGGGCAGCTTTCAATCGATGAAGTACGAGTGAAATCCTTGAAGGAAGCATAACACCCAAAAACTCAAACGGAGTTGCGATCCTTCTTAGGTCTGTGTAACGTGTATCGCCGATTCGTCCCGAACTTTGCGGATATTGCCACCCCCCTCAACAGGCTCCTGACGAAGGGACAACCAGTTGAACAGGAACCTTTTGGCGACGCGGAAGCGTCTGCCTTCACGGCACTGGTGAATGCCGTAACATCAACGCCAATCTTGGCTCTACCCAATCCTGGGCTCCCTTACGAAGTGGACACCGATGCTAGTGCAAACAAAGTAGGGTGTGCACTGTTCCAATCCTCTGAGGATGGTGAACGTCACCCTATTGGGTACTGGTCACGTTCCCTGAATGTCCATGAAAGGAACTACTCGGTCTCCGAGAAAGAATGTTTAGCCGTTGTGTGGGCCTTGGCTACACTTCGCCCCTATCTGATGGGTACTCGTTTCAAAGTCCATACGGACCACGCATGCTTGCGTTGGCTCCTGGAGATCTCCGAACCCTTGGGCCGCCTTATGCGCTGGCGTCTCCGACTGTCGGAATTCGACTATGAGATCCTGTACAAGAAAGGGAAGCTGAACACTCAGGCTGATGCACTATCCCGCTTGGGAACCACAGCAGAAACGGAACCCTACGAGGACGATGACATCCCATATTTTATGGTATCGGACCTCGAGGGAGGAGCTCAACCGCTGACGGATGATGTTTGTGACGATATACTCGTCAACGAGAGTCTGGATTCGCCGACCGGCTCCTTTATACCTATATCTCCAAAGGAGATGATACGCGAGCAACAGCTCGACCCATTCTGTACACGGATTCGGGCTCGCCTCAACGGAGGATTTCAGTTACCTTTCGAGGACGACGATCAGGGTTACCTAATCAGGACCGTTGGACCTCGCCCGAGGATAGTGGTGCCGCACACCCTACAACAGAGGGTATTACACCTCACTAACTATGTGAAGGTTGGCGCACACCCCGGGTGAAGAAAACTGTACCTCACGTTGAGAAGGGACTTTTACTGGCCGGCAATGGCATTCGATTGTTACGCCGTCAGACGGGCCTGCGCCAATTGCGCCAAGAATGACGTCAAACTTCGGAAGCACTCTAAGAAGTTGACGCTGTTCCCGGCACGGGCTCCAATCGAATTCGTGGCCATAGACATCCTAGGGGATTTTATCAGGACGCCCCGAGGTCATCGGTATCTGCTTGTCATTTCTGATAGATTCTCTAAGCTAACGAGAACTGTGCCGCTGAAGCGGATCACCGCCGCTACCGTCGCGCAAGCGTTCGTGACCCATTGGGTGTTCGTATATGGACCGCCGGTGCAGTTGTTATCCAACAACGGAGGGCAATTCGCATCAAAGTTCTTTCAGGATGTATGTCCAATCCTTGATGTAAGGAATTAATTTGTTACTACGTATCACCCTCAGGGGAATGGCCAGGTGGAGAGGTTTAACCGCACGATACTCAACGCTTTGAGATCGTATGTTGCGGATCACCCCAAAAACTGGGCCTTGTACACAGACGCTATCACGTATGCATACAACACCCAGGTACATCGGGTTACATCGTTATCCCCATTCGAACTGGTACTGTCGAGGACACCGCCGCCGGTCGCCAGCGAGGCTCAACCGACGCTGTCGAAGTACCCGTCACCGGGATTGTACCGAGAAGCCTGGAAGGAGTGGCTTACGAAGATGGTGCCGATAGCCCGGAAAGCAATGTACAAAGCTCAACGCGCCTACAAGAAGGACTTTGACAATCGGGTTCGCAAACCTCTACCTCAGGTGGAGCCCGACGACTTCGTCTTCCTTCGAAAGGAATACTACAATCCTGAAAAGGAACGTAGGCACAAGCTTTCGCCAATTGTGGACGGATCCTATCGGGTGGTTTTTGTAGACCCGGACACGGTGGTATTGGATATCGCTAAACGCCACAAACGGATCTCCAGGGACCGCATCACACGAGCGCCCAACCCAAATGTGGAAGTGGTGTCGGCACCAACGCCCTCCACAGGGGATGATTCAACGGAAGTTAACCCGTCAGGCGGAGATTCGAACACCCGCCCCGTTATACTTCCGCACCCAAAACGTGGTTTAACCGACCTACCAGAAACTTCGGATACTCCCGAACCTGGGCCCGCTCCCTCAAGGGTCCAGTCAACGAACTCTTACAGAGTTACTCCCCCACCGGAGGTAATCAAGCCTCCTGGCTCTCCGCCTAACGAGGGGGAGGAGGACTTAGTTCCTTCGCAGGACGATATTTCGGCGTCAGCCAGTCGCCCTAACGGGGAATCTAGTTCCCGCAGTGAGACGGGGAGCCCGACCGAGCCGGCGACAGAGAAGTCACAACCCCAGCGTATGGGTAGCGACATCACCGCCGACCCAGCCGAGCACGACGTCAGAAAAGATGACGAAAACCCGCCTAGGGAGAGTCGTGTGGAGAACTCCGCACCCGGAACGCCTACAGAGCCGACGATCACCCGCCGCCGCGGACGAGACACTGAGGTGTCGCACACTCAAACCCCGCTTTCTCGGGAACAAGCTGTGTCAGCGGACCCGCACGGGGAAGATCTCGACGACGAGGTTGACCAAATTTGGCTCTCCGTTATGGAATGGGAATAGGAACTCCTATGGAGACACTGGAACCCTCAGGAATGGGAAAGTAATGAGTGAGACCCGTCGGGGACAGCTCAGGAGAGTGCTAGCGCGTGTCGAAAGCGCCACCTCACATCCGCTTGCGGAGTGGCAACCGGCGCCCGCGCATTTATGTGGCACACGTCGAATGGCACCGAGCCAATCAAAAGGCTCTGACGACCAACCGTCGCGCAAACCGCCTTACCGAGCCAATCAAAAGGCTCTGACGACCAACCGTCGCGCGAACCGCCTCCGTCGCACGGCGCGTTGCACAAGAGCAACCTTCGTCCCCGTAGCTCGGGTTGACGTTGAAGTCTTACCCCCCTGAGATTGGAGACGCTACCGCGTCGCAGTTTCTCAACCGTAACGGAATCTAAGAACACCATTGTTATCAGGAAGATCTCAGCTTTAAGAAGAACACAATATTGGGCCGTTTTGACTCCGTAAACGGAAGTTACAACGTAGCCCACAGGCCACTCGGCGCCGTTCGGACGAAGTGCTGAGACCCGCTCGCAACACGGAAAAGAACCCACCGGGGTTTGTCTAGATCCTACGTTGACACCCTCAAGGGAACTAGAGCGTTCCAAGATGGAAGAGAACCCCGAACAGGGAAAAGTGTACCCGCAGGAATTCGATATCGATCGCATCGTGCGTCACATCTACACCATCGAGGGAGAAGTTCGCTACCAAGTCCGATGGTACGGATTCTCGCCTGATGAGGATACAGTGGAACCCATTGAGCACCTTCCGAGGTCTAAGGTTTTATCCTATCACCGACGCGCTCGGGTAACCTTGCCTCCAAGTCTGGATCGTGCCCAAGTCGGGTAAGCCACCACGGGAACTGGTGTGGATGCGACCTCGAAGTGAGGAAGATGTTGGACCTCTGAAGAGTAATTAAGGAGAGTATCCCGAAGAACACGTATTGAGAGGGAATGTCTACTGGCCCTCGGCCTAGCGCCGTTAACCGGGGAACACAACACCGGTTATCGGGACAGTTTATGATGAAAAAAGGAAAAGAAGACCCACGAAGTGGAGAAGAAGATTAAGAAGAAGATTGGACCCTAGGAAGGGAAGAAGATGAAGACGAAGATGAAGAAGATCCTAAGAAGGAAGAAGATGAAGTAGAAGTTAAGATCCTAGGAAGGAAGAAGAAAAGAAGTTATGCAAATATCAGAAGTTTACTATTGTCGCCAGGCTATGGACTCTACAATTGCCCGAAGGCGGAACTACGGAAAGCCCGAGGAGGGACCCGCCCCACCGTTGGGATTCTGACTCTGATGGTACGCCGAGGCGAAAGCCAACACCTGGCTCACATCCGTCATACCCGGGGGAATCGGAATGCCTGCGTTCACACGGCCTTGTCGCACACTATCCGCTTGCGGAGTGGCAACCGGCACCTGCGCAAGGGTGTTCACACCCCACCCGGGGGGAGCAGATGGACCGCCACCGGATGCATTCGCCGCCGCAGCTGAGGTCGTTCCCACTGGTTGGAAGGGTGCAGATGGCTCCACAGGGAGTACTACACTAGGAGCTGTCACGTCGTTATCCAACGCTGGATCGTCCAGGTCTACTAGAGGCTCGTACTCGTAATCGTCGGTATAAATGAACCCCGTTGGGTGTCCCACCGGCATCGGTCGAGGCGAGTCAATCAGCGCCCGTGCTTGCGCCGCGCTGATGCGAACCCCTTCGAAGGGATTGTAATAGACCCAGTTACCGGAGCCCGGATCGTACCGGCCAGGGCCAGGAGATTTGTCTTGCGCGGATCCTTCCCCTGCGGGCTGATTTGCCACTGGAACTCGATCCCATTGGGTGTTGTCGATCACGTCCAAGATTGGATACAGGTCCTGCACGTTGCTGGCCGAACCCAACGCTGGGACAAGGTCGATCTGACGCATGATGGTCCGTAGCATCGGAGGAATATACCAGATACGGAAATGGTCATGAGCATCCCAGAGGAGGTGCGCCGCTACGCGGGCTGCCCACTCGGCTGCAACGAGGGCCCAGTATCCCGAGTTCGGGTCGTGCATCAAACGAGACCCGATATAGTAGATACATGGGGGCAGTTCAGCAAAGCACCCTCGGGGGACCTCGACCTTACTCCACCAAGCTGGAAGGGGCACGAATCGCCCAACCTTCGCCGTGTTACGGATACGCTCCAGTTCCACGTGAGGATACGGGACAAGGAACCCGAAACGGGAGCGCGAGCGGCGCTCGAAGCGCACGCGTCGATCGAACCCATATTGGGTAAACTGCCGCTGAAGGTACCTGAATTCAGCCCGAAGGATGGGACTACTCCATTGGAGCATATCTTCTCGGAGAGGAAAACCCGGTCCGCGGAACTCGGCTTCGGGAAAGGCTGCCAAGTTATCGCCGTAAGAGACCTCACCGTACGTGCGGTAATAGGCGACGTCGAACCCGTACTCCGGGGGAACCAGATGGTCAAAGCGGGACCTCTCCAATCGCTGGTAGGCCAGAGCCGCCATCACTGCGCGCGCCTTGTCCAGGGACTCCCCGCGACCGCGGTATAGATACTGAGGCTCTATGGCTACCCGCGCCCTCCAATCGGGAGAACGTACAACCTCGACAGGTAGGCCACCCGGCAATAAGCCGTCCTCCACGTAGGAGTCGATGAGCTCATCGTCGCGGACCGCTGTCGGATGGAACCACGGAGCGCGGGAATATATCACCTGATCGGTAAGGGGACTCCACCTTCGAAAGGATTCGTTTGAGATCCAACCTCTGGAGTTTGCTACCAAGGGCATCGCATGAGCGGAGTTCCACGCCACCGCGTTAATGTCCAAATCCTCCTGAGGATGTAGGTGGACCGCCGAGGCGGAAGGTTCGGTACCTGACGGAGCCGCATCCAAACCGGAGAAATATCCACCCTGCTGGGGAGCTTCGTTGTCCGCCGGCGCGGAGGCCGATGGCCCCGAGAGTGGGTTGATGACGTATGGGTTCATTCCCTTGAGAGGGCTAGTCGAGACCGCTGTTGCGAGAAGTTGCTTATCGCCGAAAGTCGGAGGAGTAGAAGAAAGTTGTACCGATGTGCAGGTTTTGTGGCGATCCTCAGAAATGGTGAAGGACCCCATTGGGAAAGAAGTATGTATATTGATCGGAAAGTTAGACACCCGCGGCTCGGAATGTTCTTCCTCGTCTTAAGGAGGGGGAGATGTAGAGCAACGCCCAGTTAGGGAATACTTGAAGATGCAACTCATAGAATGAGGATTGAACCCTCTGAGGGTTATGATTATGATCCCCTCTAATGTGTGCTGAGGTGGCACTGTTTTCTGGTTAGAATTCGCCTATAAGGGAAAATTCGGATGGCCCATGGTTGGATTGGCCCCGTGATACACGTGGCTTAATTTCGGCACCGAATTTCGGATATTTGTAGAACGTTGGACTTTTGGGCCCTGACAGTGGGATCTCCACGTGTATGGCCCTGAGCAGGTGTGCACTACTGTAGAGTTTAGTTAGTGGGCCCTACTTAGGGAGATGAGATCTGACAGGCCGAAGCTCAGAGTAAATGGGAACCAAGGTTGGTCTTCGATACCTTTAGAGGTTCTTCGTCGCCATCGTTCCGGCCTTACAACCCGGAACGGCCTCTGGTTAGCAACGCCTGCGTAGGGACACGACTCCACTTGGAGAGTGCCCACGTTTGGGTTCCGTGCAACCACCCCCTTGGGACCGCTCAGACGACCTGCGTGCACGATACCCCGTGGGGGTTCTGCTTACTTGTTGCGTTCTTTTTGTGTTTCCTTTCGAGGACAGGTTTTCGCCCCTGTATTGGGTTTCTTTTGTTGTTTCGCCCCTTTTCTGGTTCTCGGGTCCGGTGCCTGTTAGTGCCCGACCCTCGCCCCGTTTTTCCTCTTCGCCGGATTTTCCCCCATTCTTTGGGATACCCATACCCATTCCCGATCCAACGGTTTCTACCCCTCACCTCCGTCGGTACTGCCGGAATTCCCCGTGGGAGTTACACCCCACACTAAGGGTGGAACGGAGGGCTCTGTCTCTGAGTCTGCCTCCCCCAGGGAGCAAGGCTTCGAACACCTTGAGAGCACTTCCAGTCGCCGGGTTTTGCTCCACAAAATGTAGAGGTCCGATTTAATTGCTCCAAATGATGAACTTGGCAGTCAGCACGACTGTCCATGGGAGCATAGAAATAAGATCCTCCCTCGTGGTTCATTCTTTCATCGTTACAATATGCTGGGTAACAGCTCTTGCACCGGTGCTCTACGTAGCGAGGAAATGAGCTGAAGGCCCATAAGCTAACACCGCTGGTTAATCCCTACCTCCCCATTCCCGATGGAAAGACCTACCATCGAGATTACCTGCACCACAGCGCCCCATCGACCCGGTTAAAATCATCCAAATCAGCATGCTGGGGACCTTCCTCAGTCGGAAATGCGACGAGAAACAGCATCTATCGCTCGCATGGTCGCTGCATGAAGTGCTGCCGTGCTTTCTCTGGAGTGACCGCAAACACAGTTGTGGGGCAAACGCACCCGGATCTGGCTCCCGAAGACCTTGGAAGCAGACAAAAAAACAATTCAAGCCGTAATCTAGTGCTCCTCAAACCGCCGTTGAACCTCAACATCGGCGCCAACCTCGGGGCTCTGCACACGAAGCAACCTCGTCCGGAAAAATGGTACACGCAGCGTCTTTGAATGGGCACCCCGTTGCAATAAACCTCGACCATGGTGCCTTACATGCCTTCATCTCTGCCCAAGCAGCCGGCAACTGCAGTTCCAAACTTCTCTTTGCATAGAGTCCCTTGACCGAACTCGGCAAGAACTCGACTTCCTCCATCTTGCACCAGTCGAGCGAAACCTTCTTTTTTTTAGAGAAACCCGTGCCAATGTCCATTTACGTCATTGACATGAATAAATCGGAGGATAGGCTCCCCCTCATCATCGTCGGACGTGCGTGGCCTCGAAAAGTTGGTATCCGAAAAGATTGGCTGGCGTCAGACCTAACAAACAGGTGTGCTGATGGTCCTCTTCTAATGGCGCTCCCCCTCCGCCAGTCAATTTATGAAAAAATCTTCGGCACTGCACAGATACCGTAAATCACGTTCAAAAGGAATGCAACGCCTCGTCAAGAGCTACATATTTGTTCTCATAATAGTAGGTTCGTGCGCTGGATAACTAGCAAGTTTACAGATACAGTTTTCGGCAAATAGAATTGCAGATATAGGCATTGGAATTACAACATTACAGATATTTGCAGAATTATTTGAAAAGGCTGTGACAAACATTGCTTAATTATGACTGTCTGCTCATAACGTTACCACAATTACTTTGAGCAACGATACCGAGTTCCCGCCAAAATATTCAATAAGTACCTCCGTATGTAACAGAGGCACTGAACCAGAGCTGCTCGCACCGCAAAAACACCAAGAAGCCCGCCCCGTCAGTCTGCCTCAACGCACAAATCTATGGAGGGCAAGCAACCAGCAGACCTAAAGACCATGCGGTCCAACGACCTGCCAAAAACCCAAAGTGTTCCCCTCCACCAGCAACTCCAAACACACCATCCACCTTCTCTTCCCCCAATCCCTGCCGGAGCTGATTACCTCGTTCCATCAATCCCTTCCGAACCCCTACAAACAACTTTCCACACCCCTCACTCCGTACCAAACACATCTGACTCACTGTGCCCCCCATTGCAGTGCAATACCACCCCGCTACTCCATCCTTCTACAAAAACTTCCGCAACTGCCTTAATCACCACCTCTTTCACTTCAGTTTCTCCTTCTACTACCAATTCTGCTTCTTTGGAAACTTTTGCTTCCAACGCAGCCGCAGTAGCGAAAACTGTCGCCCTAGCAGACGCTGAAAAGGAGCAAAAGCGTGGACGAAAAGTCTGTGCTCACTTCTGAGCAGGATATTGCGGTATTAAGGGGAGTAGAAGCTAAGAAAGCAAACATACCTACATACAGTAAAAAGGGCAAGGTCTTTGAAACCGTCGAAGACACTTTGGTGACAACAGGAAAGTTTCATGGAGCAATAGAGGGGAAACATATTCAAGATCGATATAATCTTTTACAGAAAGACTTTAACCTGAAAGACATAAAGCTATCTCAGATGTCGGGTGTGGGAGGCGAGGTAACAAAGCGGAAGAGCTTTTTTGGCTATGCAGAAGGCTACCGACGACTTGGTTGAATAAAAAGAAGAGGAGAACGAGCAAGTAAAGGCCATTGAAGAGCGAGAGCCGGCCGCAGGCAGTCGAATAGTGGCTATGACTTCCAGTAGGAAGGTGGGTACGCTGGAGGCACCGATTTATGGTGATTTTCAGATCTTGGAATCAAAAACAGACGAACATAGGCCTTCAGAGAGCCAAGACCAGGCAACAACAGGGGCGGTAGTACTCGAAGATGATGACAATAATGAAGGTAGTTCCACCCATGGTGAAAGTTCTGCTTGCTAAAAGAAAACGAGACCCAAAGTAAAGCACACCAATAACATGGCCATGGGTTTGGCATCTTTTGATGAGTCCATTCATGCATCAGACCGAGCTCAAATGAATTTCAAAGAGCAAAAAGATGGCCTTTGAACGTGACCGGCTCACTTTCGAACGCGATGAAAGTGAGATAGAGCCCGCTGAATTACTTCAAGAACTGAAAAAGGAGAGGTCGATGCGCAAGGAGGACCGGAAGTGGCAAAATAAGTTAGAACTAGAGTTTAAGTTGATGATGGAAGTGCTTAGCGACCAAATTGAATAAGTGAACGTGTGTATATAGCCATATTTACGGCGTTACGTCACATTAGCCTGCCCCTCCCTATGGCCAAGGCACTGTTGATGCGAGGGCTGGGCACAATCGAAGTATTGTGCAATCGTGTTTAGATGTATGCAGTTTCGAATATTGGCTAGAAGCATGGCCGTGCGATACGAAAGCCTTACGGGAGATTCTTTGATACAGATCTTTCGTTTGAAATCAACGGCAGACCAGTGCAGTTTGAATTCCTAAAAAATCCATTCAACGCATACCCGCACTTTGCTCATAGCCATGTCGAAGGCTTTTGCTTCATCGGATATCACAGATCCTTGATTTCCACCTACAGGGAGAGGCAAACCGACGAAGAACTACACATGTACCCAGTAGTTGGTTAGTTCGGTAGTTGTCTCGCTTAGTACTTCTGTACTCAGATGGCCACGCTACAGCGTTTACAACTTTAGGAATTTCATTCTTGCAGAAACGAAATAAAAAAGGCATTGCTCGTCTGTCAATGAGTTGAAGTTGAAAGAGTATTCAATAGCCGAAAGGCGGTTAACTTAAGACTGTCGCAGCATTTAGTCCATTACAAAAGAATGAAAGTTGATTTTGGCGTTTTAAAGTAGAGTTGAAATGACAGCTCGACGTTCTCTTCGTCGCCTGTGGGAAATGGTTTGCATAACAATTCGCCAGAATGCAATGCGGCGTATTTGTAAATGCGCACCATGGTCCTTCTGTCTGTACAAGGGCATGGTAGTAGTGGATGGAAACGACGGCTAGATGATGAATATCACTGCTGTGATGGGTGATGGTGGATGCCTGAGGCAGGAGTGGGTGGAAGGCGGAAGGCGTGCATTGAACTTGAGTAGAAGGGGTGAAGTTGTAATAATCATTGCTCATTTCTATTGGCCGTTCTCAAACTTGGCCGTAAGGTCTTTCGAACACTTTTCAATACCTTGTGCGCAATGGTTCTGGTCATTGGTCAATGCTCAAATTTCAATCAAAAGTTTTGCGCACAACACCATTCGTAATACCTGTACTACATTGGAGCGCAATCTCCGGAAAGTTTTAGCGGAATTGCAATTCATATCAGTTCACCCCAGTTGCACCGTAAAACTTATGGAAATGTCGTTTCCAATCGCACTGGAACCCAAAGTGCTAGTCGCAGTTCGATGCTAGTTGAATGCCCTATTCTCTTTCTTTTTAATTTTCCATTCACCAACATCACCAGCATCACCGGTGAGCGCCAATTTTGTCAAAAACATTTTACTTTATCACCCGCTTTCCTCCGCCTCGGAACCCATATCTCATTTGGTTTCCGGCAATTGTCACTCCGAGAACGAGATCGCAAAAAACTCTCAAAGTACAGCCTCTGCACCCTCCTGTCGCTTGCTTTGGCTCAATGAGTCCTCTCCACCTCTGCACATATTGCTTACAACCCCAAAACGTCCCATCGCACCATCCTCCTCCTCTTTTCCTGCCCCACTCTCCGATTCTTTACCCCCTTTCCTTCACTATCAAACTTCGTTTTCGCCCTTCGCCCCAAATCTAACGCAGTTATCACCGCACCCTCACTGGGAACAGTGACCGTCTCTCGGAAGATTTTAAAACTCAATATGTATCAACGCTCAGAAAGAGGGTTTTCTGTCTCCGGGTGCAAAGTAGTTCTTATGTATCTTTAGTACGGATAAGAGCTTAGTCGGCTCTAAATGCCGAATCTGAAACACCTGCCTTTGAATTTGGCTCAAACCAGATTTGCCGAGAGCACCAATCTTCAGAACACAGCTCGATATATAGAGAATCATATGAACGAAAATCTCGAGCAAATAGAAAGGGTCGATACCCATCAAAGAATGTTGGCCCGTTCTTACATACTCCGGGATTTCATCGGTAAGCTGTAGTGACTTTAACAGGTTTGTTTTTATAGATTAGCAAGTAAAGACATTTTGATTGCATTGAAGTTTGCCGAATAGCTGTCTTTGGAAAAAGGAAAGTCTGACAGACATGCAATCAGAAGATAGATCTATTTACAGTGACCATTTTTATGTTCATAGAAACTACAATTATGAAATGAGTGGGATGGAGAAGAACAAAAGTTGTCCTGAAAATCTGTGCAGTACCTTCCGTAGTCTCTCGTGATTCTCTGCATGTGGTACACGTTGAATGTGAGCATCTTTATTTAAAACAAATTGGAACTCTGTGCTGCCGTCTACTCAGCGTTTGTGGACATCCAGATCTCTTTCGCGACTACTCTGATATCAAAGAAACCATTGGATGTGTTTTCTTGTTTTCGATGACGGAGGCGACGCTCAACGCGTACACGGAAGTGAACTCGGTCAGAGACGTGGCTATGCTAGTGAGCAGGGAGGAGTACATAATGATGGTGGACAGGTAGAAAGCGGATGTGTCGCCGAGATGGCGAGCCAAAAAGTGGCCTAAATGTACAAGGCTGCTCGGAAGGTGCTGATTTTAAAAAACGAGGCGGTGGCGGCAGAAAGCGATGCGCAGATGGGCAAGTAAAAGCACGAAGAAAAGGAGAAGAAGGCGAAGGAGAATGGGAAGGAATGCGTGGAGTGAGGCGCGCTAAAGACGGAGCTTGAAAGATTTGAGAGAACGCAATGGGAAGCTGCGAAGAAAGTCGGGGATTCGGCAAAGAAAAGATGCGTGAAGCGCAAGAAGGCGGTGGAATCCCGTCGCGTAGTGCAGGGCAACTGCAGGCAAGTCGAATCAGGCCAACGCGTGGCTTTTTACTATGGTGAAGGGCGTCAGGGAGCGGACGTCAAGGTAGAATAGGCAAAGCCTCGTTTTAGGTATAGGGACGGAGCAATCTAAAAGTTGTGCTGTGGGGTTTGTTGATGAAGCACGAGTGGGACGTATAGGGCAAATAAACGAATTGCGATGGTGTATTTGCTCAAAGAGCTCATTGTTTACAAAGACCAAATTCCATTTTCTTACTAGCTTTTGCAGTTGTGTTAGTTGTATGCAATCTAAGAATTGCTGACAAAAGTGCTACAACATACAACACGGGTATTCTTTGCAAAAAATTGAAAGCGATACAAAGAATCCGTTTGTCAGCAACAACGTGCAGTGAAAAAGCGTCGACAATCTACAGGTTACAAGCAATCTCTGCGGCGGCAAAATGGGCGCTATGTAAGCGACGGACGGAGGTAGCCTAAAGACCGAGCCGAAACAAGATACCTGCGACAATTCTACCATCCAAGCACGTATTCGCCGATTACGACGACGACGACAGGCGACGTAAGGTCTTTTTGGTGGGTTGGAGGACTTCGATACGCGCTATGCCGGAGCCATTGTCGATGGTAAGTTGGTCGCTAGCTCGCCACATAACGACAACCTGCATCCCGGCGTATGTTTTCTTTGGGCGGTGGCGCGCGTGCTGCACAAGATATTGGATGTCCGGGGGCCGTGCCGTCGATCTTGCCGAGTGCGGGGGCGCAGAGGGCTAGACTGTGGTAGAAATGAAAACGGGGAGGGAGTGGGTGCGGCTAGCGCTCACACAACAAACAAAGGCAATACAGAGAAGAAAGGAAATGTAGGAAATATTTATATTGAGAGTGTGGCAAGGAAAACTGCAGGAGCGTAACACGTTTGACCATTTTATGCGCGTGAAGCACAAAGCAAATATATACTACAGGCTGTCGGGGCGAGCGGAAAGGTGATCGAAGGCAAAGGAGTTGCAGTAGACAAAAGGGAGACGAACGAAAGAAACGGTAGTGGCCACGGCAGCGACTTAGTTGAGCAGACCAAGCGCAAGGCCAGAAAAGTCAAGAAGCATGGTGAAAATGGCCGAGGTGGCCCAGGGGCTTTGCAGTACATGTAGAAGCGAGGTGGGCGGGCGGGGAAGGAGAGGGAAACGATGTTCATCAAGCGCGAAGAGAAAGGGCAAAGTGAAAATAAAGTAGATGGGAAAAAACGCAAAGCCGGTGGTGGGGAAGGCGCTTCCCCTAGCAAACATACTGTAGGCCAATGCATTTTCGCCGTAGTGCAGGTTTAGAGCTGGTGCTCGAATCGTAATACGTGTGTAAGGCGAATGTTAACTGCGACTGGATACACTGAGATTGATTAAAAGTTTTATAATGCACCCGTGAGGCGTCTGGTGTTCAACTGCAAGGCGGTGATGCATTGCAGCACCCGTGGAGTACAAGTGGCAGATCATGTGCCGCTCGCCATGGAGGCCGTCAGCCCATGTAGGCCAAGCTCAATTTTTAAAATCTTCGCACCTAAGGCTTCGCATGAGCAGAGGCAGGGCTGAAATGAAAAAAAGGTCGACCTTGTGTCACGCAGCAGGTGTATGGAGTGTGCTCCACCGTTTAGTGCTACCAACAGAATTCTTCTTGAGCCTTGAACGACATTGCTGACAGTCTCCTTTTAAAGAAACAAATCTCTCGAGCTGCACTGTTCCTTGTTTACGAGTTGCAAATCGCTTTGGCAACATGAAATTGGCTTCACATGAGCCTTTTTTGGATGCTGACCATCAACTCTTTTTACTGTACAGGGTAATAAGAAGGTTTCAGTCGCAGGCGTTGGCGGATGGCGATGGTGACTGATGGATGTGACTCGTTTTGGCCTTTGTCGTGCATTTCAATCGGGGTTTTTGAGGAAAGTGTTCAAACTGTAAGATCTTTTTCGGCGATTTTGAGGCATAAAGCGAGAAAATTGGAAGTTGGCGATACTCTTTTTAACGATACCCTCAAGTTTTTCGGCAAATCAATTTGCATTTTATTCCTTACCTGTACCGCCATGAAGTATCCAGTTCAAGAACACAAAGATCAATCGGACAAATGTGCTCAACAGCGACCGACACATTGGAAGCGTCACCAAAGAA
The DNA here is from genome assembly GCA_030374765.1 of Agarophyton chilense. Taxonomy (NCBI): domain Eukaryota; phylum Rhodophyta; class Florideophyceae; order Gracilariales; family Gracilariaceae; genus Agarophyton; species Agarophyton chilense. The sequence goes on from JARGXX010000080.1 coordinate 1,969,420, forward strand.
GGGGGGTTTCCAGCCCATAGCCCGAGGCAACCCAGTACCATCGTGGCTTCTGAAAATCCTATGGACAGCTTCAAAGCGCTCCTACAGGCTTTTCGACGTATCGTGTACCCATAAATCTGTCTAGATGGGCAACCTGCACCATAGGTTGCCGTTAATATGTTTCTTTTCGTCTCCATAAAGTTGGAATTGAACTTTGCGACACAGCAATTTTTACACCCTTGGATGGAAGCAATACAACAACTGGCGGACGTATTTATCAACGACGAGAAAAATCTACCCCAGGAGGTGGAAGAAAGGGCTGGGTATCGCAGTTCTGTGGAGATGACCGTTCACTGAGTGAAGCGGCATAGTGATGGAACCATCCTGACCGTCGTCATTAAGCACTATGGATTTTCGCCGCACGAGGAAGGGCATTTTGTCTGTATTCGCATTAATTTCCAGTGCAAGGTCGGGTAGAATGGTAGGAAATTGCTTGCTATGAATCCCGTCAGCTCCAGCACGTGTCTGAAAGAAAAGCCGAGGTAATGGGCATTCTACCAACTCTGAGTTCAGTAGCATGCATCAATACGACATCTAGAAATACGCTCAGCATACGTTAGTTTCGAGTACATTCGTGAGAATTGGTTCCACGTTTCTCACTCTGCAGCAGAATGCAGAAGCCCTTTCGCTACTGCCGGCAAACAGATTTCGTCAGATGTTCATATATGCATGGAATGTGCCAAGGCAACATCAGTTTCGTAAATGTAACGATCGTTGGTTTGGTCAGTTCAATGAATTGTTATTGGCGTATCATACAGGTTCAGGGCATAGTCACCTAGCACTTGAGCATCTATCACACTGTGGATCATGGCATCTTGTTTTACCCTATGAACCATACTGAACTCCTTCGTAGATCCGTCAGATCTGAGTTTCGGAAATCTTATATACATCCCATGAGTATCATCTAGACATCCAGGATGTCCTGTAGACATCCAAATGATGATTAAAGATATATTCTTTAAGTATTCTATTGATATCCAATACTATATCCAACAGATGCCACAAGCTTTTGGGGCATCTATAGAACATGTAACAGATATCCTTAGTATATCTCATGGACATATTATTGCACATCAAACGGTGAACCTTAGGAAATCTTTTACACTCTTCTGATGCACATCGGTTGCATATCGGTCGGGTGTCTGGTACTTCCCTGAGATCGATTCGGATGTCAAACGTATATCACATGGGCATCTTTATGGTTCACAAGGTTATATGTCTGCCAACACTGAGAGGGGTAGCTTGCTTCGCATCATAGTTTTGTGCGCGTACACGATACGTAAGAGTTCGGCTCGGTGTATCTCGATTCCTGCTGTAGTTGAGATCTCCTTCCAATTCATGAACGCTTTGATAAAAAGAATGTGGATTCGGTTGATTGGTTAGCGAAGATCTATGTCTCACATGTTGACAAGTAACGATAAAAACCTGAAGAAGCCACAGCAGAAGCAAACTCTACGAGCTTGGAGCCGCCATCGTTCTGAAGCATATCATTTAAAGGATTGTATAAAAATGAAAGGGATTGGAGCAGAAAAATAAGACAAAAAGATGTTTTGAATAGCTTTACAGCGTCCACAATATTCACTCTGTCCAAAGGTGTAGGGAGCATGTTCATTCACTTTTATTTAGGTCAGCGCTTAACTTTATTCTGACCTCTGCAAGCCATGCTCCAATCAAGTTATCCTGATCACAGCCAGGATGTCAGGATGTCACAGTCTGTGCCAATCGTTTGTCTTCGCTACTCAGATCTTTGCGAATCTTGATCGTAAAGTTTTTACTGCGAGGTTATGATACGCTGTTTTTCTTTTCTTTTCAGCGACCATAACCCAGGATGTAGGGTGACTAACGGTTGATTGTCTCTGGGATAAATTTTCAAGTTGAATGAATATGAATGTATCTCTGACACCCTTTGGAGTTGGATGTACTACGAAGCGTCATTTGGGACAACGAGAAACTGCTTTATATTTGTGTTCTGCTGAGCAAGTGTATTTATCGACACATCGAGAGCGAAACTTATGTCGGCAAGGCAATGCCCCACGAAGTTCTCCTATTGCAGTTCCCGCATCGCAAATCCTACAAAGGGATCGAAGCTTCGCCGCATGATAGTGGCGCTTGGGGGTTCCAAAAACGCATGGCAGCTCCGATAGAGTGTGAATGTGTACGGGATAGTTGTGATCGATGAGCTGATGTACGACCATGTACGGAGGATTGGAATGCGGAATACAAAGATTTGGGAAGTCTGTGTCATTGACAACACAAAAAGCCAGAAACCCATCCATGTGATGACCAGCTTTCTTCGTGAGGTAGGCGATAAACTCGAAGAAAATGAGGCTCGAAAGAAGTAACAAGCATAAAACGACCGTTGCATACGCTGGCAGTGGTATTGACAACGAGGTCTCTTCGTTTTGAAAGAAAGACCACGCGTTTCCAGCAGCATAGTCCGGCGAAACCCCTTCATCGAGTACAAGATCACAAGCTTTGGACGCAAGTGAAGGACGGCATGAGTAAAAAGTAACACAGTTCTTCGTCATGGAGGAGGAAAAAGAAACTCTTAGTTCCATTTCCAAGGATGCCAGGTCTGATGTCCGGAGGACGCGCAGTTGATCAACCGCAATTGACATGATCTAAATGCATGGTGGAGTGCGCGTGATGGGGATGTGAATTCGATATCTCGGCTCTCTCTAATTCAGATTTGTGAGAGGAAGTGGTAGTTGACAAATAGTGTCCCGTCTGTCACTTTCAGAATGACCAACATGTGCTGTGGCAGGCGTAATACATGCCATGTGAAGCCGATCAGTCGACCTGAGTGTGGGTCCTCAGCAGGAAGCGGGCTTTTGCAACGCTGCGCCGAGACACTTCCCTTTGACGATTACATAGATATCGGTACGATCCTGAGCCTATTGTTCATGTTCCCATGAAGCACGGCATTTGCAGAGTTGGCAGAGCCTCCCTCCTCTTGTTCACACCATTCCATTTGGAAATATCCATCTCTTTGAACTACTCATCCAACTTCTTCTCAATCGGTGAAGGACCGAAGCTGATCTTCTTCTGGCACAATTTTGAGGTATATTGTATCATGAACCGAGCATGTCAATCCTTCGCGAGACCTTCGATGTGTAATCCCAAGGCAATATCGTAGTTTTGTTTGTTCCTTAATTCTTATTCCAAAAACTCAGTGTGTAGCTCTCTTTGAAAAGAGAGACACCGGAAAACTGCAGAATTCGCCTTCGTAAGATGAATGAATGTATTTTCGTTGAGATAGCTGACGTTCTTCTAGACAGTCGTACGCGAAAAAGATCTGCGTGTGCTCGATGTGAAAAAATGGTGTGCATTGAACGACAGAAAACGTGATTTACGGTTCAGTCTGAGTGTTGATCTGCTATTTAAACCGTCAGACTCTGACCGTCAGAGAGCAGAACTACACTCTTTGAAGTGTAGATCTACCGTCACACTGTGCGCAAGAGAAAAAACTCCACTCCTAGTGAGATTTTGTGTCCCAGGTGGAGCTGTAAAGCTGGTGTAAGGTCTCGTTCTTGGCCAAAAAGCTTGTTTTTGTTGCTGTAGCAGTAATGATTTTGTTGTTCATATATATGGTTATGCGTCCCTAATTCCGAAAACAGGGTCGAAGTTTTTCCAAAAAATCTGCTCCCTTTGCTTTGCGTTCGAGACAGATACCTTCGTATCTCTTATTTCGTTTTCTGTGCTGTTTTCAAGGCTCCTGAATATTTTCACCTTTTGTAGTTCACAAACGATTTCTCCCCATCTACCTAGTGCTTTGCTTCTAGCCCAGAGTCTCATGCTCACACCGCCAGAAAAGCCCCGAGTTTCTGGTAATCCAGTGCACTCGCTCTTTAGCTACAGTCTTGTTCCACCCAGACCCAAGTACTACCTCTAGTTTTGGCTGTTTCTACTCTCCGTCCTGCCTCCAGACGCAATATTTCTCAGCCTTCTAGCTGCACATTGCTTTAAAGCCAGAAACCGTCTCTTTGATCGCCCTGGACCCGACATTGTCTTTCTAGTGGCATCCACAGGCGGATCGGAACGCCTTCGCCTGGGAATGTTTAGTGAACGCCACTTCCAATGCCACTTCCGCAGAGTGCGTACTGCCCGACGTTCGTTTTTTGAATTTGGGGAAGGACGGTTTCTTCTCGGCGTGTTAGGTGAGGTTACCGCGTCATTTTCCATCTTACCTTTGTCTTGGGATGTTTGTACACACTCTCCAAGCTTGTTCGGAGACGTCTCATTGATGGGTTCAGTAACCAGAAGATCCTCCTGCTGCGCTTTTGTTTCAAGCTCTTCGTTATCCGAGGCCTGCAATGGAGAGGGCTCTGTTCTTCAGCAGCAGACAAAGCCGGTCCATTTCCAGAATTCACAATCTGTGAAGAAGTTTGAGCGGTTCCGGCAAGAGCTTCACGTTCCCTCGGCGCATGTATAATGCGCATGGATAATACTAGCGAGTCTTTGGGGGCTCAATCTCATAGCAGGAGACGTCCCATTACCTGAATGTAATCTCTTTGAAGGGATAGGAGGATTGTCAGCAAGAGCACGGTTTTGGCTTTTGGTACATCAATTATGCCTGGAAGTCTTTGAGGGACCATTCTCGTTGCAGAAGCAGAGGTTTTCATGATAAGGGGATGGCGTCTTGACTGGGTGCAGAGTTCAGCTGTTTCAGTGTGATGGGACGGGTGAGGGCAGAATAAAGCCGAGGCCAGGAACACAGGTTGAATGTAAGCTGCTGTAGACATCTTAATAGTTTTACATTGGGTTCAGTACGGTCCCAAGGAGGTCTTTTGCAAATCGGTGGTGCAAATTACCGAGCAGTATTGTGCTCCTGACCGTGAGCTAGCGTCATTTCCTGACTTTGGCCAAGTCATGGTTCGTCCTGCCAGAAATTCTCTTCAAACTTTCTCTTAGCTTATGAGTGTTCAATCAGAATCTCTCCTGAATTCATTTACAGTCCTTTTTCCTTCAACATTGCTGAGGTTCTTCATGTCTCAGACTACAGTGATAGAGAGCGAATTCGATCACATCTTGACCAAATCATGCCAGAGGATCCGTTAAGCTGTCTTTTTAAGGATCATACTAATGACTACCGTCAAAGCAAATCGTGCTGGAATCAGTCAGAGGGATCGTGGAAGAATCACTTAGCAGTTGATGGAGGGCATAGCGAAGAACCCTGACGTTCAAGAGAGTCTCGCTGGCGTGGTTCTTCCATTTGACTTATCCAACGTGAATATAACGGCAGACGGTTTTTTTGTGAAGCATCAAGAGCTTATGTCGCCAAAGAAAAGGTCATTGCGAGATCCAGACATTGGCAGCCCAGATTTTGTTGTTCCAACCTGTACTACTGACAGACTGGAATCCCTTCTGCTGATCTTCTTTAGGCTTGATATATCTCCGGACTCACCTACAAGCCCTTTGCTCCTCGCAGTCCTCCTGGATGCAGAAAATCATGTTGCTCACGACGACTCTACGAAAGGTTCCGAATAAACCTCTGGCAAGCCTCAGTTTCTCATCGGAAAGTAAACCCGAAACCCTTCTTGCGGCCTTAACCCAGGCAAAATCATTTAAGTAAGATAAAAAAGGATTGTAATTGTGTCCGTAGTGAAGAGTAATCCTACAGTAACTGAACGAAGACCATTGTCATTTAATTGTTAGTGTAACACTTATTCACTGAAGGTTCTCCTCCCTTTCGTTTTAGGAAATATCACCTTCTATAAACGTTCCATTGCTTTTCAATGAAGCGGGTCCAATTCTCTTATTGCCTTTTGAAAATTCAATTACAATGTTTTTTGCTAGGTTAAGAGGAATTACAACTATATCAAAGCGCCCAAATGGCGCTTTTGTGCTTAACCCAAAATCAGCCTACTGACGTGTTGTGCTTTTCTGTGATGAATTGAACCTAGAGAAGCCAGATATTTTCGAAACACAAACTTCCGTATCATTTTTGCGGTGTTTGGTCGAGCGTCGGGGATTTTGGGAAGGTTCTTTTCCTAGATGGGTCGCGGTTGAAGGTGTTCAAATTTTTGCAGTATGCAACCTGGAAGACGCTGCAGGTAGGGACAAACTACCTGAACGATTTCTCAGGCACTGCGAAGTAATATATGTTGAACAGCCAAATTTTGAGGACCTCAACATTATTTATGGAGCATTCGTCGATTCTTTTTTCAAAAACTATCATTTTCAGCTCGGATCGAGAAGCTCCGATCTGACGACTGCAATGGTGAAGTACTCTAAGTCTAATAAAGAAAAGTTTTGTCCGATAGAAATCAGGCCTCTGAAACCACATGAAAAGAAGCTAATCTGTGAAGACCGTGCTGCGCCTGAATCGGCACTAACGTCGGCGCTTCGTATGTTTTCCGATAGATGTGACCACCAGCCTTCCTCTCTTTTTCAGCCTATTCTGCGCTACAGTCGACGAGAGAATTCAGATCCTACTCTACTCGTCACTGAACTAGCGAACCAGTTCGAAATACCACTCGCAAATCTTGCGATGGAATCTGCCAATGCAGAAGGTGAGGTTTCAGATATTCTGAACCGTATCATGCGAAGAGCGGAAACAGGGACGAAAACGTTAGTGCTACTCAAGAACATGCACATAGCGAGCTAAACAACCATAAATAGGATTTAATCCTTTCTTCTCCCCAATAGAGGCGCTCCCCTACCTTCTTCTAAAGGTAGCGGAGCTGCCGTCCGCATCGCCATCGGTGTCTCTGATGTCCATGGCGAGTACTTTCAACTTCTTTTCATTTGAATCTCCGAGAAATTTCCGCACTAGTACGATTTTCGCTATTGAACGTTCGTCGTCGTTCGAGAATGATCACAATTTCAGGGCACCAAGATTCAGAACCGCCCTTGATCGTATGAAAATCCTCTCGGCCTTTTTGCATGCGTGCTTAACCGAAAGAGCTCTGAATAGACCGGTTGAATTTAGAAGGAGTTATGAGTTATTTGAATCAAATCTTGCGGCTGGATGGATCCTGACTCAGCCAGCATCAGCTAACCTCTACTCTGGAGCTGCTGTACTGAGTCTCTCTCAACAAGTAGAGACGTCTGTTTACGATTTCCATATCGAGAATGATACAGACCAGGAAGTTTTGGATGTTCTTGCCGATGATATTTTTTCTAAGGAGCGTATGGATTCCATCACATCGGGGACTATAAGCGTTGCGGAACCGCCACGGGAAGCAGATGTTGTTCGAACTTCAATCAACCGAGAGGATAGGGACGCTTTTGGCTTAAATTTCCTTCAGAAACAAGCCCAGAATGGTATTATATGCCGTCAGCGACGACAAGGGCGAAGAGATCGAAGGAAGATAGAGTTGCTGTTAAAAATTTAGTACCCATGTCAAGGGGCATGACACAGTCTTCAAATTATGCCCCTAAATCAAAAACTATTGTACATGAGGAGGTGCAGGTTGAAGTTGGTGAAGTAATACGAAACGCTCTGGAACTTGCTGACGTTCTATACGGATTCTCGTCAGATTCTTTCCATAAAACGATCCTCGATTGGTTCTGGAACGCAGAACGGGCCATACTCTTGAAGCTTGTTATGAAAATTAAGTCTGTGGCAAGGGATTTGTCAAGACCGCAGAAACTCTCCGCAAAACGAATGACTTCATTGTCTGTTTTCAAGCAGGAGCTTTCTTCCATCTGTTCAACAGCATCGCACAAACTCCCATCTCTATGGAAGGATGTTCAAAATTTTTTCGGAGCAAATGTGCTCGTCTTGAGTCTCTTCTACAAGAGCTCAAATTGTATGAGAGTATTCCTCTCACCAAGGAGTCCAATTCATTCAACTTGTCAAACATTATAAGGCCGAAAGCATTTCTGACTGCATTTCGTTTTGAAACGTCTGCAAGACTAGTTTTTTCTCGTACTCTGCAACCAATGATAGCTGCTAGGAAGCAAGCTTAGGCCGATGAGTATTTGCTCTGTGGGGTAGGTCTGACAGGAGCTATCTGGGACCTGAGAAAAGCATGTTTCATCTTGAATGAGATTTCTTCTGGAAGCGTCGGAACTGTAGTACTGGTTTGGAGACCTGCTAACGGTTGTAGTGAAGACAAACAGAAAATTGAGGTGCCTGTTTACGCATCATCACCAAATAATATGTTTATTGAAACTGTGAGGATTGGCGTGGATAACAAAGACTTACATCGCTCATGGCGACTCCGTGGGGTTTCATTTTTTGTAGACGGGGTATAAAGTAAATCTTTGATCGTAGTTTTGGGGATTCAGGCAATATAGGCTATCTTTGTGAGCTCAAATGGTTTGATTAGAGTAGTTTAGTTCCTCGTTCAACCTCAAAACTTTTGGCCGAAATCTTAAGAAGAGCGTGCCTATTGTTTTATTTCGGGCCCAAGCAAGTGACTTGTAAATGTACCGCAGTAATGACACATTTGAAACCAATTAAACAGCAAATGCGAGTTGAGCACGAAGCGTACGGAAGCAGATTTAAGGACCACGGATGCGGACCTGTGCAATACACGGCATAAAACGGAGAATCCATTTCATTTCCACTACAAAACGTAGCAGAGCGAGCAAGAATCACACGAAGTATATCCTATGCATAGGAATGATGTTGTCTCCCAGATTGACTTGGCACGAATCTGATTCCATACCTAATGTGAAATTCGATCTGGTTAAGCTTGCTTGCCCATATGATAGGAAGTTCGAGAATTGATCAGCACACTCTAGGATCTGAAAACAACCAAGCTGTGAGAAACATATAAATGAAAGCAAATGGCCGAAAAATATTCGAGCGACATGTTTCCTACATATATTTGTCCCAGCTGAAGAACCTCGCAAAGGTAGATCCTAATAGAACGCAACTCATACGATTCGCATTTAAGCGATGAAAGAATTGTCACAAGGAAGAACCACCGCTCTCATCGTCAAGACCAAATCGAACTAACCATCAAACAGCGGGAATAACTATGAATCTCTTAAAGTAGCGTAACGGACCGAGTCATCTAATTGGTGAGGTCAAAAACGGGACATGTTTTGAAGGATCTGCCACGGCGAGAGAGAAAAGCTGTGAAACAATAGAGTGGATTTCTGGGGTTAGACTTATCGACCTTTCGCGACATCCTTCCGCACACAAATAAGCCGACACTGGTCTCCAACATTTCTGCAAAGACAGAGACAGCTAGAGCCCTCACTTTGACGCTATTTTATTGCAAGAACCTGACAATAAAAACATTCGTAAAGGCGGTCAAGTCAGAGGTACACATGCCCGTGAATGAATAAGTCATAATTCCCTTCAGTGCCACCCACGGACAATTCTCTTTATCGCACGCTGCGTTGGAAATCTCCGGCAAACATTGAAAGCTTAGTTCAGGAGCAGAAGAAAAAGCGTTAGAACCCGATGGACTGTCCATAATCCCATCGATACCTATAAAATCTGCGTCCGTATCTGGTTCGAGATCGCTCTCAGTCCTGGGAATTTCAGGTGTTAGTGGAAACTATTTGAAATAATCCAAAGCCTTGTCTACCTTGACTTGTTCCTGATTAAAAAGAAGTTCATCCACGCCTTCAACTCTGAAACCACCAAAGTTCTTCAGCGAGATGTTTCGAACGAAATGGGCGCTTCTGCCCTTCCGCAATGGTTGCTGCTGATCTTTCGTTTTCTCTTTCAATTGGTCTGGGCTTTCTTGACCCCTGGGCATTCTGCATTTCAGAGTCACAGCAATTAAGCTCGCAAGATTTCCACGGACGATAGGGGCCATACTAGGCACCACACGTCCTAATTCATCCATTGTGCGCACTAGAAATCCCGTAAATTCTGTACTTGTTATAAGAGGTATGATACCATCTTTGATGAAATGTGCAAAACCCGAGATACTTCTTGAACCTCTGGCCATGTGATCTATTGCTTTTCACACAATTTCTTTCAGCAAGCACTTTTTTCTCGTTTACGTTGAAAAAAAGAGCCTCTTGACATGTTTCTACCATGTCTCGTAACAACGGACTCAGATCCTGCCCGCTTGTTTCCTCAGTGATTGCAGCAAGTGAAACAAGATATCGACCTCGTTCCTGGCTAGGTAAACTTATGTTTCGTACCGAGGCCATTGCAGACTTGTGAAGCTCTTGAAGAAAGTCACCCTTGAAAATACTACAATCCAATTTGACGAGCAGAGGCAAGATATCAACAACAGTTTCTCGAATCATAGCGTTTGTACACTTCTGATAGCAGATAGCAAAGTAAAACATGTCCCTCAATAGCGACAATAGATAAACCCTATATTGCTTTGAACGAAGAAGAGATGATGTCATCAAAAGGGCACCTTGAAGAATTGCATCAAGACATTGATGTTGTGTCTTCGGTACCCTCGCATCCTCTACATTCGATAGCAGAGGTAAACGCAGACCTTCAATCACATCGTTCATAGCCTTCTTTGCAAGTGGATTATCACCCATGTCCAACACATTAGTCAGTACAACCAGAAGAGCCTGTACTTCTTGTTTGCATACAGAGAGGGCTGGATCAAAAACGACTTGCCTTAGATATATGCGTAGGTTTTCCTGAAAGCTAAAGACGATATTGGAGGATTTGCTTGTATCGGCTAGTTGAGTGATTACGAGTGCAGAACTCGTGCGATCAATTTAGGATGCAGGACTGGGCTCTTCATTATGCCGATTACCAATGACGTTCATTGCATTCGTCAAAGCAAAGTCGACGGCGCGTGTTTCAAAAGCATTCTTTAGGTCCCCCAAGGCATTCACAAGAGTAGCGGCAGCCTTTGCTGTAGCTATGTCTGTGTTGCGTGTTCGAAAAAGTATGCGAACAGCATTGCCGCCTCGCTATGCGCGGTCTTGTATGTATTCAGACTTTGTTTTTAGTAGCGCTGTAACAGTGGCTCTTGCCGAAAGTCAGTCAAGTCGTCTTTTGCCACTAAGAAGGGCCTGTATTCATATGTTGAGAACAGAAATTGCCTCGCTTCTCTTGATGTTGCTGTCTTAAGGTTCCTTTTGAAGTGGACATCGACGTCATCTTCTGGCAGATTGTCGACGGTGGCTCTCAGTTGTGCTGCAAAGCCAACCCGGTCCTCGTATGTGTTGGAAAAATATAGCTTGTGAACCATATATCGTTGAGTCGTTGAATGTAAGTGACCTCCTCAGATTCTGTTTCTTCTAATGGATTGAGGTAGAAACCGCGCATGACGAAGGGAATGAAGAAAAGAAAAGGGCGAATGTGTGCCTCGGTTGAGCACCTGCATTAACTGGTCGTGCTGAGGGAGCGCAATCAAGGAACAGAGCGCGCGCACTTTTCAAGGCAGAAGATTTAAGGGCTCCTTCGAGCAAAAGCGCGACGATTTGGCATCAAAGGCACCAGGACGCAAAGGTCAATGTAGCACGGAAGATGCTCCACCCGATATATGTTTACATGTGGTATGCGGGGCAGTGAACACCTTCTAAAATCTCAGATGTATCGCCAATGCACCTGCAATGCAGCCCCTACAGCTCGCAGACGAGTGCAGTGGCACCTGGCGCATGCGGAACCCTATCTGCTATTTCATTCGTGACTTCAGTACGCAAAATTCATCGAATAGTGCTCAAACCACCCCACGCAGGCCATTCTTCGTTCCGCCATCGCCTGCAATTCGAAGTTCTTCTTCCCGAACTACTTGCGCTTGCCCCAAAACTTAGAAAAAGGCCAAAAAGGCGCCTTTTGTAAGGGGATATGAGCGCGCATAACGTTCGGTGAAGTGAGGTGACGTCCTTGCCCGGGAAGCGTTCTTCAGAAAGACCCGGGTCCAGTGTTAATTGCGCACCGTGAAGATGCCGCTGGCCAGAAAAATGCGCGGGGCTTTCTTATGCAAATACACACAGTAGTTGTCGCTGGAATCATGATCCATGGGAGACAAAACTACCGAGTCTTGTGAGTATATTACGTCATATGAAGTAAGAAACTCACAAGACTACTGATGCATCGTACCAAATATGTTTTGAAAGAAACAATCATCTTCTGCTCAGTAGGATCTCATTCACGGTTCCTCGTTCCACCGTTCTAATTTCTCAAACAAAAAAGCATTCTCACTGATGATAGCCTTTATTTTCGTGCATAAATTTAACTCGCTCTTTTCGAAATTGACTCTTGCAATGCAAAATCCCGAGTCCCTTAGCGCGGAAGCTTGCGCCGTCATGAAGCCCACATCATTTGCCCCAAAGCTCGTTGTACACAACGTTAAGACAACTGCAAGGACGGTGACAGCGTTGAGGCACGTCTTGCTGACATCGGTTCCGTTAAGCGTGAGGGCGCTGGCTGAGCGCAACATTACCTCCATGCTGAATGAACCCGGGGATCTTCCAACATTGGGGTGCTAGCTCGGATTGCCGCAAAAGTGTTAATGCAAAAATGCAGAGTTGCTGAATGTTCAGCTTGTACATCATCATACGAAGAGCTTCTCGAAACGCTGCAATAGAAAATAATTGTGAGCTAAACGAAGAATAAAAATCGACGAGGAACTCTTTAAAGATGTATGATTGATTCCTCTTTCGCACAAATAGCATACTGAACTGCTTAGATCTCAGAACTACTAACCCAAACTTTGCTTATCTCTGTCATCAACGTTCTCTGTGCGCGACGCATGCCATGTCTGGAATTGGTCAAGAATATGCTGCTGCATGCCATTCGTCATCGACAGTTGCTAAGTATCGCCTTCAGACACTGTTGATCGCGGCTGATGAGCGTTGTTAACAATATTTTTCTTACGTATTTCATCTCGATGGTTTTCATTCCTCATGGTTTATGATCGGTCCAGCTCCTTATTCTTCTTTCTGATTTGTTTTTTTGCCGTTCTGTTGATTGGCGGCGCCGAACGTTTCTGGTTGGCAGTAGGGGTGTTGATGGTTCGTGCTCGTTCTGACGTCCTCAGTTTCGTGCGAACCTGATTTCGTAATTCTTCGACAGGAGTAAGCCCTTCTGCATCATTATCTCTGTCTCTAATAGAAAACTATTCTCTTTGGGGATCTGAACTAACAATTGTCGGTCTCTGGACAACAGAAAATTTTGATGCTCTCTTTGCATGCATGCTTTTGCCCAGCAAATGAGGGTCTATTCCATCGTTCAGTTGAGTGTAATTGTTTTTGGTGCGAACGTCTCTGTCGATAGGCATCTGAGGACTTTCCCATCCGTGTTCAGCACTTCCATCGTCGCCCATGGATAAATCACTGAGCCTCTTGCTTCTTTGTGGTGCTTTTACTCTCTGGCAATTGTTTTCATGATTATGAGAATAATAGTTGTCACTTGGAAGGGGCGTCCGCCATGAAGTACCAACGTGAAGATCTGGGACGACAAGAGCAGCAGTAGTATTATTAACTGGAGGTAGTATGTAATTCTCATCATTGTTGATTCCTTCTAACACTATTTCGGTTCTATCTCCATTCACAGGTACTGCAAAGCTGGAATCAGAATCCCTCGCGTTTGAAATTTTCTTCTGACGTACGGCTGCAGCTTTTTGGGACTTAAGCTTTGAGTACATTTTGGCGCTCAGGATTGTCCTGATGAGAAACAGACGAGCCCCTTGCGTCAGAGGATCGAAGTTTTCGTCTTCTGTGGCTTCTAGCACCAGAAGATCCAAGTGATGGGGTATCAACCTGTGGGCCTTGTCGTATGTTTCTTTACCTTATATGCTCCCCAGGATTCTAGAAGCTAGATCATTAACATTTCGCATTAGAGTTGTGGTCTTATCGTGGTCACTAGCATTGATTCCATACCACCGATAGTGCATGCTGGGATCGGTTGCATGACTTGTGTTGTGGTCGTGCACAAAGAGCCCGATTTCTTGAAGCAGATTAAAGTATGCATTCTTGTCTTTGCTATTCGGTCCTTGGGAGTTCTTATTATGCTTCTTTGGGTTTCTGCGCTTGGAGATAGCCTCAGGAATTACGGGAGGGCGTGAAGCGTTTGCATCTTTTGGGAAGATTCCTGTACGAAATGTTGTTGACCGAATCTCGTTGAGCCTCTGCAAGACGATCTCGAGGGAAAGCCCCGGTACGTTAGTGCTGTTCTCTAGACTAATGGCCCAAAGAACTTTGCGAAAAATCTTCGCTGCTTTCGAATTGGTTCTCTTCCGTATTGAGGCGGGAAAGCTGACCATACTCTTCAATTGTTCTTTAAAAACTAGTTACACTATTCCTTCATCGAAGCGAAAGACATATTTTGAATCTCAGAATCATAGGTTTTCGATCCATGTACATCATAGAGCATTACTCTTGTTCCTTCATGTTCAAGCTTTGCAGTTGTCAAATTCCGTACGCTCTTGGCCCTAACTATCGCATATGAAGCCAACTTAATACAGAGTTTCTGACATTGTTCTATTTCTTGATGGGCGACGAGAATGACATCCAATCGTAGTACGTTTGTCTGGAATGCTACCGCTGTGCATGCAGCTACATCGGAATGCCGGTGTCTCGAATGACGATGATTAGACACCATCGTGTAGCAGATGCTAGGAGAAGCACCTCAGGTTTGCCTCAACTCGAAAACGGAACGCGCTACACGACGAAACGTGCTGAAGGGGAGTTCAGTGCCTTTGTTACACAACGCTTGTAATATGATGACGGAACAATGGCAGCAATGGGAGAGCAATGCGAACGTGATAAGTTGAACCAATGTGACCTCGATTGGAGCATTTCAAAACAAAAAGCATCCCACGATGATAAGGCCCTGACATCATATTCCGAAGAGCCAAAAAGCGTAGAAAAGTGTGCAATTGATGGGGATGGGTTCTTGCGAGGGGTTTTCGGGGACGAAAGAGTAAGATTCGGCGAGGAAGGCTCTGGTAATCATTTTGATCCGGTATTAATCAAACGTTTTGCAGGAAATACAGATATCCCTGGCGAAGAGGACACAAGAAGTGCTCTACATGACGGGGAACGTAGTTCTGGAATGAATAGATGTGATTTAATCATTTCTGACGTCTTTTTCAATAATCATGAAAACAAAAAGGAGATTTATTGCGAAGCATTAAAGTTTGGCAGCGATAGAGGGTCACCTTTCTCAGTGAGTTTGTTTTTGTAGTATTGAAGAGTTTGATATTCAAACTCTGAATATTAAATGTTTTGTATTTGAATATTTTACGAGAGCATTATAACAAATGCTCTCGTCATTGTACTGTTACTACCTTCTCTCTCGTATGTTTTTGATTATCATAAAAGCGAGGTAGCAAACACTGTAACATATGTTTGCTATCTCAAACAAAACAACTTGTTCAGAACATAACCTTCGCTGTAAACCTTCCGCCGACGTAGCTCCTTATAAATTACTACAAACAGAGCATGGGTATCAGAACGAAAGCCCTCTTCACATATCCAGTGAAAAGAATTGGGGCCAGTTTCTGTCAAGCACTATCCGCAGGCAACATGATGGAGGGCAGCAAGCATCAGCAGCTATTCGATTCGAGAGTTGGGTACGAACTAACGAACACTGGATACATCTTTTTGTTGAACATGGTCTGACGCTGTCTTCTCAAGATGGGATACTAAACATGCTCCATGCCCCTTTTGGAGCAACACAGATGCCACGAAACTTTGAAAAGTACACAAAATTTCGTGCCATCTACTACCTCGCTTGTAGACAGCATATGTAAGTATTGAGCAGTATTCGGGTACTAGGTGGTATCTGAGGCAGGCTAAGGTATGCGAGGTAGCTGCCATATATTAGTCAGATGACCTTGAGGTGCAGCACCTTGTGTTTTTATGCTCTCTTAGACAGCCAAGATGTATGTACAGTACAAGTAATAAAATTACTAAGCTAAGCGGGTGCAAGTAATATCAGTGCTCTTGTACATAATGGTTCTCTCGTGCATCTGTTTGTAATCTGTCGACATACGTAATGGTTCTCTCGGGCATCTGTTTTTATTCTGTCGACATACGTATTCCCCCTTTTTTGGTTACCCAAAATTCTTCTGTGAACTTTTGGTTTCAGATACGCTACCGAAGTCTGTGTTCAGTCTTCCTGTGTAGAGTGTCAATTGTAAGGCATCAGTCAGGCAGCTGTCTTTCTTCGTCAGCGGGTCGGCGAGGTTGACTGATCCAGGTATCCATGATATGGACTCTACAGATCCGGTTTCAAATTCAAACCTTATGCTACTCACATCTCCTCTTATTGTCTTGTCGACCGAATTCTTTTGGGTTGACATTGATGTGAATAAATCTTTTGAATCAACTAATATTCTCAACTTGATATCAGCATCTAGCAGTTCTTCGTACGCCTTCTTGATAGTCTTTCCTTCAACTATTCCTTCTCCAGCAGCGAATATTTCCGCGGCCGGTACACTTTTTACTGGTCTCTTTGCCCTATGCGAAATCCATGAAATGACATGGTAAATCGAGTCTTTGTTC
Source organism: Agarophyton chilense (assembly GCA_030374765.1). Taxonomy (NCBI): domain Eukaryota; phylum Rhodophyta; class Florideophyceae; order Gracilariales; family Gracilariaceae; genus Agarophyton; species Agarophyton chilense. The sequence continues at coordinate 1,985,803 of JARGXX010000080.1, forward strand.
ATCTTGCCAATCAATAATCCAGTTAGTATTCCCAAGTGTCCAATGTCGTCTATACGCGACGCATCTGAGAACACTAATATACTCAGCTCGTATTCTGCCTCATCCATAGGTCTGGGGTAGGCAATCGTGGTACCTAGCTTCTTGAGCTTTCTGACAGTATTGATCTGTTCAATTATGTGTGACACTCTTATATCAGGTGCCTTTTGCTGTAGGTAGCTGCTGTAAAAGGAGCAAAGCGGTGATGCGGCCGTTCCTATCCAGCTTAGCGAACTATTCACAGATGCGAACGCGCTTTTCTCAATTTGATTCAACATATCATCATACTCTTTCCGTATTGGCCTTGATATAGGATATTCCATCACACCTTCCATTTTATCGTCAGCATTCGTCTCTATAGTCATATCACTGTTCTGAATGGTATTTATGCCGAAGAACCTGAGCTTTCCGGGGCCATTGTTGGCAACTCCAAACTTGAATTTGTCATTAAATGATTCAATGAAATTTTGTGCTCTGTTGCCATCTCCAGCTATCTTCAGGTCACCAACTTTTTTCGCGACAATTAATACCAACTTTCCTTTGTCCTTTTTATAGAACAGTTGAGGTATATGTGCTAATTGCACTAATCCAATATTCTTCATTACTGTGTCAGATGCATCTTGCCATTTGGCGTTTGCATTGACTAGCCCATATGCAGCAGCGAGGAGCAACCAAGCGTGGGTGGCTTTCATGGTGCTTTCTTTGGGCGGTCTGACGTAAACTTCTCTTTGGGCTTACCCTGTCTGTAGGAAGGCAGCAGTAACATTTGCCTTATGTAGAGTCCAGCCTTTTAGGGACGCAATGCTTTCCAATATTCTTAAGCCTGTTGGAGGACATGTCGAACAGTCTTTGCTTAAGACATCTTTTAAGTTGTCCTCATTCCCGTGAGGAGCGATCCGAGCTTTAAGCTTAAGCGACCCATCGTCATTGTGCTTGACTTTATACAGCGTATGACTGCTGATGATGTTAGCTCAGGGTGGTACATGCCTTCGGAGCACTGGTTTGGCCGTTTTGAGGAAGCTCTCTTCTTCCTTGACGTATGCGTTATGCACAGGGTACTGATCAAAACCTTGTGATTGGAGTTGCAGGAATGGTTTGTTCCCGAAATGATCAATCATTTGTTTCAACACGGTTGCTTCTAGACTTTCAACTTGAAGTGGTTTAGCGAGCTTGCTTGAGCTGGAGGGTAGACTGTCCGTATGATTCCACACCTCCTTCGACATATCCAAAGCCTCAGTGTCTCCATCGTCATAATTAATATTGACGTGTTTGTTTTCGGCTTCACTGTGTACGACACCAGGATAGAAGGTGTCGTCTGATGGCCAATATATTTCGACGCGATCTCCAATATCGGCGCCATTGCCGTGTTCGGCATCAACAAAGACTGACTCAGAGTCATCATTAGTGTCAGTAGTTGTCTGCGTATTAGGTGACAGCAAGTCGTCAGTGCCATTTGAGATGTCAATGCTGTCAAGACCATTTTGCACAAACTTGGCCAGGCTGTTAGCTTCGAGTGACATTCTTGTGTCTTCAAAAGCAGATTTCATCGTTCTGCCATTGACTCCAGGTACAGTGACAGTTCTCGCAGAATTGTCAACACTGATCACAGTTTTAGGCATAGTCCATCGTCCACGCTTGTCCTTGTCTTTTTTGACGAATACGTCGACTGAATTGCCAGGATGAAATAGCTCATCTTGGATAGTCTTCGAGTGCAATATGCGATTGAGTTTGCGCCTCGCAATGAATGCATCTTGTGCTGCAATGACATCATCGGGGATTACATTGTTATTTGGCCCGTTAGTGACAGGTTTGGTAAAACCTTTTGCCATCTCAAACGCTGACACCTTGTCATTACCATAGAGATCGTTCGAGATCGTTACTGCGCTATAGGCCGCTCGAGTGGGATTGAAGTTGTCGTTGGCAGCTGCCTTGAGCCTGATGAAGATACTTCGAATGATTGTGTGTTTAGACTCAATTGAGTTCTTTGCATGTCTTCTGGGTGGAACTGCATGCATTGGTATGTCAAGCGATGAGCAATAATCGCGAAATGCACCAACTAGAAATGCCTTGTCCCCTATAATTGCCTGAGGATACCAGAACTGAGCTATCCAGCTCGCCTCAAATCCGGTGACGGCATCATCAAGAGCCGTAGTTTGCACAACCGCTGCCGTAGAGTATCTGGATACCATATCCATGCTGTGTAGGATGCACAGTTGATCAAGAAACAAGTGATCAATGCAAACAACCTCATTGAAGGTTTGCAACAGCGTACTTATGGAGACTTTTCTGGTTGGCGGGGGAACGGCCGTAGATCGACATGAATTACAGTTTGCAACGACAGCTGCAAGGTGTATCGCAACTGATCTGTTCCAGAGCCTGTTTCTCTGAAGTAGCAGCTTGAAATCTGAATAACAAGCATGTCCACATATGTGCTTGTGAAATTTGTCGACGATTGCTTTGACATCGGATCAGGGTGACTTGTCCAACGTCACAGCCGATAAGCAGTGGAGTGTCGAGCCGATGTACTTTTCATTCGACATGACCTTCTCGGCAGGAATGAAACTTAGAAAACCAATATTTATGATCGAGATAGAGTCACTTTCTCCGTAGGCCTGGAAGCAGAGAGCATTTTGGCCTGTGTGGACAATGTTTGAGCGACGCGTTACATTCCAGCCGATCACCCACGGCGAGGAGCCATCAAGGACTAGGTGGGTGGTCTCCACAAGGTTACCATTGTCAGACTCTACCTTTAACACGATAGATCCTAGAATTCCACGGGATGGACTAGCATGAGCGCTGGTGCCATATTTCCATCTGCTGTGGCCAGCCAACACTGCCGAAATCGGGTCCAGGGTTGTGTTGGAGAGTAATCCAAGCTCATCCGAGAGCAACTGTAGCTCTACTGTCCCAATTGCAGAATATGGAGCGCCGTCGTCTACTACCGGACCAGGGCGTTCGGGGATCGAAGTGGTGGAGACATGTCCGGTTGATCCTACCAAGGTCGCGGAGTTGAATGATACGGTCTTCTTGTTGCGATCGGGCTTACTTCCGGTGCCATTTCCGTTTTGAGAATATTAATGCGATGACGTGACAGGCGCATCGAGGCAACGTACGTGCGATGGCAGTGAGCCGTCGGCATTGTGCTTGCGTTTCCAATGGCCGAATTTGCCACACAAGTCACAGGGGTACTTGAGGGTAAGGGAGACTTCTTTTTTTCGGCGATCAGAGCGAAGATGGTTGCGAGGCGTAACGTTTGCAGCACTTCCAGTCAGGGGTTTCAGTTTCGGCGATTCAATCGCTGAACTTGTATGAACATTGTCACACTGCCGAAAGACACTTGCGATCTTTTCGTATTTCACAGTGTTCAAATAGTCAGTCGTGGTAGCGTCGTTTCCAAGGGTGCTGTCGGTGGATGCAGCAGCCAACACGGAGACTCGTTGTCCGTTCTCAACCCCAGAATTGGCCGACAGCATAAACGCTGTAATTGCCTCTGGCAACTGGGCAGTGCCTGACTGGGAGTTGAACTTCGTGGCCTGGGCATTGAATCGGTGTTCAAAATTACGGAAAGACTCGTTACTGGCACGTTTGACCTGAAGCAGTGACAGAAAGTATGAATAAACTTAACTTACGAAAGAGAGTGAGTCCCGTTTGAAAATGGCTTTCACTATGCAGTCAACGCCAGAGTCCGAAGCGATGACGTCATCTGAGATAGTCGAGCATAACTCCCGTTCACGTCCGTAGAGCTGCGATTTAAGCATGATGCCACGGAAAGACTGAGCGATATTGTTTGAGTTGTTGTCTGGAAGCTTGTCATGAAACGAAGTCCACAGGGACACGGTATTTCTATAGTCTTCTTGGTTGCCCTTCCCGTCAGTCCACGGGACGTTCTTGAATCCCATGAGAAGCGCCGGCGCGAGGGCGTGTTCGACGAAGAAGTGGGTCCTGGGCCCATAACTAAGAATTGAGCAGTATCCGGGTACTAGGTGGTATCTGAGGCAGGCTAAGGTATGCGAGGTAGCTGCCATATATTAGTCAGATGACCTTGAGGTGCAGCACCTTGTGTTTTTATGCTCTCTTAGACAGCCAAGATGTATGTACAGTACAAGTAATAAAATTACTAAGCTAAGCGGGTGCAAGTAATATCAGTGCTCTCGTGCATAATGGTTCTCTCGTGCATCTGTTTGTATTCTGTCGACATACGTAATGGTTCTCTCGTGCATCTGTTTGTATTCTGTCGACATACGTAATATGTTGCTCCACCGATACACGCCTGAAATAGAGACTGCAAACGTCGCCTGCGATACATGTAATTACATTGGAACATATCCTGACCTTTTGATGTTCCAGAACCTCCCTCTAATGCCCAGAATCCGTTCGTGGGCTCAAGCTGAGAAGAGCTTCCTTCATGTATTTGGCTATCGTCAGGAACAATGTGACAGCAGTCCATCTCTCGAGAATTCGAATGAGAGTCGGGGTTTAGCACATGAAGAATGCTTTGATGGAGCGCTGTACAGTCGTATCGTACGGGAGAACCGTCAAACCCGACATTTGCGCCACGATGTCTCCATCGCACCTATTACAGATGGGTTCCAGACGTTCAGTAACGAAAGTTATGATTGCTGGCCAATTGATGCGCTTAAGTGCAACTTGCGTCCCAATAAGCGATTCCTCTTGAAAAACCTGATACCAGTCGGTTTCATACAAGGCCCATCGGAGCCAAATCGAGTTTATCCTGGGTTATAACCTCTCTTAGAAGAAGTCAAACGAATTAATCACGTCCGGGAGGAGTCGATTATGTGTCACGACGGTGTAGAACGAAGAATTCGTCTGCACATAATTCATCAGAAAGGTGACAAACCTGCGGTGAAAAAGCAGACAGCGGTGCTCGGACACAACGGGAGGTGTCCATGTCGATTCTGCTCCTTTGCCGGAGTCTGGAGTCCAGCTCACAAGCACATGTACTATCCGAAACGTTGTTTGGTGGTTTTCCATACTAGAAACGATCCGCACGGGTTCCGAATACCTTCCGGGGATCGTATTGAAAAGATGGATGTGTCTCTCCCAAATCTTGTGTATTAGCATCATCATGCGCTGTTGTTTACCTCCCGCGTCCGGAACGGGTGACACAGGGCTCATTCTCCGCTTCTTCGTCTGATGCGAAAGGTAGTCTCCTGTCTAAACCTTGCCTCGCCAAGTCAAATACTGGAGCAGCAGGTGATTGTTAAGAGTCGTCAGTGGATTCGCAATGTTCACCTCCAGATCGTTTCCCAAGCTGAAATTCTGTAGAACTTTGCCAGCAGCAGAGTATCGAGGAGACCAAGGAAATGCATCACATCCTGGTGGCAAACGGAGATTGGCGACGCTTCGATGATCTAGCATCTTCGCCCAGAAAACTTACTTTTCACGCAGCCTACATCACCATAAGAATTTGGGAAACAGAAATACTTTCCAGGCATGAAAGATATCCTTCAAAGGAGGAATGAAGAAGTTAGAATGATGAAAAGCATTGGACATTCATCAATACTGAAGTTTTTTCTTCAATTTGGGAACTAAAGCAACAATTTGATGGAATTTGTTGACGGGACTTGAGGGGTAATAGCGTTTCTCTTCAGAATTGGGGCGGTGAAAAACAAGAAGACTTTGTTTGCATCAACGTGACTTTCCCGTCGGCACGCAGCTTTTGCGAACACTGTGCTTTTTCACACCGACTACCACCTCCTTGATTCCACACAAAAATAAAACACAATGAAAAAAACCCTTAAACGAAAAAGAGGTTTTCAAAATAGCAAAGGTGGGCACACCTACATTTTAATTGAAAGGTAACTCAATTTTCGACAGTATAGTATCCAAAGTCCCGAACCATCTCAAGTGCGGTGGCTGCAATGTGTGTATTGAACTACCGAACCATGTCCCATACATACAAGAACGTTCCGGAGTCCATTCTTCACGGCGACTAGCGCACTACTGCATGAGAAAATTCAACAGATGATCGAACCAATTGATGTTCTTGGGCAGACTGTTTCTAATACTGCCGCTCCCGCAAACGAACCTCGTGTAAGTTCGGCTCTTGCACTCATCATAAAACCAAATCTCAGTGTAGATTACAACAGAACGATCAGCGTTGCAGCTTGCCTTAGCGAGAAAATTGCAAGTTTTAACTCGCACGCGAGTTGTACTGAAAAGTATAGAGCGTTTCCAGATGGTCTTACCGATGTTTATCTCAACGCAGAGGCCTTAATGGTTATTGAGGGTTTGCTGAAGACCGAGCTTGGCCGTTAATATGGAGAACTTACATGGGAGCAAGCCTGACAGGACGTTGATGCGAGAAGATGTGAGACAATTGGGAAAGAAGCCGCAAGTATGAAGGAGCCTGAAGTATTCGCCCCGGTACACAATCATTGGACCATTTGTATGATGGCTGAAGGAAAAATGAAGTCGAAATTGAGGAATATGACCCATAAAACTGGAGGTCGAAATGGCGACACCAAAGTCCAGGATCACGTAGTTGAGAATGCACCAAATGCAAATCAGCCTGTTTTGAATTTACTGAATGGTACCCATCGGCCAACTTCAGTCGCTCATCATTCATCTACGAATACAAATATCTCCCTCTGTGATCACTCGAATGCAGCGGAAGATGCAGATGATAAAATCACTCCCAAAATAACAAATAACGTCCCACTGATGAAGTCCAAGAAGGCGAAAAGTGAGATGACCTCCACGAGCGCCTCTCAACAGAAACGCATGTCTGTCGCTGCACGCTCAAAAAAGGCTGAAATAGCGCAAAACAACGTATCAAGAGTTGGCCTTAGAAGAGGGGGTAGTAGGCGTCGTGCTTGACATTAAAGGACAATTTGTCTCCATTTCATTGATCAAATCGAACTATAGCGTGTTAAACAGGCCCTTCACCTACTCCTTCTTTCTCTTCTTCTCTGTGCCACCACTCGATCTGTTAAGTCTTCCGTTTCTAAACAACTCGCGCTGCATTTCTGAGTTTTTTTTCCGTTTTCACTGTATTCTTTCCGCTTCGAGCATCTCTTTGTCTCTCTTTTCGATCAGCCAAGCAAGCACATCCATTCTGACTTTCAGTTCCAAAGTCATGCTGCTTTTAAACCACCAATTAAACCAAAACTGCCAGGCTCTTCTCAATTCAAGGTTTATGTCTTCTTATTTCCTGTAACCCAACTTGTTAGTCCCACATACCAGTCATCTATCTTCTTCGTGGATAAATGCCTTTGATTGATTTTCAGCGTGCACCGCATCTAATTCCTTCCTCGCATTTTCGTACCTATTCACTTCAAAACGAATTGCGCGCTCCATTTCCTCACGCCAAGCAATCTTTTGCTCACCCTCTTGATTCAATTTATCAATTTTGTACCACGACTCAATCTGCTTTTGTCCTTTCGCTCAGAAAGCCTTTGCGTACAAGGCAACGTCTTCGAAACACTTCCGCTCATCAACGTCTTTGGCGGGTTTTCCCCAGATTTTCCCTCCCATGACGTTCAACAGCTCGTGATAAGTTCAGACACTTTCACCGCAACCAACCAGAAAAGCCTTGTTCCAGAAGTTTCTCTCGTTCCTGGTACTTCTTAGGTGATTGAAGAAGTTCATTCGCTTTCGGTAACGTGGGCGCTTCTATTCCTTCACTCAGAGTTGCTTCCGCTTCCGCATTATACTTGTCCACAATTTCTCGCTCTAATATGTAAGTCTTCCTCACTCGCCCCACTCCATATAGTTTATCATCATGCATTGTAGGTTTTTGTCGATATCACATCCTCAGTTTCTTCTTTTCAGCCGGTGGGATTTGCTGACGTATGGCCTCCCTAAACAACGCTGCTTCGCCGTAGTTCTTGGACCTCACACTATTTCCGACATTGTGCGTGAACTCGTTCCCGGATGTTGTCTGCTCTTTATAATCTAAACCCTCGAAAACAAAAATAGACTTTCATTTTGCGTCTTCCGTTCCAGACCAGATGAAATCGAGCACATCTAGGTTTTCAGATGCCTTGGTCTTCTTTTCAATCTCGTCAACCATGTCCTTTCCCTTCTATCCTCCTCTGGCTAGAAGCACTTCGATATATTATTCAGCGTATTCTTATGCGTTCGACTTGAAGAACTTATTCGCCCCAAATCGAATCATATCCAAAAGGCCATTTTTCTGAAGGTTCTTTTTGTACTGTGTAAGTCGCTCCTTGCTGAATCACTAGTGTATCTAATCGGAGCTTGCACACTGCCGTCGGACAAATTCGCTCTTCCACACAGTTCTCAGTGATGAGCCGAAAAAAATTCAAAGCTTAGCGCTGACCGATTCTATAAGCACGATCCATCGCTGGCAGATCAAATTTTCCATTCCAGTCACTTTCGTATAAGCAAACAGCAGTGTCGGCGATCCCCAGATTGATACTAAGCCCCGCTGCCATTGTCGAGAGGAGAAAAATGAAGGTATCCGATTCGTTGCTGTTGAAATCTGTAATCTGGTGGTTCCACCATTTTCCTTCTGTTAAACCGTCAATCATGCAAGACTTGTATTGGCGCATCGTACAATTATCCTTTCATATATCTAGTATTATTGTCATTTTAATAAAGACGAGCGCATGATGCCCGCCTGCTTTTAGTCGCGGTAGCAACTTGTCAAGCAACGTCGGCTTGGAAAAATTTTGCACGAGACACTCTCAACATGGATCAATCGAGCGATCTCCCATTCCATCAAACAAATGCGTATGGTTCACAGACTTTCGTAGCTGCATGAGTATATTGAACCAACGAACGCAATCCCCACAATTGCTGTTTATAGTGTCAATGTCCTTCTTCAAAAGGTTCCTGCACAGACTAAGTTGCATTTCCGATAACTTAGTGAAAAGCAATATCTGTCTTTCTTCCGGTGAAATCTGTGTCCCTCTTTGCTCTTAGAAAAGCTGATCAAGAACGGCCTCAGAACAGCATGGAGCTCGGTGACTATTTCTTTTTGGTTTGCAGCATCTATTGTTATGGCGTTCCATTCAATATCTGAAAAACATCTGCGCTCCAAAACATATCGGAAAGCAGAATGTTTATCAATGCCCTAAGCTCGTGAAGATTATTCTGAAGTGAAGTTCCGGTGATTTATATGCGTGATTGAGTTGTAAAGAGTCGAACGACTTGCAAAACTAGATAGTTCTCATTCTTTATCCGGTTTACTTCGAGAATAAGTGGTAAGGAAACATGTGATGCATTTTAATCAATCTTAAGGAAAGAATTCAAAACCAAAACGCACAAGGAGCAAATATCGGCCGCCTACGCGGTAAACGGTGGTGCACCAAAATCACAAAGCGCCGGACACGCCGAGAAGAAACACACGCTCGTGCCAGAGGTGTGTTGCCGACGAGATTGTCGTCAGAAGCGCTATGATTGGCAGTCATTGCAGATTATGTGCATCGGCGGCGAAGGAGAGCTATGACGGGGCGCGCGGGGAGAAAGGCAGTGTTGGCGATCAAGAAGTAGGCCCTCTTTCGTAGGAAGGAAGCGCACTGGTGACAGGCGCAGCGAGAGGGTCACAGAGGGAGAGGGCAGGGTGGAAGACAGTGTGAACGCTTGCGCTGCGGGTGCGGCGCTACCGCACCTGACTATTGACGCGGTTTGCGTCAGGGCCGCCAGCGCTGACACGTGCACCAGTGCACTGCAAGTGCGCTGCAAATGCAATCAGAGGAGCGACGCGTGCGAGTCACGTAATGCAATACGTTCCAACGTTCGCGTTGCGCATTAGATGCAACCTATCAGACTGGCGCGGCGCTGCCGTAACGCACAACGTGCAAGCGTCGCCAGTGAAACCCCACAGCTGTAGCGGCCTTTCGAGTGCAACCACGCCCTCACGTTCGCTCACCCGCTGCGTCTGCACCATTCAGCAGGTATCTATCCACTAAACTACTGAGAATCATCTTCGTGTCTCTCCGTCTCGCTCTTTTGCGCTTCTTTCCCTGACCCCTATCCCCACTTTTCCCTCCTCCAAACCGTCCTCACCTTCCCAATTCCCCCCGCCTCTCATCCCCTTCCTTTCTTTCTCCCAGCACCATCGCTCACTCTTCTCCACGTGTTCCCACCCCCCAAAAAGCTTCCCTCTCCTTCCATATGCTCCCGGCCCCTCCCGCGCCATGACCGCTATCTCAACCGCCTTGAACTGACAACCGTCGCCCCTGGCCAAATTATTTCCTCCCAGGGCTCTGCCCTCTTCCTCTCCAACCCAAGATCTACCGGCCCAGTTTCTGCAGGCGCCATTGGAATTTAGGGAAGCACCATTGAATCCTCTTCTTTCATAGCAAACGCTCAATCCCCGGCTCAGGCCCCGCTGCAGCCGCTGCCTCTACTTCGGTTGTAGCTCTTCTCTCCAACCATGTTTCAGACTTTGTCCCAACCGTTTCCTAACCAGCTTTCTCATCCATTTTCACAGCCGCTCTCTTACCCACTCTGGAAAACGACCTCGCAGACGCAGAAGCAGCCAATCCATCAGCTTTTTTAATGCCATTGCACCATGTGCCGCCACAGTACATTCTGAAATAATAGCACTCTCATACATCGTATAAACTCAGGCGGGTATGGGGATATGGCCCACTGTCCGGGCGAAACCAACGCTCACTGCTGTGCCTCCCACCCATATCAGTACCACCACACCTCCGCGACTGGGTCCAATTCCTTGTTCAAAGAAATCAGCCCAACAAAACAGGTGATAAGCGTCAACCCGCATTCAATTTTCGCCGCCCTTGCTGCTGAACAGCTACGGTCCCGTTCGCTGCCCCACAGTACGCTTCTCCTACTCGCGCCTTCTCCTAACCGCGCTTTCTCGTACCCCCGCTTACCCATGTCATTCCGAAACTGTTTTGTTACAGTTCCACGTAGGTGCCCATCGTGCATTACGCGCCATCGCATGTACTGCTCGCTCCCGCCTCTTCAGCGGTCGCGTGGCCAATAGCGAAGCTTGCAGAAAAGCACCGCGCCCCGTAGGCCGGCTTGCCTCCCGCAAACACCCAAAACATGGCTCCCATACCAAGAAGGGATTCCACCGTGGAGCATGTGGGAGCAAGGTCTCCATGAAGCGTGGGCTTCAGAAAATCCCGTGCCCAGTGCCCGAGGAAGTTTACTTTTCCGAGCATGTCGAGTAAAAGGGCGATAGATATATCTATAATGCCAGTGTTGCGAACAACGACGACGGAGGGGGGGCACACCCGAATGATAGACTTGACACAATTCAATTTGACATGTGAAAAGTCCCATGAAATGTAAAACGTATTTGTTAAAACATAAAGAACTCTACACATGCGCGATCGCGTTGGAGTATGTGGTTGCTAAGGGAACGGGGCTTCACAACCACCAAGGCGTGGAAAGGCTTCCCCCGTAGTCGTCGTTGAGCCTTCAAAACGGACCGTCCTCCTGGTTTTGCTCCCAGTCCTGACTCTGCGGTCCCAGCCGTAAGCAACGACCATTTATCCGTGGTTTTGTTCTCCCACTCATTCCGCTCCACCCATATCTCGTGGAGGCGAAACGATCGGACAACGCGTTCAAACAGGAGGCCGCCAAGCTCCTTAAAGTCAGAAAACACTGTGGCATACCTCAACCACACGAAATATGACGGTCACAGGCGGGTATAAGGGAAGTTGGGCTCGTTTTGGGGACGCCAAGGGAGGCCACCTGTGTCCAATATACAATCAGCTTTCCAACAGAACGTGGTCTGACCGGCCAGTCCGAAATCTATATCGGGATCATTCCGTACGTCACCAAGTCTTGAGCGGAGCCATTATGTCGTTTCCTGTCACAGGATGGCTGCTGGGTGGCCTCGTGCAGCTTCATGTCCCCAGATGGAAGCAAATAGAAGGGCAAACCCCAGCTCTACAAGTCTAGCCCACATTCTATGCTCTTGAACGTTTGCGCAGTTGACTATACGACCATGGACGTACAATACTACAGGGAGGTTGCGACACGGAACCCCGGTCGGGAAATTCTTTCGTTCACCAGTTTTGTGTCGGTGGGTATATTTTGGAAAGAAGGTTGGCATGTAATACCTTCATCGGAGTGTCAAAGGCGTCCGCCAGCACCAGTACAATCCACCACGACCTTCAATTGCACTCAAACATGAACCATTCGCCGTACCGTGGCCTATTTCAGCATTTGCCGTTCAAAAAGTTGTCTACGCAAAGAAACGGCAGCTTCTCAATGTCGAAATTGCTCTTTCGGCCAGTTGCCTAGACCAAGAACTGCGCCTTGTGATCGACATAAGTGGCGTCAAGCTCATTGAGAGTAGATTTGTGAGGGCTCGAGATCGTTTGCAGTATAATAAACTAGGAAAGGGCTTTAGAAATCTTAGACCACACGTTACGAGCAAATTGAAGGCCCTCGTGCTGCGCCAAATATTAGAATCGACGTTTATCTGGCCGGATTTGTTCGAACTCCTCAACGTAGTTTGAGTAGCTCATGCCTTCTATTGGTAGAGCGTTCCAACTATGCGCCCCGGTCAGGCTATTCAAGTCAATGTGGCACCGACCCTCTTTTCCATGTGTCTGTATCCGGCTCATATAAATCTTGTTGGCCGTGTGGTAATTCGTAGTGTACAGGAAGGGAGAGCTTTTCCTTGAACAACCGCTCCCTTTCATAACATTCTAGCGGCCAAACGTTGTCCCTGCTGCTGCGTTGATGGTTTTTCTGTTGAGACAACCAGCAACTTCGAGAGCGGCACACAGGAAATACGCAGAAAGGTTGGATCTAGATCTTGCCTGACCACATTTGAAGCGAAATTACGGTTCACACCCAAACCCAGAGATTGTGGCCGCATAGAATTGGGTCGCGGCCACTGATCGAAAGGATGCAGCAACGGCCGGGACAGTTCTAGCGACGGTGCGCCTGGAAGCGCCTGTGAAGGAGAAACGATTACGGTTCAGTCTTGTAAGCTGCCAGGGCCTGAGATATCTTACAGACGCCAAGTGGACTTACCGACCTCAGCTGGACACATTTAGATTTCTATTTCATTTTATTTCATTTAGTTTGATAGAATAGCTGTACAGTGCGAGAGATATCCCTACACCTCGCCCATGCTATTTAATTGGCTGGAGTGACGATTCTACCTTAGAATCAGGTAGGAACCGTTTGGAGACTAAATTACCCCCTTTGGTACATTAGTCCGACCAATTGGTCTCCAAGCCATCATTTTCGTATCTCCGACCTGTAGGAATACGCAGTGAACGCCTGCACGTTGCACCAGGTGTGCCGCCGTCAAGGATACGGACCTTTGGACCCGCTCTATCAAGCTACCTCAGCTTGAGACCAGCACGCTGACCTATCAGTCATTGCGTTACATTTTTCTCTCCCGACTTAGAATTCCTTAGAAATAATTGATCTGACAACCGGAAAGAAGAATTATGCCGATTCTAGCCTTTAGTTTAATTCCCCAACCGACCAGAAGTACAGAAGCAACTGCCATCATTGATGCAGGAAACACACCCAACCGCCTAGACCATAGTACTCCTACGGCAAAGAAAGTTGCGAATACAACGCCGAAGATGTCGCCTGAATATCAGGTTGGTACACTTAGCGACCGCAGGAGCACAAGAAGCCAGCCACAAGAAGTACTGACTCTCCTGGACAACGCTGAAGTTTTCGCCGAGAACCCAGAGTGGCAGCACACTAACGAGAACCCCTCACCAGAGCCATCTCTAGGCCAAGGACAACGTAAGTAGAACCCTGTAAGACAGAACGAATTAGAGAGAACAATTGCTGAAGGGCTTGCCGACCTTCTCTGGCCCCGTCTCCGTGAGCTCTGCTCAGCCCATGGGGATTCCATTATGAACATGCGACTCGCTACGTCGATAGCGGACCAAACCGATTACCTCATAACGCGAATATTCCCTAAGGTAATGGAGTCTGAATTATTCATAGACTCCCTTCTACAGACCGTTTAAGGATCAATCACCAGCGAGTCAGGCAATGCGGTCCCTAGTACCGCTTCAGAAGTTAACCATCCGCTTTCCATATGGCAATCCTCTACGGAACCCTAAGGAGTGGCGGTACCACCCGCCCCTCGCCAGGAAAACCATTAAAAACCCAATGAAGAGACAATCTAGAAGCATAAGAGAAGCTCCGCGTCTAGAAGGGACACATATTTCTCGACCCAACGGAAAATATAAGGTACAGCGAGCTCAGGACTCCAGTGGATCCGATAGAGAGATCAATCCTTTAGGTTCACATTCCGCTGGAAAGAAACGAAGTAACAGCAGGAGAAAGAAAAACAGTAAGAGGAAAAGAAGAGACCATTCGGACACGAGTGATAGAGATTCAGACTCAACCGAAACGAGCGACTCGGAAGTGGATGAGGCCGCCGTTGGAGGTCTCAAACCACTGAAAACACTAATGAACTTTTCCGAAAGGTTATAGACTACCAGAATGACCGATTGGTCGACAGGATTCCGAAATATTCTGGTTCGGTGGCTCGAAGACTCGGCAAATTGGCTAAACGAATGCAACTAACCATTACAAACATGTTCTCGGGTTTCGATCCTATTGCTGTCCTTAGGTTCCATAGGTCGGTCCGTACCGCGTGTGATCAGAACGGTGTTCACGAGGGCGCCGCTTTATAGCTGTTCAAATTCTTCCTCACAGAATAGGCGCGTCACCGAGTGATTTCGCAGATATCTGGCACAACTGTCCTCGTGTATGGTCAAGACCATGAGCTACTCAGGGGACATCCTCAGGTTGTCCATTACCTCTTGGGAACCTATGCCACAGATGACGCTATAATGGATGCGCACAAGGAAGTGATATCCTTTAGGCAGAGCTCCAACATTACCGAATCAGCTATCGCAGACGATCTTTGGAAGAAGGCTTACCGATGTGGCAACGTATTCTCCGAAGGACGGCTGAAACGTCATTTCATCACGGGATTACTGCCTGCCAGTCGGACACATGTCCGTTATTACCACACGGAAATCCCACAATAGTCCTTCCGACGGCTCGTTACCTCTGCAGAGGGTTATGGCAAAACCCACAGGACTTCCAGGCGCAATGCTGATATATCCTAAAAACACGCAACTCCATTTCATCAACCAAGAGAAGCCCACTTGGTTAGCTCCACGGAATCGGATATGGATTCATCACTCCATTAAGCCGACTCAGGAGATGTCCTCTCGGTTAAATTCAGTGCCTCTCGGTCTGGGCCCGCATAATATACCTCCCATCAAACTACAGCGACCACTGGACCACCAACGCCCAATTATTCCCCGTTTCCGCCCCGCAAGGACGTTTTCGTTCGCTCGTCAAGGGCTTTCTTCGTCTGCCTTTACATGGTTCAACCTTGTGAATGCACGCAGTATCTGCCTGACAACGCACACAAACATCTCCTAGCCTTAAGGGAAGAGAATAAAAAGGTGTGAAGATCCAAAGAAATGTTTAAAAGGTCATAGCAAAGAGCCACAGGAACACCTGGAAGCTCCCGCTATGCCAAAAGGTCCGGATACCCCAATGAAAGACCCACAGGTTTATGCCATTGTTGACCCTACGGAGGACCCGGAAGAGGAACCCCATCCTCGGGAATAAACGGAAACCCTATCGGAAAACGCTTAGAAGGTCGACGCGAGGCAAATCCTCCTTCTTTAAGCCCCTCCCTCAAACAATTAGACGGTCAGGAGCCAAGGAGCGCCCTACCTCGCTATACAAACCACGACCATTGGACCACTCAGAATAGACCAGAATTAGAAGACAGTTACGACCCCGTCTGTATCTTCAGGAAGGAGAATTATAAAGTTCGGGAAACTATGGGACTACGTTCCAGCAGCTCCCGAGTTGCGACAAACGTATTAAACAGAGGCAGAGGTCCCAATGGGGTCCATTCTAAGCTATTCCCATTTGGTTGGGAAGACTTCGTTCAGGGAAGGATGACCCCCAGGATTACAGATGCGTCACGTAGACCAATGGATATTAGAGGGAAAGTACCATTTTACATTCACTTAGGACGATTTAAAATCCGTAGGTGGTTCCTTGAATGTCGTAACTAGGGCGCTGACGCAATCCTACGGACCACCTTTATCGATCGATACATTAAGGCCATTTATGAAGGCCTTAGGAAGCTCGGGTTCTCTCGCGCACCTTCCATGTCCATAATTGGTTCCGCCCCAGGGCCAGAAGCTAACTATCGAGCAGTTATCTCCGAAGATACTAAGTCCAATATGGTGCGCTTATCAAAAGCCCTAACAATACCCCCCATGACCCAGATCATCGTAACGGCCAATTCCCAGTCCTCAGGTCTTGTGGCAATATAGAACCCTCCGAAAACGGTTCTGAAGCACATCAATCAAATTGCCAATGGACTAATAGACATACGACCCAACAGGCCCTTCTTGGTCACGATCAATAACTTCCGAGATAAGCCCGAACGGTTACCTAAAGGTACAGTGATTGGCATGACTCTATAATCCTCTGTGGCCATTTTGGAGGCCCAATTGGATAGCTTTTCAAATACAACTCCCGACGAGAACGTCAACGCCTGGGAGGGGATAGTCGCTATCGGCGCAGAATTCGAATCCTGTAGGCCTCAGGTGATTGATCTTCTCAGGCAATGTCGGACCATGTGGTCAGGTAGATTGGGAAAAATCAGAGCCATTACACACTGCATGACCTTCAGGATCATGCTAGACAACAGTTCCGGCACCCATGCCGTACAGGCCTGAAGCGTAGGGAAATTGTCGCCGACCAAATCGACAAAATGCGCAAAGGTCACGTCATGAAGCCGGAGCCTCCTAACCAATCCAAATGGGCAGGTTCCCTTGTCCTAGCGGCTTAAAAGGATGACTCCGTCAGGTTCTATGTCGGCTATAGGAAAATGGACGCAGGAACACAGACGGACTGATACCCAATACCCCGTTTCGGTAAAGGTCTAGATTCCTTAGGTGAAGCAGCCTTATTCACCACATTGGACGCTAAATCCGGATATTGGCAAATCCTTATGGCTGAAAATGCGAGAGCGCTTACAACCTTTACCACCCGCGAAGGTCTGTTCAGATTTACTCGTGTGCCCTTTGGTTTAAAGAGTGCGCCAGCGACCTTCCAACGGGCGATGAACATCAGACTGTCCAGAGTCAAATGAAAATATGCCCTGGTCTATTTAGATGACGTAGTAATCTTCTCACGAACCGTGAAGGAACGCTTTCAACACGTGAGAAAGATGAAAACCATTCTACAGAACGCTATAGTAACTCTAAAACTCCGACACTGCGCCTTCTTTTAGGCCGCAGGGGACTATCTCGAACACGTGGCCTTCCCATGAAAGTTAAAGGTAGCCAAACAGACCACGGATGCAATCCGCCAGACTAAAACTCCCAGAACCGACACGTAGATACGACCCTTCTTTGGCTTGTGCAATGTTTACCAACGTTTTTTCCAGGGATTTGCTACAATCTGGCCCCTCTCAACGCAATGCTGAAGAAGGGAACACCTTCAAAGTTTGAATGCCTTACCGAGGGCCAATATCAGTCATTTCAAACCCTGAAGCACAAATTTCTAACCCAACCAATACTGGTTTTACCAAAACCCAAAAGGCCCTTTGTCTTGGACACAGACGCTTCTAATGTCCAAGTACAATGTGCCTTGCTACAAGAACAAGATTCACCAAAGGATTATCAACCTATTGGGTACTGGATCAGAAAGCTCACCAGCGCGGAGCGAAACTACAGTACTACCGAAAAGGAATGTCTCGCCATCGTATGGTCTGTATTAACACTCCGAACATACTTCGAGGAAACTAGGTTCACCATTAGGACAGACCACGACTCACTCCGGTGGTTACTCAATATGACCGATGCATCAAGTCGCCTCGCTCGTTGGCGCTTTAGGCTTTCAGAGTATTACTATGATATAGCCTATAAGCCAGGCATCAAGCATCATGCTGCAGATGCCCTCTCGCGAATCATTACCGACGGAACTGGTGACACGCCATTGGACGACCTCATTCCTACTCTTTTCAAAGATGAAGGACCTCAAAATAACACGAAAACGGATTACCATACGGGTACGGTCAAAGTGGATGATCCTGAAGTAAGGGAGAATGAAGTTTACTTATTAGACTGGGAGACAGTACCACCGAATTAGGCACCACCTCAGGTTAGTGCAATAACCCCAGAGGAAAACGAGCTCCATCCTGTAACCATTAAGGAGGTCCTATAGGCGCAGGTCGAAGACGAGTACTGCAAGGAAACGGCCCAATTGGTAGGAACCCCTGAATGCTTATTTGACTTCGGCCGATTCGGACTATTGTGTCGCCATTCTCCAATGCATGGCGCACTCCCACAGATAATACCAAGGTCAATGAGGGCGCGATTTCTATACCTCGCCCATAACCTTCGCTTGGCCGGTCACCCTGGAGGCTGACGACTTTACCAGATCCTCAGAAAGTCTTTCTACTGGCCACTAATAGCGCAGGACCAATGGCAAACCGCACGGGACTGCACTTCGTGCGTACAAATCCGAGGGTCTTTCGCCAACCATCAGGCCAAATCGAAACTTTCCCCGCCGCAGGCTCGACGGATTTCGTCCCAAAAAATATACTTGAGCTTTTGCCCGAGTCGTCTCGTAGGAAACGGTTTGTCTTGGTATTAACCGATAGGATTAACAAACTTACACAAGCTCTACCTCCAGGAGAGACAACAGCCACGGATGACGCCACGGCATTATTGTCCCACAGGGTTTATCTATATCGTATGCCACTCTACCTCCTTACGGATAATCGCATCCAGTTTCTATACAAATTTTTTCGCACGTTTGCGCTATCTTCGGTACCGAAAATGTAACCATAACGGCATACTACCCGTTGACCAATGGCCAAGTAGCACGCTTCAACCGTACTCTTCTGGATCGATTGGCAAACTACGCATCGGAGCACCAATCGGACTGCAACGACTACGCTGACCCCCGGATTATGCATGAAATACTCATGTACACGCTTCCACGGGGACAACACACTTTGATTTAAAGCTGTCAAGATCGCCACCGCCGAGAGTTGTTGACCTCCAGCAGTCCATTACACGCCGGGACGTAACTGAAGGAATGCCTCTTACTCAGGCAAAGCGCTACTCGCGCCGACGCATCGACAGCATTATCCAATCGGCTAGAGCTATACTGCTCAAAAGCTAACGGCGCTACCAGGTTAATTTCGATAAAGCCGTCTGGAATACACCTACCTATATGAAAGTAGATTTTTTTTACCTGGACCGGCAACAGAAAGACAGTTATGACTTCGAGAATACTACGCGGAAACTCTTACTCTGCTCGACGGTACCATGTAAAGTCCTTCAGGCCAATCAACACACAATTCCGATATTAATTGACAGCGTACAGAACACCATGTCTTTTGATCGGGTGACATGAGCTCCCAGCTCCTCCGGACAACCAAGGTCGAAGCCCCCTTGGCCCAAAAGAATCACAACGACCTGGTCCGAATAATACCAAAACGCCTCTCGAATTGCCTCCTGTCACGATAGTTTTCCATAGCCCCCGCATCAGGGAACAACGTCAGTGCTCAGACGACACTTGAGGAAGACCTGAGGAAGCTCTATAGGCTCAAACGGCTTCTGTAGGCATGCAAGTTTGAGAAATGCAGGACCGAATTTAAGAAAGCACAAGCATTGCTTTATTTGACTAACGAGCCGAGACCTAACAGCCCATGCCATGACCTCAAGGTTCGCGAAAGCGCTCTGAACACCAACACGACTCACTGGGGCGGCGCAGGAGCAACCCCGTCGTGCTCGTTGGAACCTGGAGGAGTGAAACCGTGGCTAAGATCACCGGAGGAGCCTACTGTAGCAATAAGACCGGGACCAGCAAGCCGAGCACGCTTCTTCGGCGGAGGTTCACCTCGGAAACTATTGACACCTTCGAAAGCCTCCAAGTCACTTAAATGTAGACCATAGCTGGCATCAAAGTGGTCAGTATCCCTCTTGGGTATCATTTGTGCATTGTGCTGCAAGAGATTGACCATAGCGGTCTTCAGATCTTGACCCTGTTTGACAATCGTGGCGTAACGCACCGAGCGACGCGCACAGAAGCAAGCTTCGCTCAGGACTTTCGCAACGTCTATCGAGACAGTAACACCAACGGTACGGCAGACATGACGGAGATCCACGGCTGCAGTCGTGATAGTTATGCGCGTTTTTATTGCCGCTCATGAAACCGGGGATCTTAGCGAACTTCCGCGCATTGAGATATACGTGAAGAATTCTCTGTTATTTTTCCACAGAGGTCGCCAGAATAACATGACGTACTGCCCGCGGGTTTCGTCCGCTGGTATGGTCGTAACGGTCCCCGGTGCGCTCATACGCTACTTGGTATCGCGAGGAGCTTTTTTTTTGGTTGTTCGAAGCCTTGGCGCCGGTGCCGACACGTTGGTTCGTCGGGATATGAATAGAGGAACTGACGGGAGCGACAAAGTCCGGAGGGAGAGTGAAGTATCCGACGGGCTTATAAGGCGAGTTCGGCATCGCGCGCGACCAATGGAGGAATACCACGACGTGAAGAAGGGAAGATGGAACCGAATCAAGCGTGGTGACCGGCATGAACCCGAATGGCCGAAGCGCGCACCATGCTTTATGACGGACGACGCGCATAGAGCCGCCAAAGGTATACGGTGGAATAGGGAAAGCAGCGATGACCGCCCTCGGTGTGCGTACAGTACCTTAGGCGAATTTATTGCCAATCTGGCGATATGGGTCAACGCATACGTACTCATTTTTTCCGGGAATGGTGGCGATGCGACCCAAGGTCTTTTTATACAGGACCGTCTGGGCACTTCAGTAAAAAAAATGACCTACCCCGTTCTTCATGAAGGTTATACAGCCATTTCTGGGAGTCAGACAATTTGTTTTCGGCTATGTTTCTATCAGCTGACCTTTGATCGACTTGCTAGGCTCGTATTCTTTTGAGTTGACGCCTCTGGAACAGTCTGCTTTTGATTTCAAGGGTCTGCCTTCATGAATGATCCCATAAGTCCCGATAGGATGGTAGCAGTGGTCGACTAGTGGACAAAAGTTTCGACGTCATTGCAGAATAGGAATGAGCTTCTTTCGTACAACATAATAATCGAGACGACAAAAGATCTTAAAACGCACAATGAAAAAATGAACGAGTTATATTAGAGATTCTAGAGCGCAGTCTATGACTTCGAGGCGCAAAGAATATTGATCATTTCTCCCAAAAGATTTCCAACCTGCTTAAAGCGGACCGAATTGGTGTTTCGGACAACGTGTACATGATGGTTTTATGGCATATCGACGCCCCTGAAACTTAACCAAACAATCCCAAGAAACAATTGTCGACTATAATGGACTTGGAATAGTTGTTAATTACCTTCATAGTAGATGTATCAGTAAGATGATTTACCGAGAACGGAGTTATAACATGTGTAAGGGCGTGGGTGCTCAGCATTTAGATTGGCGTAGGTTTCACCTCTCCGAGATGCTCCCTTTCGAGCAGTTCATACTAGATTAATGAGCGGTGTCTATTGCCACCTTCATGAGCAGGACCCTACAGTGTAACGGAATACTTAACGCAGTGAACTCGGATACAAAGTATTAAGATCGCAAAACCAATCATTGGTGTCAAGAAATGACGACTATGAGAAAAGCTATTTTGACGCTAAAGTTTTACTCTTGAGGACGTGAAATCGGGGTCCAAAAGTGCAAGAACTCAGCAAATCCAGCGATTTCCCTTCCAGCTACTACACTCTTCCGTCAACCTTTTGACCGAGACTCTCCGTCAATTCGACGATCTTAAGCTTTCAGTTAGCTTTAAAACGTTTTTGGACAGCCCGAACAAATCACTGTACGTATAGCGTTTATTGCTGGAAAAGGGGGGGTATTTCAGAGAACTTGCAGGTTTAGGACCGCATCGCATGGCGACAGAGGTGAGGTCTGCGCTTAAAATTTTGTGCGAGCTTATTACAGGTATAAACACAAGGCTTTTGTAAGTAGTGGTATGTCTGAAAAGCCATTGCCGACGTATGTCCTTCGTAGACCAATATTATATCAGTATTCGAAGCACATGATAAAGGATAAAGTGTATGCGCCAACGAATGGACCGTATACGATGTGGGCAACACAGCCCTCTGAGAGAAACAGTCGTGGTGGGTGGCCAAGAATAGTGGAGATGGATCGGGATTTCCTCATCGGGTATGAGGTTTCTGTGTTGTTCACGGAGGGGATTATGGTTTATTCCAATGATTGCACTTTGTGGGCGTAGAAGATATATTTCCAGCTAGTGTACAAGGATTTGTGCCAGACTTCCGGTAGTGGGAAAATGCTTGATAAACCGAAATTAATGCGTTTATAAGCGGCTCAGTAATTTTGATCGATGAATATTGTTTCCAACTTGTTTCTCAAAGATAAAAGAAAGCCTCAAAATAGCGTTTAACGTTTTTCGAATTTCATGCTTCGAGGAACCTGATGAGCGAAGAGTAAAGAGTACCTCGCGAGGTTAACAGGAATCTAGTTTGGGAAGTTGCGCTAAGGAATCAAGAGAATACATATTAGATGCAAGTTACGCAGCCAGCATGATGCTGAAACGGAATTTCGCGTATTGTATGATTTTTCATGCTCGTGTCTTACATATCGCCAATAGGGTAGTGAGATGTTTATATATCGCCGTTTAGCAAAACGTGTGCACCTGGACTATGCACGTCTCCCAAAGCGAGATTCATCATTTCCCATAACCCGATTATCACTGGTCCTGGGTGAGTTTCGACAAATTTGAATATAGGTGCTGCTCATTTCCGAAATTCGTTTCGTTCGTGCAGAAACGTTGGCGAGTCGTTGAAGAGGAGCAACAATACATTCTCGTGCATGCCAAAAGCCATTCATTAGTCAGTACTAGAGCACTAGACGATCAAAATGAGCGAAATACTGGCGCATAACATTGCGATGAACTCATGCAGGACTCGAAATATGATAAAGACCTCAAACGCTTTCTTACTCAAAATTCAGGATTCGGATTTGAACTACATCTAATCAATATCACTCAACCACCTTTTTCATTCCTGTCAACTGTTAAAAATGTGCCACGATTGGAGTTTTTCACGTGGGTTTGAAAAAGAGGAAATGATAGTTCCAATTCGTGTACATCAGTTAGGCGGTGAACATAATGCATGCCATCACAGCGCTATTCGATTGTTGATAGCATTCCATCTGCCATAATAAGAAACAAAGACATGGAATCAATGCAGGAATCTTCCAAGACCCTAGGTAGATAAGAGCAAAACAGCTTATCATAGTCTTTCGAGACTTGTTTTCTCTTCTTTTCATTTGGGCTTCGGGGGCTCCGAGCAATGCCTTTTCTATTTCTTTGTGTATACCTGCGACCATTTTGGAAAATATTTGGCCCTCCTGTCAATCTTTAGATGTCAATCTGCACAAAATGACCTGTTTCCTACTCGTGGTATGATCGGACGCGTTGTTGAGATTGTCTTAGCTGCCATGAAAGCATTAGAACCACTTTCAGATACAATCTGAAAACTATTAACAAATGATCTCTTTACATGTTCTTCTTGACTGCAGGAGTATATTAAGCCCGGTACCTCTTTTGGAAGCACATCGTCCGGAGTTCGATACTCCTGTATGGCAACCCCCAAATCGCGTGAACTAGTTTCCTTGTTCAATTTCGATTTCCATGCGCTACAGAGAACACCCTCATGCAATCCCTCATTTGGAGCACAAAGAGCGTCTTTATTTTGAACGGATTTTTTCTGCAATGTACTCCATATGCTGTGAAAAGGGTGGTGACAAACCAGACAAAAGTGGCTTTGGCTGGACCCATTCCAACCATCTAACGTGCCACAATCTCCCACGTTTATGTTCGCCGCAGTAATAACCATGTAGGGAGGCTTTCGCAGCTTTTATATCAGTGCAATACAATTTGTACAGACAAAGGTGACGAAAATTTCTGAAACGACCTGAGGTACACAATTCTCATCTATTAGTTGTCGCTGATGAACAAGGCGTGGCAATATTTTCAAGGATTTAGTACGGTGATAGAGATTCGCAGAAAGATTTGTTTTACGGGTATTGAGATCAGCCATTGGTATCATTCCAGTCTAGTCACCGAAAACGTGGGCTAAAATATTGCAACTACTTTGAGTGATGCAGACACAGCAAGAAGACAACAGTTTTTGTAGCTCCGTTCATGACGTACCTGAGTCGTTTTACTCCAGACAAAGAACAAGGCTTTTACACATTACCTCAACTCAGCTGAAATACATGCTATGGAAATCTTAGTAGGCTACTACCATGGATATGCACAGTGTTCCCGAATCCATCAAGAAAATCCTGACCGGCAATTTTTTCTCTTCCAGCTTCTAGTGCTGTCAACCATTGTGACCAGCGTTTATAGCTCTCACTTTCGTATGGAATGCACGACATGATCTCATTTCTTTCCAGTTTTCGTACTATCAAATAATGTAAATTCGTTAAGTGGGTGTGCAGAGCGTGGAAGCAATGAGGTTACAATTTCGAAACTAAGGTCGACAATGGGTCATTCTGGCTATTTCTTTCATTTGCTTTCTAAGGTCAGTAACGTGACGTTCTATTTCTTTCTCTCATTTGCTTTCTTGATTTCGTGTTTCTGTCGATGAAACTCTTAGTTGTGGACATTTCTTGGCTTTTCAAACAATTAGGTCGCACTCCCTTCATGTTTGTAGTATTTAGAACTATTAGAGAGATGATTTATGAGTTGGTTTCAAGCTTTCTGGTAATGACTCAGTTTGAGCATTCTGGATCTTATGGAATGTATCCACAACGAAACTAATGTTCGGTATTTATGTGTCTACGCTTATTATTGAACAGATTGAAAACCCACAAAAAGGTCCTTCATTCCTTGCAACCATTTCAAGTTAGGTTGTTCGAAGGAGATCTGCGTCCTAGACCCAAACTGCGAAGTCTTTTTCCAAGAATATGTTTCTTTCCTCGTCAACTGTAAACAAACCCTGCACCGCTGTCGTGACTCATGCGACCTTTTTCTTTCCGCAGGATCCCTTCAGCATGGCCACCCGTGAAAATGCGGAGAAACATTGCTCTAACTTCATGGTTTGGTGCAAATAAAGAACCTGTTAGAGCGTTTTTTTTCGGGCGCTTGAACTTTCAACCAAAAAACACTTACTGTGGAACTTTAAGCCTCTTTCTGACTTATTAAGGCTCGCCGACGAGCTTCAACGTTCATGCAATCTAGAGTCTCGTTGAGTACAGATGCAGGGCGCCGATGTGAGCTTGAATTCATATGAGATACAGCAAATGGAGCTCGCACTTGTAGGTGAAGCAAATTGCTGTTTTTCATCGAGTTGATGTGGGGGTCATGAGGTAGAAGCATCGCAGAAAACGATTGGAAATCTTTTTTGAGAGTGTTTCAATGCGCTGAGTAGCGACTACGGCCAGCGGGATTAGTTTCGCTGCCACTGTCGCGAAAAGATTCCGCGCTTCTTATATTTAGCTCTGTTATTTGGCCTTTGTTAGAAATCCCAGCTCCCGCTTGAAACGAAGATAATGCCCTTTGTGATAAACGTTCATTGCGCCCTACTTTGTTTGCATTGGGTGAGAGGAAAGGACGGATTGGTTTGAATACAAGCGATGAAGGTAGTACCGTCCAAATCACATCTTCATGTTCACTCTCAGGGCTTCTGTTGGATATCTCAACTCCCGTTCGAGGTATAGTTTGAGTACAGGATGGGATCTCTGGCAATTCACCGGCATTTAACAAAACCAGATTGGAATGGGAGGGCGAGATGTATAAGCGGGGATCAAACACTAGGGATGAAACTGATGAGAAAATAATTTTGTCGTCATTTTCTTTGTCATAGTCTTCATCCTTTTGATGTTTCTCATATGTTATAATATTGGTTTCGACATCCTTTATATTTGAAGGAGAGGGGAAAATCCCTACGCCATCCTTGCCAAAGCCAACTTAGACACAGATGAGATTACTAGGCAGAGAATGGCCGTTATGAACGTTTCGGATTCTTCTTGTATGACTCTATCGCCTCTTAGTATTCATTATCTGTTCAACCAACCATCTGATGCAGAAAAGATTGCTGCTCTTCCTGTGCACGAAAAAGTTTTTCGAAGCAGATGCACTTCGAATGACGTCTTCACGCTGAGAAAAGCGGGTTCTCTTTGAAGCTGTTCTCTACGATAGCTTTCCATAATCAACTCCAATCCTTCGCATCATGATCGTTTTCAATGCATCCTGGGTATTTGCGTCCGGTTGGTTATCTGTGACATTCTCGGGAAATCACATATAGTTATCATGTCCGTCGGATACCAAAGCATTTCGGAGGTGAGTAGCTGCTCCCATGAGAGCTGTAACGATTAGTTCTCGGATGTAATATTTGTTATCGGTAGGCCAAGTAAGATCGGTAGGCCAAGTAAGCATCGTCACCCTCGGGCGTTATCGATTAGTTTCCCTCCGATATCAGTAGACAAACCGTGCACAGGAGCACCACTATAAGTAAAGGACAAGACCGAGTGAAAGGCTTCCTCCATGGAAGTCACTACTGCCAACAATCTTTACAGCATATTGTGCAGGAAATTGAAGTAAGTCTGGGCGGCGGCTTAAGAGTTTCGAGACGTCTATTGATGTTGGCCACGTCATCCTTATATGTGCTAACGATCTACTCTTTGGGCTGACAAAAAAAGTTCTAACGGAGCTTGAAAACCTTTGAGTGCCATGTTTATATATGCTTATGTGGTTGTAAACGTTCTACAAAACCGCTGAAATGCTAAACGACCTCTGAAAAGACCATAAGCGTCACCCCATGATGACTCACGACTAAGCCAATAGAGCAAAGAAAACCCCTCTTCCAAAAAACCGTCACATTTTGATTTGATTGAATCATAACCAAATGCGAGGATGAAAATAGTAAGTGGTCTTCGAAACGAAACAGCCACAAAAGCGTTTCGATTCTTAAGCTCTGGTGCAGTTTGAAAATGTCGAAATCGAATATGGAAGTTTCGCTCACTTTTTCTATAAGAATTATCATTCAATATCTCTTCTCAAGCTCCCATTTTATCTACGGAATGTACCGAAAGTATGTTTGTCTCGTGGAGTTTTCTTGTACATTCTATCCTCAACGAAAAAGCCGTAAGTTGATCTAGTATTCTAAGGAATAGAAAGATAGCCAACATCTGCCGAAGAAGACAAGGAATTCAAGCTGAGATCGTCTGGAGTTCAATAGAGAGTCGCATTTTGCGAGTGTGTGCAAAGTACGAGTATTTTATTCAGCATTCTCTGGGGCAGTTTTGTGAAACGAATTCGAGTCTCAGGGTGCTGAGATTACCTTTACGGACTCACTCCAGCCTTGCTCTTTCTCATGAATTCCGATCCAATGATTCCAGAGGTGAGCTGGTCGCTATATTTACTCCAACTCCTAATGTTAATGAAAGTTCATATAATGACAAGGAATACCACCAAAGAGAATCAATTTATTTCGTGCGACACAACATTGATACAACAAAAGTAATACCCTACTTCAAACGACATCCGGCCCGAGAGCGTGAATCTTGTGAGCTGCCGAAAGAAATGACAAGAGATATCGTGTACCCATGCCATAAATCACCTACAGAAAAATCTCTCTGCTTCAAACAATCTCTTGCATAAGATCACTCTTCAAATTCTCAGGTACCACCACCAAGTATCACGTCATGTGGGGAAGCCAACAGGGGTCAACAGCGCACTATTAAGGAGGTGGAAGAGAACCATTCGGCTCTAAATACTGGCGGCCTGCCATGTTTTTTTAATTCAAACGAGTAAGATACGCCGAGCCTCATCAAAGATACTTTTTATGACAAACAATCAAGTAAGGACTCGAATCTATTTCCAGGAAGGAACAGGATGGGCATTGAGGTACTCGAATCGCCCTAAGTAGGATTTTTGTTCCGTTTAAGAAAAGAAAACGAGTTGCAACCCAGATTCAGCCATTCAAATACAAGCCAGACTGCTCCGTTCACTTCAATGCAAATCGCTACTTGATTCGAAGATTCAGTATATATGACGAACATTTTAAAGCTCATTTTGCCAGGGATGACTTCGAACAGAAGTATTTGAGTTGCACTCATACTCAGAAATGAGTCATGGTTTCCAAAATTTTGTCGTGGAATTAAAGAGAGGGAAGCTGTATTAACTTGTTGTCTAAGCATGGTGTGACACAAGCAGATATGGATAATATTCGGATTCCTATCCACGCACCATACAATTGCTGAAAAATGATTATCGTCCTCATACACATGGAGTCTGGAATTGATGAAGGGATGAAATCTTTCCCAATTTACCCCGGGCATATGTGCTTCTACAACGAGTCCACTACGAAGTGCTCCGTTTGCGGTAAACCTCGATCAGCGCCTGAAATCCAATCTGGGCCAACCTTTTCATGAATAACTCGTTAACAAAGACTGCAGTATTTTCTTGGATAAAAAACGATACGAAAGTCTGCACGAATACTTGGAAGAACTGAAAACAAGAGATCATGGGGAATAATTTGAGACCTTTTTGACACTGAGGCTTTCGACCGGATTGCGGATGGTTCAGGAAGAGATTATGTAATCAAATATGATTTGTTTCATTCTGTATCGACCGATTGATCGTTTCCAAGCTTTACGAAAAAGAAAGTATGAAGTATGGCATATTAGAGCAATTATTTGCAATACGCCCACTATCAAACAATTCTTTATCAAAAACATACTTCCCTTCATTTTTATCCCGTGCCCAAACGAGCCCATGAACCTACAGGCATTATTTGCTTCCCTTTTGACCGGGAAGGCGACGCTAAGCATGGGTGGAGTTGAGACGGAATTTATGTTTCACGACGGATCATATGGCAAAGATTTGAACTCATATGATGTGGTGGACAAGAGCTCTTTCTGTCTTATAATGCTTGGAGGACTCAAGTGCCATAATAGCAAGCGACCATGCCGCTTCGGCAAGATCGAGGGTGCGTGGTCAGCTTCCTACCGACATTACTACTGCCCAAGTGCGAAACGACAATCTGATCGAACCAGGATACTCTTCAATCCTTCTAGTCTTCCCCTGCATTCTATTTATGAGACCGTTC
Organism: Agarophyton chilense; assembly: GCA_030374765.1. NCBI lineage: Eukaryota > Rhodophyta > Florideophyceae > Gracilariales > Gracilariaceae > Agarophyton > Agarophyton chilense. The sequence continues at coordinate 2,014,922 of JARGXX010000080.1, forward strand.
GTACGATTCGAAGACTCGGAATGTTTGAAGGGCTCCGAAGCTCAGGTGTAAACATAAAACCTGTAATCTAAGAATAATACTTCTTCTTCTCTCGTCTGAACCTTCTACCGTACAAATCGTTCCCAATCGACATAGTGCACTTATTCCATATTATTAGAAAAGATGTGCATCATTTTTGGCTTTCCACAGGCGAACCATACTAATGAATCAAAGCCTCGACAAGACGGATTGATGACGAGCTCAAATGTTCGGAGCAGGCATTACAAGACAACTTGAAAGTCGTTCAAGGCCTCTAAGTAAGTGGTTTGAATGGAAATCGGACAAGACTGAGACGTTTATTTGGGTGTACAGTCTCATTGTACTAGACGGCCATCTTCCTTACAAATATCAATCAGGTTGGAAATTTTTCGTGCATTTAGTTGACATGTGCGAAAGTCCAGCGTTAAAAAAAGATGATGTAATCGCAATGCAACAGTTTTAATCTGGTTTCTATTGGCACTTTGAACGATTGTATGTCAAAGAAGATCCTGAGCAAATTCAAATTTGTACAAATAATCATCATTTGCATCTTCATCTTTCTGATGTTGTTATTAAAAACAGCTCACATATAGGGTACTCTAAAACCTGGATGCAGTGATACATTGAGTGGTTCCTAGGACGCATGAACGCAAGAAACCTTGCATTACCATTACTACTGAACGATATTAATTTGTTGAAGCGTACAAGGCTTTCTTCCGGGTTCCTTAACCAAGAAATGGAATGAAAACTGTTCATGACCTATGATATAGAAGATGGTATGAACTCAGAGATTATGGTCAGACCTATTGGATGGGTAGCAATACTCAATGGACGATTTTCTTTCTTCGTGCATTAAGGGATGCTTTATGCGCAAGTATGGTGGCTTGGAATATCCCTAAATCCTTGAAGTTCTAGATACCATCTATCACGTTAACTTCAGATCTTGACTACGTTTTGTTCCCGGAAGTAAAGTTCAGGACACGATGGCAAGGCTTCGTCGCAGGACTGTTGATAATGTTCAATGTCGTTCGAGTCAGAACTGGCATGTAGCATGTGAAATGGAAGAAGAGAAAAATGTTTGAGTATAGCATAAACGTGAGGTGATGCTTTTTGAGTTCGAAGTGGACATAGCTGCAATCAAATTTTCTCCAAGATGGATTTATTTAAAGAAGACGTATGAGGTGGCACTCATATAATGGGCGACAGGTCTCGAGGTGGGCGAAAAGATGCAGGTTTCCAAGAGCTGCTCTTCCACGGATGCCTTTCGGTCAAAGAAGATGGAAGACTTGTCTATATCATTTCACAGCTGATTAGTCTTTTTGATCACATCGTTCCTTCCTAATAATTACGAAGCAAAAGGCGATGAAGATCCTTCTTTGATGACGATAATCTTGAATCAGATTGTATTGTGTACAAAGAGAAGCCTTTTATTAGCCACCTAAAATGGGACTTGTGTGGCATCCGGAGGCAGAGATATTGCCAGTAACGGTATTTCTGATGCGGCAGTAACGGAAATGGGATCACGGCTACTGCTGAGCACCTTTGCAAACGTATTCTGAGTGTTTGCGGACGTAGCAGAAACAAATCTATAAAAAACTGGTATCAACGTTTTCAGCAAGTGATCAAGAAACGTGTGGCAACTTGCAATGAATAATGGACTTTTTGAAAAATGGCGCGAGCAGAAGTTGTACGAAAAAGGATGTGGAGGACACTTTGTCCTACTAAGAAATGGGAGAGGCCAGGGAGTTTATGAGGCTACAGATATATCATTGGTTTCATTGGTTCCACAAGAACTGGTACTGAGAAGCCAGTCACAGCAAAAAGAGCAGTTAGATGTCATACTAAAGCATTTACCGTCAGCATTGACTGTCTTTTTCTGCCCGTCATTCGCAGCGCAGATGAATGATTCTGTGTCACAGACGTCTACATATCGAGCTCTCTGTTTCGGGCAGGGGGAGACTACGAGACGGTTGTAGCGGGATGGTGGTCATCATTTCTAAGGCGACGTTTCGAGAACTCAGTTAGCGAAGGGAAAAATCAATGCGAAAAGGTCTTCATCAGCAGGGGAGGGTAGTTGGCTGTAGCAGTGTGGCACAAGCTTAATTTCATGCGTCTTCGATTAAAGGAACTGGAAAGCGTTAGGCGGTTATGATGTAGCAGATTCCCTCATTTCTGCTTCACTGGGGCAAGAATTAGATAACAGGCGGATCCCATTTTGGGACATGGTTTACAGATGGTAATGAGAAATTTATTATCATCTTTTGGTAAGTATGTGAATAAACGTTTACATTAGTTTCCTTTTTTAAAAAGTGTTAGAAACGCACGAGGAGTACTTTTATTGACCAAATATCACTAACAAACTCGCTGCATTTACAACAAATTAAGAGCATTAGGAGCCGTCTTGACATCATAGATGTAAATGATGGCTGATTACAGCCAGTAGCATGGTTGCGCTTTCAAGAAGTGGAGGGAACACCGATGACGCTTTAGAAACCATTTGTTTCTGGTACATATATGGTGTCCATTTTACGCCAATATAAATGCACCTGGATGATCGAACAGTCACGACGGTCTCTAATTTCCATCCTTCTTTGTAAAATATTACAATTCAAATTGAGATTTTTTTGAAGCTGCCCAAAACCTTGAGGTGCACTCCATCGGGGCACATTTTATTGAAATATTTCTTTTAGGGCTCTCCTTTGGAAACACATGACGGTCAGCTGTTAGCATCTTTCAACTGTTCCAGAAAACGCCTTTACTTTTCTCAATGCATTCTGATCTCTTTGAGATGTCCGGCATGAATCGGATCTCGAGTAGAAAAAACTAGAGAAGTGGGCTCGATGGCAGGTGCCAGGTTCATTCCGCCAAACGTGTGCAAAAAATTCGTGATAGGCCTTGATCTAGTGGACCCCGGTGCTTCAGCGGTGCATAAATGAAGATACTTTGCCCACATTCCGATATGCTCTGCTAGTCTATCGGCGCGAGTTTTAATTCGTGAACTACGGCCTCACAAGCACTTAACACCTCCCGACACATTCTCTCTACCGAATTATTCGCCAGCAATGGGTACAGCGTAGTGAAATGGTGGCTGGTCTCCAGTTCCTAGGCCAAAAGCCTCAAAAATTGGTGCTGGTGCTTTGGTATCTACAACTTTTGGGTTTTTAGGTTTTGGATATTGTATTGGTAGTGTGTTGCGTAGCTGTATTGTGGAGGAACAAAATTGGCTAAGTAACGATACCCAGATCTTAACTGCAAGCCTTACCTCATCATAAAGCTAATAACACCTTCAAGAAGGGGGCTACTGAAAAATTGTTAATGTCCTGCAACACTATGATGTGAACCAGCGATTTGGGAAACATATTATAGAATAGCAACGATTGAGCTATTGGTACTCATAGTGGCTTTACTTATGGCCTTCCGACATTTCCAAGCAGGCCGTTTCTTCAAAAGTGTGAAAGAGTATGCAGTGATGTAAAGTGTACGAGGTGTTTTAAAAATTCTTAAAAAAGGACTGTAAATTAAAGTTCACAAAAACTCGATCAAGAGTTAGAAAGTACTGCTGGATTTGGACCGAGGACACCGTCTTTTGCGTTTCTGTTCACATGCTTGCTCTATTTTTCGCCCGAACTTTCATGCGGTAGGTATGTGCCAAGGTAGTGGTTCCCATGCAAAAGGCATTGGAAGCATAACAGAGTACATAGTATCTTGTAACCTCGTCGCCTCCATGCGTCTTTGACCTTAAGCCGTCAGCAACCTATATTTGAAGCAAATCCTTTCTCTCCCTTTTCGATTTTGATAGTAGATATTCCACGCCGAGTAAATAGCGGCTGGCCAAGCCGTATGGGCTTTTTCTGTGTATTAATGCCACCGCAAGAATTGTCCAATCCTGCACTACTCCAGAATACTACAAACATGCGTCCCAACTGTCACTGCAAATTGGCTTAAAGCAAAGACTTTTGGCTGTACATTGTACTACTTTGTTGAAAAATGAATCGAGTTTCAATAGATCAAGTCACTTCTTAACGCACGAACGAGCATACGAACGTCAAAAATTGCGAAAGAGAACTTTAAATAGTTGCCCAAAAAACTAGCAACCCTCATAATGAGAATCTCATCTATGGGAGATCGATCTCGTGAAGAAATTTCACCAACGCTACTTTTGGCTGTCACACTTCGGATGTTGAGTGAAACGAGCTATTCAGACATCATGATTGGGTTCGGAATTTGCTGTTACAGGACATAATCGGTGTTTTATGCCATAAGAAATGAATTGATAAATATTCCGACTCAACCGAGAATTCTGAGCACTAATGAAGGGTTTGAAATACTTTCTTTGGGTTTCCAACACTGCTGACAGCCCATGAGTACTCTACGAGGCTGTATGGGGGCACTGAATGGCATCTCCATTCGAAGCAAGCAACCTTTTTTTTCTCATGCGGCATCATTCTACTTCAGAAAGTGCTCCTACTCTCTACTGGTTCAGGCCTTGGTATATTACTTTTACTGCTTTCCCGATATTTACATTCGATGTGTTTGATCAAAGTCCAATTATTTTGCGCATGAGCCCAATGAACGTCGAATACTGCGCAAGTATGCCCGAAGCCCCTAAATATGGGCGTTTAGGTCGAAAAACTGCGAGATTGTACAACCGGTAGAGATGGGAAAGTTTGTTTTTTCAGAAACAATCCGATTCATGTCGTTAATATGTCCAAAATATGGCCTTAAAGGCTTAAATTGATATGGTCATCATCATTGATAATGTGTTCTCACAGATTATCGCCCTAAAACCCAGTTTTCTTTCATATTTCGGGCCTATTTCCGGAATATTTGATGGTCATTAAGTGCGGTACATGAACTGGAAAAGTATTTAAGTAGTCATAAGCTTATGGGATAGTTCAGGAATGAGGAAGACGAGGCACATTTGTGTACTGACAGTTTAATACTGCGGATTTCTAGTTTTCAGGTGAGACAAATTTGAGAAGATTCATTGAACTTGAACCTGCATTCTCTTCAAAGTGTTATAGAGCAGGCATAAGGAATATTCTTTGCGCGATGGGAAATTCTGATCAAGTGGGAGTACTCAGTAGCCAACAGTCTGAATATCGTTGTGCTGTGCATGAAGCTTCAAACTTCCTTATGGATCATAATGACCTGTAGTTGAAGTGTATTTCAATGTAGAAAAAATGCAGAAGAAATCTGGAAGTTGAAGTTTGGTACCCCACTTGTTAGAAAACTTGTGGCGACGATATATCTGATGCTGTTATTGCGGTTCATTGTACAGTATCGACCAAAAATAAAAAAACATGACGAGGTATTCAAGAGCAAGGGGCTCCGCCGGCCAACAATTTCTGGTGCTCCAATGGTACCATTCAAGTAAGCCATTTTGCACGCCTTTTCTTTTCTCGGGATGGTTCCCTCTTTCCATTGAATCGTTACTAGAAATTTTCTCAGCGTTGCCTCGGTTTGCGCAAACCACCTCACTTCGCTCTTGCGTTTGTCGGGGTGACTAATAATTATACATGTATTTTGTGCTGCATTTTCACTCATGGTTTCGGCATTCGTTGTCGAAACGTCCAAAACTAGTTTTTATTCATCGCTTGGTAAAAAACGATTTTTCTGTCGCGATGCTCATCGCTTATCATTCTCACTACAGCAGGCACGATAGCACCAAGCTACTCAACATACTTACAGGACTGAATTTCCAAAACCCGACATTGGTAAATCTTGCACCGCGGCAGTCTCGATCGTTACCAATCAACGTAATTACTAACTCCATCCTCCAGCCGTATTCTCATATCTCGCAAAAATCGGGAGTAGAGTTGTCTTGCAAACGGGTCATCGTCAGTACGGTATGAATTGGGAAGGCGTACAGACGTTATCTTCGTTAGTGGCGTAGCTCGCACTTGCAAGAGATATGCATGGTGTGCCGAGGGTGAGGAATCATTTATGCTATGGAAAGAAGAGTGTGGTTTTCAGCTGCGCATATCATGGTTAGAGATTGTGCTTTCTTGATAGCCTCGAATTTTCCTGAATATACTGTCGCTATTTCTCCAGATGTGGCTTGGATTCGATTAGAACGCTTCTTCTATGATGAAGGGAGATAGGAGGACACCAACTTTTGGAGTGCAGGGGTTAAGGCCCTTATTGTATTGGCACATGAGCAGTATGCAGCATATTTGTTCAACGAAAACTTTTCTGGGTGTTATTTTCTTGCACGAGTTGGTTCAAATGACTATAAACTTCATCGTAATTACCACATTTGACTGTGTATAAGTGCATTAGTCTAATTTTTTAGTGATGGATTTATTTCTTAGGTGCAGCGTTGATAATTGAAGGATAATATCGCCTGTTGTGGGATAACGAGATGTTCTTGAAGAAGACCGAAAACCATGTGAAATAGAACGAAGTACAATACCAAGGACGTTGGCCCGATGGAATTGTGGACAATGGCGTTTTGCGACCTTTTCTTATCGATACTCTTGTGTCCAAATACAATCGGAAACTACCAAAACATTTTTCGGTGGTATCGATGAATTTATCGGCCGTTAGAGTCGCGTGGAGGTTTGAGGGTTAGGTAATTTTGAAATCAATACATATTGCATGATTGAGGGTAATCAAAAAAGGGGATTGATATGTGAAAGCGGAGAATAATCGGCGGTTCTCTTACTCGTTCAGTGACATCAATTACGAACGTGCAGGAATTATTGTGTTCGAGAAAAGCGAGTTCGCACTCACTGACGAAGGAATTAATGTGTGTCGAAGCGATGACGCAGTGTGGAGAGGGTACGGGTGTGATGGTGATACTGAGCGGAAATTCAAACCGTATAGTCCACTAACCCATGTTTTCGTCGGAAAGAAAATTGAACGGAATGGTGCAACTGGCCAACTAAATAGCAAATCGGTGCAACAAGTCACCATAAGAACCGTTCAAACTTCAGCTAGTTACGAAGAAAACATGACATTTTAACAAATTACATGTCCAGTTTCATCCTGGACAAAACTATTGAACTCAAGCATGCCCGATACCGCCGATGCCCATCGAACTCGAAAATTTATTAAGGAATATTTTGCCTTGAAACTCATGTCTTTGTTTGTATTGGCTCAATTGTAGTCGTTGGAAAACTCGGTATTTTTCTCGGAATCAGACTGTCGGGAAGCGTTGTGACTTCGGGGACAACTTCAACGTGTCCAGGACATCTGTGAGAAATAGATACTTCTATCGCCGCTCAAGGGAGTGATCAAAGTGTTACAAATCGCATCAAAGACGCTGTCAAATATGCTGGGGATGGGCGTTGTGTGTACAATACTGCTGCGTCTAAACCAAACGGGACGGAAGCACTTCGCCTCAGGCGAGGTGCATTCGTTCCGAGTGCCCTCCTTGCAGGTTTTCTAGTCAGTGTTTCACCAGAAATTTTTTGGTGACCGTTGTGTTTACAGCACTCAATTCTCCATGTGCAAGTGCTTCCGTCGTTAATGAGCTCCGTGCCGACAGGCAAACTAGAACACACCAGTAAATGCTGGATGGAGAAGTTGTTTACCAAACCCGAAGATCGAAGAATATGTGCTTTAAGTGGAATGAAGGCGCGAATTGCCCTTTTGAATCACACTACGTACAAGGTACAAACTTGAGTTGTACGTTTACTCACGGTTATTTCTCAACTCTCAAGATGTGTTTTGCTCCAAAATGCGCTGCCTGCTCATCGGGCTTCGGCTAAAGCGTAATGCTTTGCAGCTCCCGAAAAAGTATCTTCCACACTGTTGAAGAAAGGTCGAAGTGCAGTATGGTCAAGGCAGTGAGTGCTGCATGCCAACTTCGTTACGATTGTGCAGTTAGATAATGCTGATGCAGAAAGAGTACGTACGGCAGTCCGACTTCTTTGAAGATCTGTTGCCTCGGCGAATATGACTCATGCTCTTCATGCATTGCATTCGTTTGCAGCCTTTGTTGTTCGTGTAAGTGCATTCTTAGCATTCAAATGTTAAAGAGCAAGCGCGGACTATTGAAAGCCTAGTTCGAACCGTCTAGAAATGGGGTTGAATGTGCTCAGGGCAAGTGCTGGGGCAGATAATGTTAAGAGGAGAGAAGTGATTCACTTTTTCGCTGCTTTGAATTGTAGCGCGCCTTTCCCCTCGCTGATTGAGATTGCAGTACCAAGATGTACGTGTCTGGAAAGTGCGTGTTGAATATAGGTACGTCAAATCTGAAGTGTGGTTGCATGAAGGGTGATTTTGCACCATTTCTGAGATATTCTGAGCGCGTCTTTGGCAAATGATGTGCTGATAAGTGTACTGACAGTGTTAGCCCGTCGTTTAAAAAGTGCTTCGCTACGGGGAACTTGTGAAGATAAAGAGTTCATGATGAATATATTTACTCTTATTGTAACACGGTGCTTATAAGAAGAGAAATTGTTCTCAGTCTCTCGTAACCTCCGCCATGAGAACACGAACTGCATTGAAAAGAGAGAATCAGTGAGGTTTAAAAGGTTATGATAACGAACAATCTGTACCATAACAATGACAGTGGTGTATCAAACAAACGATAGCGTAACAAAATAGCAGTTTTACATGGATAGATGCTCGTTCCTGTGAATTCAAGCAGCTTGGTAAGATCTTATATAAAATTCTAGAGTATCTATGTAGCCTGCGATGGTTCCAAATGGGGAAGCACTTCTAATCAGGTGAGCACCGTTTGAATTGCATGATATCCGAAACGGCCGCACCCCAATCGAGATGCATGTGCGTCCAAAACTGCTACGTAACCATCCCATAGAGGTGTCAGCAACAGTAGCTCTTGATATTCACTTCTTTTCCTTGTTTGTGTAGCTAGCCATGGAAGACGTTGGAACTGCGCGACTGAGCCTCCGGGACACTCAACCGAAGCTTGCTGCTGAACATCAACAGCTGTAAAGTCTGGCTTAACGGGCTATACTTTTTTGTCAATGAATCGCTAAGATTCGTCTTTCTGGGTATCCAAACCATACGTCTTATTTTCCGTGTTTCAAAGTCGTATCTTATCTCGGCAACATCGCCTCGGATACTCTGGTCGGTAGCCCTGCTACGTTTCGACAAAGAGTCATACAGCTCCTTAGAGTCAAAGCACACAACAAGATCTAATTCAAGGTTGAATAAGCAATTGTAGGCCTTCGTCAACAACTTCCCTTCATCTATACCCATATTCGCTGCCAAAGTCTCAGCTGCTTCAAAAGAGCGAACTGGTCTTTTGGATTTCGTTAAAGACCAGTTGAGGGTGTGAAATATAGAACCACATTGGAGCTCTCTCATAATCAATTCATCAATTCAGCAATAAATCCCAATTGTACAGACTCTGACGGTTGAATAGCATTGGCGAACACTAGCAAAGATAGATGGTAGCGCTTTGAATCATTTGGTCTCTTGAACTGGATCGTACTTCCTAATTTCTGCAATGAACGAAGCAGGTTTGTTTGGGTGATCAGATCTTGTACAGTAGGGCTAGGGATTTTCTGCTGAAGAACACTTGAAACCAATGAACAGAACGGGATTGCAGGTACTCCAATCCATCCCAAAGAGCCATTTAGCGACCTGAATTCTGAGTACTCCAGTTCATTGAGAGGTGAATCATCCTGTTAACGACGCATACGGGGGAGCGGGAAGGCCTCGAGAGCCTGAAGTTTTTCTTCCCGATGCATAGTAATCTTAAAATCTGCGTGCTACGTGGTTGATAGACCAAAAAACGTAAATGTACCAGGACCGGAAGCGATTGTTCCTAGTTGGTACGTGTTTCCAACTTCCTTCAAAAGAGCGTTGAGAGCCGCCATTGTTCTAGAAAAAATAATGTCATCGACAAGCTTAACTGCAACAGCATGTAGTGCATCTTTGGCGCGAATGAAAAACATTTAAGGGACGTAAGCGAGCTGCAAAAATTCCAAGTCCTTGAAAAAGGTGTCACTTTGCTCTTGCCACTTGGAATTAGCGTTAAAGAGGCCATAAGAAGCAGCCCAAAGTAACCAGTAGAGGGATCGGCTCGTGCATTCGAGCGGAGGTACGTCATAAACATCCCTGTTCGCTTCACCAGTTTGTAGAAATGCGGATTTCACATTGACTTTCACAAGGGCCCATTTGAACAAACAAAAAATGGACAGCAAAATTCGAAAGCCAACAGGAGGGCATGTAGAAAAATCTGTGCGAAGATTGTGTTTTTCTTTGTACTTGTTTCCTTGCGGGGCAATTGTGGCCTTCATGATCTGTGACCCATCGTCGAGAGACTTCACTTTGTACAACACATGGCTCGAAATAATATTCGCATCGCGTGGAATCTTTGAGACATGAATTTTCTTCACTGTTCTCTTAAATGAAATCTCTTCTTTCGACTACGCGTTGTGTATGACATAGGCAGGTATAACTTGAGCATGGTTGGCAAGAAACTCTTTGTGCTGCAACTCCTGAAAGTAGAGCTTGACATCATCCTTCTCATGGCTAGTGAGTTCCATTCCGGGAGATAGTTGAATCTCATTCGAATTTACTGCATCCAAACCAGACCCTAGAGCACCTCTCCAAGTCTCATCATGGAAATGAAGCGTTTTCTGTTCTCCATCTTCATAGTTGATTTGGTACCGGTCTCCATCTTTAATATGGCTCACCACTGTACCTGGGTAGTATTTGTCATCGAATGGCCAATAAAATTCAATGGTGTCACCAACATTAGGCATCAAGGGAAGATTTGTATCTGAAGAAGTGCCATGAATCTGAAGGGGGCTGGAGAAATATGCATCAAATGATGCGGGGTCCGGAAGGGTCCGGTCCAGAACTTGATTGGCATCAGGGGAACCAAGCTTATTGTTAATGTTCAGTGGCAGTTGCAAATCGAGTTCATCGATCGATTCCTGTACATCATTTGCAAGGGAATTGTCTTCAAGCGCAAGACGTATGTGTTCTACAGCAGCACGAACTTGACCTCCATTCCTCCCAGGAACAGTAAAAGCACAAATGGTATGGTCATACTCAAGAACAGGTCGACCATTTGACCATATACGACGCTTGTCATGACCTGTTTTGAGAAATACTTCCACCATGTCTCCGACAGACACCGGCAACTAGGCTAAAGACTTTGAGCGCAGAATGAGTGAAAGCTTATGCCTAACGTGGAGCGCTTTCTGGGCGTGGACAATATCTTCAGGAATAGTGTCGAGAGAGGTGCTGGAAACGAGAGGTCTAGTGTAACCTTTAGCAAGTTCATGCGCGGACATTAGGTTGTTTCCATTTAATTCATTCGAGATGTATAGGGATTGTTGTACAAGCAGGGAAGGATTCAAAATATCCATTGTAGAGTTCGAATGCTTCAGACGTAAATAGATGTCACGGATGATACGGTGGTTGGACTCAATGACATTTTTGTTGCGGCGTCTGAGGTGTAACGATTTTGTATCAATGCCATATCCAGAAAGATACTTCTTTAACTCTACAGTCTTGAATGCTGGATCATAAAATACCTTTCCTGGAGGCCCGAAGGGTAAAATCCACTGAGAATCAAATGACACAATTGCGGAAGATATGGTTGTATCTGGCACCACACTGCCAACCGAGTAGCGCGAGACAGTATCCATTGCATGGAACACTATCTTTTCATCCAGAAAAAAATGATACACGCAAACGCCCATGTTAAAATCTCTTGACAACGAGCTCAAATAGACTTTCCTGGCTGATTTCGGTTCTGAAGTCACACGGCAACTGGGAAATGTTTCCAGCACATCACGCAGATACTTCTGTACATTCGTATCCTAACAATTGTTACGATCGAGTAACAGCTTCATATCCGTGTAGGAAGAGTGCCCATAGACGTGTTTGTAAACTTTGTCTATAATAGCCTTCCTCTGAGACCAGGAACGGATGGTGCTGTCCATTGCCTCTGAAATATGGACCGTTGCACAGATTAGTGCTTGGCTAGAGGGGGCAGAATCACAGTTCAATTCCGAAAAAGAGCTGTACGCAATGTAGCAATGGAAATCGTGATCAACGAGTTGAATAACATCTACAGCATCTGTGCTGGCCAGTATTTGTAACAGATTTTGTTGCATATGCAGAATGTTGCAAAGACGAGTAACATTTCGTCCAACAACCCACTGCTAAGAGCCCTCTATGGTGAGATGGCGGATATGGACAGGCATTCCTGATGTAGAGAATGCGATCACTAAGACAGATCCAATGATGCGCTTTGGTTCACGGGCATGTTCTCCGGATGCATATTGCCAATTGGGTCGGTCTGTTATAACACCAGGGAGCGCATCAAAAGTTCCAAACCATCTAGGAAGCAGAAAAAGTTGAACCATTTTGAACTCCTCGAGTCCAATACCACTGCAGGGCGCTGCGTCGTCCAGTACCGGTCCAAAACTATTGAGAAATAAATCATCTGAGCCAGTAACGTGATCAATGTAGAACGTTATGGTCTTGTTCTTCTCTGATCTTTCATAATCCTTTGCAGAATATGAAGTCGTCTTCAAAGGACCATCTTCGTTGTGGTCAGAAGCCCAATGTCTCATCTGTTTTCACATACAACAATTACTTTTAGACTTCAGATCCGCCAATTGTTGAGCATTGAGAGTGCACTGCATACGTCCATATGAGCTGGTACTTGCAGAACTAGCCTGTACTGAACGTTGCAAAGAACTTTCTGAACCTTTAGGACGATCGCATTGCCTAATAATTGAAGCAATGGAAGAATACGACAAGGACTTCAGGTAGTCATCAGTCGTAAAAGAGGCATCAAACGATTCGTCACGAGGCGCGGATGAGGCGAGAACCGATATTCGCTGATTCGGATCAACCGAAGCATTGGCCATCAACATGAACGCAACCAATGCGTCTGGAAGTTCTGACTTGCTGGAATGGGAATTGAAATAGACACTTGGGCCTCGAATCATGACTCAAAGTTCTTGAAAGTCTCTGGTGAACCTCGCTTTGTTTTTAGTAGATCCAGGAAGTTATTACACACCTCACTGACGACGGCCAGAGCGTCACGTTTGTGAATAGCATTAACGATTGCTTCAACGTCATCACCTGTCTGAATTGTCGAACAGGGTATTTTCATACAAATATCACTAGCACAACCCAATCAACTGTGAGAGTAGCATAATTCCCTGAACTTCTTTCGCTATCTTCCTCGAGTTTGAATCAGGTAGTCTATCATGGAATGTTTTCCAGAGCGATACTGAACGAGCGTATTGATCTTGGTCGCCTTTCTCGTCAGTCCAAGGAACAAGGCGGATATTCCACGAAAAACGCGGCCGAGAAGGTATATCTGAAGCGCCGGTAGCTGGGCCCAAAACTTAAGAGGTTATGATAACTAAAAACCTGGAACCTAACAATAAGATTTATGTATTGAACAAACGGTAGCGTAACGTAGTAGCAGTTTTACATTGATAGATGATCGTTCCTGTGAGTTCAAGCAACTTGGTAAGCTCTTACATAGAATTCTAGAGTATCTATGTAGCCAAAGATGATTCCAAATGCAGAAGCACTTCTAATCAGGTGAGAACCCTTTGAATTGTATGATATTGGAAAGGGCCGCACCCCAAACGAGATGCATGTGCGTCCAAAACGGTTTCGTAACTATCCCAAAGAGGTGACAGGAACTGTAGCTCTTGATAGAGGTATGCAACATTTTTTCTCCAGATCAGTTTACTTATGAACCAAAGATGTGTTAACTCCGTTCCCACCACCACCAGGTGACGTATCATAATATCTCAAAACCAGTAAAATATGTACTTTAAGCTAAGTCTTCTACCTACCGCAGAAAAACAGAAACAGGAAGAAAAAATTTGTTATCTATCTTTCGATCCGCAAATCTACATGCGCTGTCAACGTCAATAGAACTCTCTTAATGTGTCTTGAAGTGCTTTTGTTCCTCTCAAGAAGAACCCACCCGAACTCATGGATCTCTTCGTCGAACTCTAAAGCCTTCTTACAATGCTGCACACTTTTCACAAGGACTAACGCACAGCTGTAAAACAATGTACGCTGGTTGGACTCAACTTCATGAAAATACCCTTCGAAGCATTCGAGTGAGTCCACATGCTTATTGTTGAGTCAGGTCTCCATAGCAGTCCAACAACACTCATGAGAAACGCGTGCATCCAGTTTGGCTCGACTGAGCTCCATCCCAGATGCCTTCAGTAAAGCATACCGACATCGCTCGTCGCCCCGCCGAAAAACTACCAAGTGCGCAAACTATTTCAAGCTAGAATCCGGTTTAGATGGCTCCCGTGTATCGTCGTTAAGATTAGGAACATAATCAATAGCTCGTAAAGTATTCTGTGTTTTCATGGATCTCTCCGACGGAACTACACTCTGAATTAATGAAAATATTTCAGACAGAACGTTATGTGTACGAAAACCTTCCAAAGCATCGTTTTCCGAAAATAAGAACCACAAAGTTTCTTGTTGCTGTCGAACAAACAAAGCAAAGAAGTTCCATTTTTGTAAACATTTAGCATCATTTTCGGAACGGCGTCAGACTACAATTTGTTACGTTCCTTTGACATACCTTGCTTATCTGCTGTCGATCTTCAACCTTGGAGTCCAAGAGTAATGAATGAAATCAATAAGCCCGGTTTCGATCTTCAAACCTGCAGGCCTGTAGGACAGATGAAGGGGCGTTTGTTGGAATGTTTTCATAGCTATCAAAGTTGTCTTGCTTGATGTTAGAAGTGTCTTTCCTGGCGGGCTATAACCTATTACACTTGTAGTGGCTGTGTCGAGGACAAGGCGTGGTGGGATTAGAGCACAACGATGGTTGGTTGCCTACTGGATTCTGTGGTGCTGTTGTGTGCCCAGATTGGGCGTTCTCTGCTTGTTCCTATTAAGTGGATGCTTTCGGATATGAATTATTCTGTTGGCTTCGCAGGGCAGCGGTGGATTGGGTTTTCAACTCGGTGGAACCAGAATCAGTGATATAAAACGTAACAGTGGTCACTGACCTTGAAGTACGCACAAGACACGGCACTACTCTGCTGCTGAGAAACGTTGAATTGGCTGTTAATATGCAAGCGGCACAAAATGTGCTGATCGGGCGTCCCCTGTTAGAAGAGCTGGGACTGGACACAAAAACCATGCTCGATGCCGCTTCTGATAAGCAAAATGGGATTGTCAACGTACCGGATTATTGCCAAAGCAAAACGACCCAAAGGACGGCACCTTTTCGAAGTTAATTCGCGTTGTTATCTTTCACCACCGACATGGTGATGATGGCTGCGACCACGATCGGGACATTTACATCGATTTGGGCCAAGAAAAACCAGGCAAAGTTCAAGCTGCACTCGCTGAAACATTGATTGAGGCGGAGCAAAATAGGATATCTTCAGGAGGCCGGAAAAACCTGAAGGGTTTACTAGCCGAGTTCGAAGATATTTTTCGAGTTGGAATCGGCGAAACACCAGCTCCTAACGTCTCACCCATGAACGTGAAGCTCAAACTTGGTTCGAGGCCTGTGAAAGCCAAAACACGGCGCTACCGCGCAGATAAACGTGAGTTCCTCAATAAGTACATCGATGAGCTAGCAAGGATAGGATTTGTGTGCAAGAATGAGGAAGTCCAATGGTCAAGCGCCCCAATTCTTCTGACTAAGAATTAAAAAGAGAAGTTTCGCATGACTGTAAAATTACGTGCAGTCAAGGCTGCCACGTTGCCCATATATTGTCCGATGCCACATGTACACTCTGAGGTATATGACTTTGCCGAGAGTGATACTTATACCAGGGTAGATTACCTGAGCGGATACTGGCAGTTGCCCTTCGCCAAGGACTCACAGAGTGCTCACAGCATCGTGGCACCGTGTGCACAGCTCGCGGATGAGTCTGGCGAAAGAGTTGAAAGCCCAATGCCTCAGTTCAGCAGCAGAGGTGCTCTGACGAGGCTTATATGTAGAGTTATGCAGCTTAAACAGGCTGCATCTAAGGTAGCGTGATCCTAATTGAGCAATACCTAAAAGTAGCAACTACCTAATTGGGTCTACAGTGTTTGGGATCTGAATCCAGACCCTGGATGAGACCTATGTTCTCATCACACTCCTCTCTTTCAGACAGAAAGTTTCTTGCGTGCCATGGTACCAAGGGTCGGTCGGGTGTTCTTGCGTTGCAAAAAACATTTTAGCATCACTGGAACGTCTTCGTAGATTCTTTCCAGTGGTTCCAAAGTGTCTTCATCTGTAAAAAGTCCTTTCGAACGCACCACCACCTTGAGTCCTTCTGTGATGTCGACAAGCTTCGTTAATCGCGAAACGGGCATTCCTGTTTCGGAGGAGAGAACATGTCGCATGTTGGCTTCTGAATCTAGAGACTTATCGTGGTAAATCCTGAATCGGGTGCCATGAATGTCTTCTTTGGCTCCATTGCGTAGATCCTGTGTTTTGAAGACATAATCTGACAGAACCTTGATCATTCTTCGTGGCCCTCTCCAACGTAGTGCCAGTTTGTCACCTGCATGAATGTCTCTTCTGGCTACAAGGACAAAATCTCCTACGTCAAAATGAGGGAGCGTGCCTTTCGAAGAGCTCAGACGTGATTGTTTCCGGTCATCTTGTAGTTTGGCGTGTACAAAAGGGTGTAGCTCTGCCATGGTACTCTTAAAAGATTGAATGTTGATGTTACGTTCGCGTTGTATGTCTGATAGTGTCACTGGTTTGTGAGTGGAGGTGCGAAGGAATGTTGAAATCGGGGGACTGGGTTCCATTCCAAGGAATGCGGTGACGGACGCAACATTTCCTTTGTGCGTTGATGGTGAGGTGTTGGGGGCGCTTTGTACTATTGACAAAAGGTCCGGCCATTATTCGAAATCCATTTACAGTTCAGATACAATCGCGCAAAAAGTACGCAATACATCTTTGCCAAGTCTTTCTACAGCACCATAACTCCATGGTGTGTAAGTTAGACTGAAGTGGTGAGGGACCCTGAGTGCCTTGGAGACCAAGCGAATAATCTCGTTGCGAAAGTGGGTGGGACCATCGGAGAGAAATCCGTTCGGCACTGCAAAAGCAGCGCACCAGTCGATGATCGAGAGATTAGCGTTTTCCGCGGCTGTGTTGGGGAAGGCATATAACCATTTATAGTCTGAATGGTCATCCCGAAGCATCGGGACGTGCTTCTCTCCAGTGCAGCTTGGTCCGATTTCTAGATAATCAAACTGTAAGAGATCGTTCGGAGTGGTTCCATGTAGTGCGGGTCTGAAAGGCCGAGGTACTTTTTCGCCCCCCAGAGTGGAGATACACTGTATGCAGGACTGTGAAAATGTGCGGACATCTTGGGACATTGTCTTCCATAAAAAATGCTTCTGTAGTACTTTCAAAGTAACGTGTTGACCTCTCTGGCCCGAAGGTCCAGTGTGCGCTATAATACATAGGCGCAAGTGGAGGTCATTGGATTGATCGGGGATCCAGATGGCATTCTTGGCCGTCTTCCACACTCCATCTTGAAGAACCACGTGGTTTCGTCGCGTTGAGCGGTGTTTGTCTTCCTGTGTTGCAATTTCTGTGATTGCAGGCCATTCAAAGTCAGATGCGGAACTGGAAGGGAGGGCTGGAACTTGAAGAATGCGCCGTACAGTGGGTGGCGCTGACCATCTAGTCAGTAGATCCGCCCACACGTTGTCTGGTCCCTTGATGTGGAAGCAATTGTAGGAGTAGGAGCTCAATCGAACAGCCCAGCGGAACTATTTCCTGGTAGAAGATTGGCTGAGATCTGGGATTATTGAGAGCGAATCGAAAATGAACACGAGGTTGTTATGGTCGGTGAATAGGTCGAAACCGGCGGGGGTAGCCACCGGCCAGTGCATTCGCTACAGTGTGGCCAGAATTGCGCATCCTTCTTTCTCGAGCACGGACCAGCTGAGCTGTGTATTGTTGAATCGCCCAGAGCAGAAAGCTAGTGGGATGTGGGGCTGGTCCCTGTGTTGTTTCTTGAGTTTCTACGGTGGGATTTGTGTGATGATACCAAACCATACTGTATCCGAGGCGTCTGTGTACACGGAAAGGCGTTGGTTTTCGTCACGATGACAAAAGGTGATCAAATGTGCTAGGACATCTTTGCATTTCTTGAATGCTTGTGCGTGTTTCTCGTTCCATATTACAGTTGTTAGGCTGATTCTGGCAGCGGCGGACTTTGTTCGTTTTCTTGAAGCCTTTGATACCGTCTCCATGAGATCGTGAAGAGGGGTGACAAGGTTGGCAAAGTCTGGGACTCCCGTCTTCAGACATTGCATCGCGCAGAGGAATTGCTGCAGATGTGCTCCGTTTGTGGTTGGTTCCATGTCTAGAAGATCATCGAGCTGGCGGGAGTCGTATCGAACTCCTGCGGCTGAGATGATTCTGCCACACCACCTGATTTGCTTGGAGAACATGATGCACTTCATGGAGGTAGATGAATCGCTTGGCCCAGAACGAAAAAAGCTTTCGTATGCACAACAGTAGACCCTCGACTGAAGGACTGTGAAGAAGTATTTCGTCCAACCAGTACAGTATCCTCTTCAAAAAGGTCTTTGGGCAAGAGGCCTGCCAGCGCAGATTGCAGGTAAGTCAACGCATTGGTTGTTCCGTGGAGAACTCTTGTTGGTGAGAAAACGCCATCGGGGTGATAAAGGATTGTAGTGCTTTGGAGTCCTTGTCGAGTGGGAGCTGCCAATAACCATGGGAGAGGTCAAAGATAGCAAAGTATTGAGATCCAGCCATTTTTGACAGCTCTTGCTCGACGTTCGGCATGAGGTACTGATGGCGAATGGTGTATTTGTTGACAGGACGAAGGTCAATGGTGAATCCGAAGCGAGCGGGTCCGGGTTTCGGTACGATTAGCGGTGCGCAAGCCCAGGGATAGGTAGGTTGGGGTAAGCCATGCCAGATTGAACAAGGCCTGAGACAAACTTGTCTAGGAACTCGGGCTGTTCCCGAGAGTAGTTGCGCAGACGCACGCGGACTGGTTTCGCTTCCGGCCTGAGCTCAATTTTCAGTGGTGTGATGTCAGCCGCTGGTCCCGAAGATAGCGATGTGCGCAAAATATTGAGATATCAGTCTACACTCTCTCTCAGTTCTTGGGCGTGATTGTCTTGCATACTATTCTTCAATGCGTTTTCTTTCATTTCGTCGGTTCCCTTGCGTATGGCGTCATGTTGGTCCGTGTTGATTGGATCGAGGAGTGAAGGGTCGGGAAACGGATCTTCTGCGTTCCTCGCATCGTTGTAGTTGACGCGAAGACGGTTCGGTGGAGACGGAGACTGAGTAGGAAGCGTGGTAGTTTTGCTGGTTCGGTTGACACGTGCCATCATGAGTCTGCTGACGTGCCCTTACGCATTGGCCGTGGTGGGACTTCCAACTACGGAATAGTCTGCGCCTTGCAGAGCACAAAGATTCTTTTCGAGAAGCGTGTGAGTGTCCACCTTGAGGTGTAGAAGGAATGGGCGACCAATGAGAAACTCCTTACAGGCCAGCTCGTCGTCGGCGACAAGGTAGGTAATGTTTGCAAGAGCTACGTTGCCAGAGGATAGTTGCAAGAACGGGCGTGGGGCAGTCCAAGTCCTGGAAAACAAGATTTTCTGTGGGTCGGTGCCCTTCTTGAGGGCCACAGCAAGCTGAACTTGCTTGATTGAATAAATTTTCCCTACGCCTTTGAGTGCAGCACTTTCTGCTAGGAGAGGAGAAACGATGCTGTCGTCGCTACCATCATCACATCTTCCTGTAGCTTCCATGTACTCCTGGCCGTCAGAGACGGAGATGCTGCATGCTGGAAAGCTCTCGAATGTCCCGGGCTGGAGTCGCGCTACGGTGGCGCCAGTTCCAGATGCAGCAGAGCCGTTCTGCTTCTTCTGGGATCTAGCAGATTTCGCAGGCCCTCCTGCGGATTTGAGAGCGGCAAGCGCGGCTTTAAGATACTTCTTCTCGTCTGCGTTCGTTCGTGGACATTCGTCAATCCAGTGGTACTGGTCTTCTACTTTGCGCGGTGGGTGGGGACAGGGGAAGGATGGGCGCCTGGAATGCGGTTTCGCTCTGTTTTGCTGATCTGGAAGGCTTCGTGCACTGGTTCTGCGTGAGTCTGTGCTTCGCAAATACTTGTTCTGTTGGGTTAATTCCTTTCTGGGCCTGGAGTTTCATTTTCTCGAAACTGGGCCGTTGTCGACATTTTGAAATGCTTCGGCTACAAACGTTGCATGCGCCATGAAACCCTTGAAGTCCTTCTTCAAGTGCGCATATGTCAATTACAGGTCTGTCTCGAGACGAATCTTCAGTTGTTTTGGCTTGATGGCCGACACAATGTGTGCTACAGCCGTCTTGGGGTTGTCCTAAGTTATCCAGCCTAGGCCATGTTTGCGCAGGATTGAAACGTAAGAGATGAACAGTTGTTTCATTCTCGAACGAGAAGAGGGGTCCGTCATGTCCACCTGAAGATTATTCTCCACAATGGAGTCTAACGCAGCAAGCGTCATCTCATCCTTGTCTTGTTCGGCTTCGGTCTCCAAGTACTTCCTTAAAAGATCCTCTGTCAGATTGGCAAGACTGTCTAAGCCTGAGATGTGTCCCAGTTCTACGGTTGATTCGAGCCATTCAGGTTCAATACAGTAGCTGAGGTTGACGGGTCGCACTGGTTCGGCGGTCGTGGAGTCGATGACTGCGAGTTTTAGGGGTCGCGCGGTGACTTCCTTGCTATGCTTGTCGTACTGTCGAAGGAAAGGCCTGATGGAAGAAAGGACGTGTTAGCCGTGGGTATCTGATTGAGAAAGCAACGCACGATGGCTCTACGAGAGCGTTTCTCTCATCGTTTGATGCGTGGTGTGACGCCGGTGTTGGCGATTACATTTTGTCGATTGAAAGGGATGTAGAGCTTCAACTGCAAATGCTAAAGCAGTGATCACTGTGCGCAGCTCGCAGATGAGTCTGGCGCAAGAGTTGAAAGTCCAATGTCTCAGTTCAGCAGCAGAGGTGCTCTGACGAGGCTTTTATGTAGTGTTATGCAGTCTAAACAGGCTGCATCTATGGTAGCATTAAGTATGATCGGAGTTAGATACAGGAATCTAAGCAGAGAGTGTAGTCGAAGTACAGTCTGGTCGTCTTTACTCGTCTTTAACGGAGTGCAAGTTCTGGTATTTGTAGCCATGAGGCTCCATGCACAAGCGGTTGTCACGTAAGGTGAGACCGGGCGTCGTGTAATACAGGATTTAAATACAAATGGAGATGCATTGTATATCAGCGCTTTCGATAGAGTCTACGAGAGTGTCTACATTCATATCGCTCTCTCTCTTTAGCCAAAGTTCTTTTCACACTTCTGTGTTTCGGCCACGGAGTCGTAGTCCACCCTCAGTTTCCCAGTGAACATAGTTAGCTGTAGTGCATCGGTGAGGCAGCTGTCTTTCTTTGTGAGTGGATCTGCGATGTTTGTGGGGCCAGGAATCCAAGATATCGTATCGACGGCACCTGTTTGAAACTCGTACCTGATGGAGCCCACATCTCCGCGAATCGACTTATCTATTTTTAGTTTCTGAGTTGACATAGAACTGAAGAGATCCTTTGAGTCAACACAAATATGCAATTTAACTTTCACATTCAGTAGTTCATTATACACATTGCAGACTATCTTGCCGTCGTCGATGCCCTCTGCGGCGGCAAAAACTTCTGCCGCGGGAACACTGCGAACAGGACGCTTAGCCTTGTAAGAAATCCACGAGATAACATGATAAATGGACCCTTTTTGCATGGGACCTAGCAGAAGTCCAGTGACGACGCCTATCTGTCCTACATCGTCGATTCGAAATGCATCAGCAAGGACAAGAATCGAAAGCTCGTAGTCAGAGTTATCTTTTGGGCGCGAGTACATTATGGTAGTGCCAGGATTCTTCAAGCGACGAGTAATAGTTGTCTGTTCGACAAGGTGGTGAACTTGGGTCTGAGGCGCTTTTTGCTGGAGATAGCTTGCGTAAAATGCACAAATAGGAGAAGCAGTGGTTCCAATCCAGCCAATGAAGCTGTTGATAGATGCGTAGGTAGCTTTCTCGATTGCGTTGATACTTTCAGAGCTTTCTTTGCGCTGATGTCTAGAGATCGGACACTCACCTATCGCCTCAAGCTTGTCGTCGGCATTGGTTGCGATAGAAAAGTCTTCATTCTAGATTGTGTTGATTCCGAAATACCTCATGTGACCTGGTCCGCAGTTAAACGTGCCGAACTTGAACTTCTGATCAAAGGCTGAGAGAAACTGTTTGGCATGGTCTCCTACCCCTGCTGCCTTGAGGTCATCTACGACCTTGGCAACCAGAAGTGCTAGCTTTCCATCCTTTTTCTTGAAGAAAAGCTGGGGTATGTGCTTGGATTGCTCTAGTCCAAGTTCTGGCATCACGGCATTTGACTTTGATTGCCATTTAGCGTTGGCGTTGACTAAGCCATACGCAGCAGTTAAAAGGAGCCACACATGTGTCGCACGCATGTGACTCTCAGCAGGTGGCTTCACATACACATCTCTTTTAGCAGCACCGGTCTGTAAGGATGCGGCTTTAACGGCTGCCTTATAAAGTGTCCAGCCAAAAAGAGATGCCACAGATTCTAGGATACGAAGCCCAGTCGGCGAGCAGGTGGCGCAGTCTTTGCTGAGGGTGTGTTTGAGAGCGTCTTCGTTTCCATGCGGCGCGATTCGGGCTTTCAACTTCAAGGATCCATCGTCATTGTGCTTGATCTTATAGAGCGTATGACTGTTGATGACGTTAGCTCCTTTAGGAATATCTCGAATGCAAACAACGCGAGCGGGCTTCAGGAAGGTCTCTTCTTCCCGGGCATACGCATTGACGAGCGGGTATTGATCAAATCCTTGAGTTTGATGCCGCATAAAAGGCTTATTATTAAAGTGCTCTAGCATCGATGAGAGTACCATGTCTTCAGTGCTAGTGACCTGTAGCCTAGCTTTCAGATTGCTGCTGGCAGCAGCAAGCGGGGCTTCGGTAGCGTCAGATGGTGTCCACTGTACACTGTTCAGGTCTACATCGTTCTCAATGTCCCCATTGTCGTAGTGTATTGTCACTTTGCCGCTTTCGGCTCGCAAGTGTACCGCACCAGGGTATATCACACCATCATCATCCCATAAAACATCAACTCGGTCACCAACAGCTGGGCTGTCATTGCGGTCATTGGAAAAGTCCTGAGGGTCTTCGGGTGTGACGTGCGACTCGTCCTTTCGGTCATCATCGGCGTTCGTCGAAAGTGTTTCATCATGAGCAGTGTCGGATAATACGGGCATGCACTCATCGAGAGTGTCAATTGCATCTTGCACAACTTGAGCGAATGATGTCGGGGAGATGGCGGGGCGAGCATCTTCAATCGCGGCAGTAATGACTCGGCCATTGCTGCCAGGTACGGAAATTGAGCGGGCATGGCGATCGACTGCGAGTACTGTCTTCGGTTCAGACCATCTGCCACGCTTCTCAGTATCTTTCTTTTGAAAGATTTCTACCGTGTCACCAGTGGCTATCGGTACTTCGTCGGTCGATTTCGATCTAAGGATCAGTGCCTACTTGCGGCGGGCGTGCAGTTGGTCACGAGCGTCGATGACGTCTCGGGGAACAGCGGTGTCAGCTGGCTTTGTGTTGATCGGTTTGGTAAAGCCCTTTGCCAGTTCGAATGCGGACATGACATCGTTTCCATACAATTCATTTGATATAGTGACTGCTTGATAGGCAGCAACCTCCGGGATGTAATCATCTCCGGCACTTTCTTTCAAGCGCAAGAACACCGATCGTATGATGTTGTGCTTTGACTCAATGGGGTTTTTGTGATGAAGTTGCTTGGGAACAAGCTTAATCGGAATTCCGAGAGAGTCGGCATACGACTGGAAGTCACCGGAGGTAAACGCTTTGTCAGCAAGAAATGAGTCTGGGTACCAAAATTGCGAATTCGAGCATGATTCGAAGCCGATGACTGCCTCTTTGAGAGGAATGGTTCTTTCAACACGTGCGGCGGAGAACCGTGAGACGAGGTCCATGCAATGAAAGACGCAGAGTCCTTCAAGGAACAAGTGGTCTACACACAGTATTTCGTTGAACTCTTTCAATAGAGAGCTAATGGATACTTTTCTGGATGGTTTCGGTAGCTAGGTGGAGTGGCATGCATTGCAGGTGCTCACGACATCTGAAAGATCCTTGGCTACGACGTCGTTCCATAGGCCGTTGCGCTCCAGAAACACCTTGTAGTCTGAGAACGCAGCATGTCCGCAAACGTGTTTGTGAACTTTGTCAAGCACGTGTTTGACACGAGGCCATGAAGAGTGGTTGACAGACACTGCCGAGAGACATGACAGTGTAGAGCCGGAGTTGACCGATAAGCCGTTCTTTGATTGGGTCAACGGACGGAACCTGGATGATAGAAACCGACGCTCGACAAGAGAGATAAGATCTTCTTCTCCATGAAAGGGGAACACAAGTGCGTTACGACCGATATGTTCGATGTTCGCTCGACTGTTTACATTGCGACCGATCACCCATTGCGATCAACCATCGAGTACGAGGTGAGTTATACAAACTGTGTTACTGTTGTCGGTTATGGCATTCAGCACAATTGACCCTAGAATTTTGCGGGCGGGGCTTGCGTGCGTTCCGACACCATACAGCCAGCACGTGAATCCCCCAAGTGACTTTGGGATTGCATTGAGTGTCGGGTTGTGTGACAGGCCAAGGTGATCTGCTAGAACATTTAGTTCAAATATACCGATTGCTGAGTATGGTGCACCGCTATCGAGGAGCGGGCCGAGAAGAGTTGAGTCTTACAGTGAACGATCAAGGTTTGCGTTGTTGAAGGAAAGGCTTCCTTTTTTGTCACTTTCAGCCGATGCTGGTCCGGAGCCAGATACAGACGACGAGGAATTTCCATTGCTTTTCTTTGAATTGGTTGAGTTTAACGGATGGTCGAAAGACTTCACACCGGGTGCCAGCGAACCGTCCGCGCGATGGTTTCGTTTCCAGTGACCATATTTTCCACATGTGTTGCTCGGATACTTCATTGTGGGTGATGTTCCAGACCTGTCGCGGTTTCCATTTCTACGGTTCTTGCTTCCCTGATGGGAAAGGCCGCCAGAGCTTGCACTCAATGTGCTTTCGTTATTTTCGGAGGTGTATGGGCGAGACTTATCGCACTGCTTGATAACAGATGCTACAGAATTGTAGGTCACTGCACTGAGGAATTGGTCGTTTGTCGACTCGGCGCTCAGATTGGCCGCGGACGGAGCCGAAGCAGCCATGAAAGATACACGTTGGACATCGTCGATGGAAGAGTTTGAAATCAGCATTAGTGCAGTGATACAGTCAGGTAGCTTTGTCGTTGATGATATGGCGTTAAACTTGGCAACTTGCGCGCTGAAGCGGGACTCAAAGTTCTTCATGTTCTCGGATGCGCCACGACGGGTGTTCAAGAGTTGGTTAAATGCCTTATAGGCTTCGCTGACAACAGAGAGTGCATCTCGTTTGTAAATTTGACCGACCAGCAGGTCAACAGCACCTTCACCAACAAGCTGCTCATCAGTGATTCCGGAGCAGATGTCTTTGGCGCGTCCGTAGAGCTGCGACTTGATGCAAATTGCCTGTAGCTCGTTAGGAATTTTGTTATTGTTGTTAACTGGAAGTGCTTTGTGGAACGTCTGCCACAATTTTACAGCATCGCGATATTCCTCCTGGTCTCCTTTGCCGTCAGTCCACGGCGCAGACTTCGAATCCCATGAAAATTTTGGGCGGAGAAGGAAGAGTATGGGTTGCGGGTTGGGGGCCCATAACTAAGTATGATCGGAGTTAGATACAGGAATCTAAGCAGAGAGTGTTGTCGAAGTACAGTCTGGTCGTCTTTACTCGTCTTTAACGGAGTGCAAGTTCTGGTATTTGTAGCCATGAGGCTCCATGCACAAGCGGTTGTCACGTAAGGTGAGACCGGGCGTCGTGTAATACAGGATTCAAATACAAATGGAGATGCATTGTATACCAGCGCTTTCGATACAGTCTACGAGAGTGTCTACATTCATAAGCGTGAGCCTAATTGAGCAATACCTAAAAGTAGCAACTACCTTATTGGGTCTACAGTGTTTTGGGTCTGAATCCAGACTCTGGATGAGATTTACGTTCTCATCACACCCCGAAGGGCATCTATTCGCCAAGCAGGACGCAAAAAGGCGCCGTGAACTCCGTTTCAAATTTCCAAGGCAAGTTGGGACCGTTGTTTCAGTCGAAGCGCAACTGTCTCACGGCGTGACTCGACGAATTCATTCTACATGAGCAAGGAGAAAAATTCTTCGTTCGACGATTACGCCATTTTTTTGTTGTGTCGACAGTACGGTTTGTTTTTGTCGGCTAAGAAGTGCTTATTCTTCACGAAAGTAGTGAGGTAGTGCAACAGATTCATCTTAAAAGAAGGAGTGCAGATGGATCCATCGAGAGTGTCTGACCTCCAGTATCTGTAAATCTCGCATTCAGCTGGGGGTTTATGCAAGCTAATCTATTGCATGAAATGGATGGTGAACTCGATACCGATTGTCGCCGAAAGAGTTGCACCCGTGAACGATGTGTGTGAGGATTCATACCGAAACACCGGTCGACGCTCCAAAAAAGCCATCCAAAACATACCCTTGCCAACACTGTCGTTTACATTATTGAACATGTGGACGGGAAATGGAACGTACTCGCGGACATAATGACACGAAGGCTGAAGAGCTACCGCCAGGAGAAGCGCTTGTTACAGACTATTGCTAAGCTAACCCGCATCGACGGCATTTTCTAGTCACCTGTTCCTAAGCAGTTCATTTGGCCCGAGATCAGCCAGTTTAGAGATTCATAGGAACAGTATCAGGAAGCCTTGGACCGTACCAGGCTTAATTGGAATGAGAAAGAAAAGTCATGGAAGAAAGGGGATCGTATTTGGATTCCAAACCCCGACGTCCTGCTTTAGATGAAAGTAATTTTCATCTCCTATTTCAGCCTTGGCAATCATCGAAGAGCAGCAGCGACTGAAATTATTTTGCATGAGAACTTCGCCTGGACCTCAAGGTAGGAAAGCGTCAAGGAATTCGTGGCGGCATGTATTCATTGTTTCAGCACCAGAAATGGTGAACTGATACCCTGGCCGCGCGGAACCGCACTTCATGGAAGCCATCCGAACAAAGTACTTTATGTCGATTACCTATCCAAAGGAGCAGGCGTGGATAACATGAAATGTGTTCTGCTGATTAGGGATGATCTATTGTCGTTGATCTGGCTTAGAGTTACACGCTATGCTAATGGCAAATTTGCAGCTTTGGTGTTATCCCAATGTGTTACTTCACTTGGCGCCGAGCGGTTGCTCGTAAGTGATCAAGGAAACCCATTCCTGAACGTCCTACATGAGGACCTGCTGAAGAAGTTTCGTTCGAGAAAACACTTCACCACGGCATACAGTCCATGGGCTAACGGAACGGTGGAGCGGATCAATAGAGAAGTGCAGCGGACGTGCAAAGGTTTGATTTCCAAGTGGCTCCCAGCGTCACATGATTGGCCTGCCTTTATTCACTGTGTTCAGAGTGTGGGTAATCGATCCCCACTACAGCGCCTTGGGTTTAGTCGCCCAGGCGTACTCAGGACACCCCTAGGCGTGTTTTCTGCAATCAAACCAACTCTCGCACTGATGTGTGCTCTCCTGATGAACCGATAACCTCGAGCATGCAGCGATGTTCAAGTACAGGTGAAGCAGTTTATGAATTTTGAGGCCATGCAAGAATCCATAGATGCTATGCACAGAGATGTAAACTGAACGATGCACAGCCACGCGCGCTAACAAAATCTTCCTCCACAACAGCAGGACCAACGTGCTTCCGGCTAATTTTGTAGTTTGATTTATTGTCCTGGTCAGACGAGCCCCGCGAAGCAAGGGTCATAAGCTTCGCTTTTTGTGGAGAGGACAGCGACGGATATCCAAGGTGTTTAGCCGAAAAGTATTCGAGTTAGAGAGTTGCCTGTATCGAAAACGAGAAACCGTTCATGCTCGTCGCCTGATATGGTATGGCGCAGACCGCGAAGATCAGGGATTGAATCCTGCTCTAGTCGCTCATGCAAAACACTCAGAGACAATGCACCAGGATGTGAAAACTATTCACGATATTCAAAGGAAAGATCTCACGATAAAACCGCTAGTGGAATGGAAAGGACTTCCTGATGTTGTACACCGAACCTGGGAGCCAATCAATCAACTGATTAATGATATTCCTGAAATTCTTGGCATTTTCATGAAAACACCGTGTAACCGAAGCCTGTAAGACGAAGCGCTTACAATCTTTAATGACTCTTGAGCTCCAAAAGAAGATCAAGACTCATGGAGAAATGTAGCGACTTTGGCATTGAGTTGGAAATGAAATGTATGTTTCAAATGTGCATTTTTTTTCTTATGATACTCGAGCTTTGCTGCAGAAGGACCCACGGCTCAAGGCACGCAAACGGGGATGCTATCTGAATGGTGCAAAAGTACATAGGCTTGGCCCAGTTCCTTTGGCCAAAAAATAAGGACACATTCGCGAAATCGATGAGTGCGATATTTATAGCACTCAATATCGCTATTTTCAGGGGTATAGACCGAGGGCGATGCGTGTCAATGGTGCGAAGAGCTTGCAAAATGTAAAGAGAATGAAAAAAGGGGGAGGCGAATTCTTTTCTCGCCTTTATTCTTTCTAGTCTAATAACGCATTTTCTCTTGAGTTACCCCAAAGAATACTACTCGAAACGTTAAGGTGCCGAATTAGGCGGTGAGAATGTGCTGCGTCGTTGTTCTGTGGACGAAGTAAAGAAGCTAACTATACGTGGCCAGTGGCAACCTAACATCGCACATTCCACTGCCAACTCGATTTTGGCACTCATAACACCTTAACAGCTGATATGACCATCGATTTGTCGAACTAACATAGCAACATTACGGCAGTTGTGAATGCGTGTCAGATGGCGAGCTTTCACTCACTCAGAGATCATTGGATATTCCGTCGGGGTTTTTCGGAGCATATCTTTCCTTTTAGAATACTCAACCGCAACATATAGTTCAGGAAAATGTTTGCTAGCGAAAGCAACCCAGAATCTCATGTTCGCCTTTTGTTGCCACGAAATCAAATATTTTTTCGCCAAGTCAGAAATCCCTTCGCAAAGTTTTTCGGACTCAGAGGAAGAATCGTTCCCGTAATCATCAACAACTTCTTTCATCGCCTGTCTGACATAGGCCAAAAAAATAAAACCCTTTGATTTCTTCTTTAGGGTTTTCCGCGAGTCATTCAATTTCTGAATGTCATCGGTTGTGTGCTTCTGCGATTTCCCAAAAGGCTCCATGAAATAAAGAATTTTCTTCATACCCCTGGGTCCAGCAGCAGTCTCTTCGTCTCAATCGGAAGCGGAAGCGAACTCAGACTCATATACACTCGAGAACTCACCCTCTTTGGCCCCATCCCCTTGTACGTTTTTATCCCACGCAGTGTTTTCAATCCTAGTCGTTTATGACCCGTGTACTAACTATTGAAACAGGCCTTCTTTTGGAGCACTCCCCTCGAAACTAAATCAGTATATTTTATCTTTGATGAATTATAATAATTATCCACTGCAACCTCTTCACAGATCCTGATTCTTTTATTCCTCATCACACGGAGCAGAGTATTTTTACTATGTGAATATTCTCAAGGGTAAACCAAAAGCGTACCCGTAAAAAGGTCTCCTACGGTGCGCAAAGAATTCTCCTCAACGCCCTCAATGTTCTGCCCAAGAACCCTGCAATTTGATATTTCAATTGGAGCAGGTCCATCACCTCTAGAAAGGGTCCATACATTCCGTTTTCAGAACTAAATTAACCCGCAGTGGAGACCTGCACCTTTTGGAGGGCACCTACTTGCGAAGTGCGTGAAATAAAATGATCTAGCCGTAACTTCAGCCCTCTACTAGTAGTCTAGGACTGCGATTCGAATCAACCAGGTCCTTCCAATTCGTGTGTCGAAAACTCTACCCACTGTTACTACTCGACAGAACTTGGTCCTTAAAACACCCCCACCCTACGTCACTATACAGGGAGTGTTTCACAAAAATTTGAACATTACTTCTCTAGAAACCCTAAGAAAGTCAGACGACGTTACTACAAAAACTTTTAAATATTATATGCAACTTCAGAAGAAAACTCATAAAACTGTGACTTAAGACGTACAGGAACCTTGACCAGAGGCGAACTTCACGCGAAATTGCAGATTGCGCTGACGACTACCTTGTAACCGGAGGATAAACCCTTTGGCATCCATTGATGAAAAGACCTTATAATTTGGTTTTCGGACTCGAATCACCAGCAAAGCCAACCAAGCCCAACGGACTAGCAACTCATGTCAAAACAGACTTAATTTCTAAATTTCCTGGAATTAGGCTCAAAAAGACAATATTCACTGACATGTTACAAAGTTCGGTTATGCATCAGCGCTACTTTATTTTTTTCGAAAACTGAGACAAGTCCCAAGACTTCTTAAAAAGGAATAAATAAAAAGTACAGGGATCATTGGTCTGCAGAGTCCTGATCGCTTCCCCCTTCAACTGTAATACCTCCTAGACTTGCTCCGTTAGCTATCCTACGCTGACCAGTCGACACCAAAAGGAGATGGAGCAAAGCTTTACTAGACTCATCGCCAAGGCGTCATTCTTTCGTTTAGTCTCTGGAAATAAGAACCTCTCGGCAGGCTCCAGATTCAAATATTCACAGCGAGTTTGAATCCCTTCTATCCATAAATCATAAACCCCGAAACAAATTTGTCGAATTAAACCAGAAAGAGAATCCATCAAAAGCTCGTGTGAATAGAACACATGGAAGTCATCTTAAATTGAAAAAAGAGAATTGGAGTTCATTGAAGAAGCAAAGCCTCGTTTATTTTCAAGTAAATACCGACCAATTGGAAACAGTCAAAAGAATATGGTGATGTAGGTTGTTGAGAAAAAAGCAGGTAATAAAAATTTTGCATTGACCATGAAAGCGGAAAGCAGGTATAGTCATAGGAAATCTTCGATTTTTGCATCCCATCCTTCGAAGAAGAACGCAAATTGCGTTTAGTGAGTTGCTCGTATGCTTCACAAGAGTCCCCAGTGAACCTCTGGGAAGACTTCAGTGTGTTGGGATATCATTTCTGATACTGAAAGTTGAATCAGCATTAGCTAAGATAAAATATTTCAAACTGGAAACAGAGCAAGAATGATGATACACGCAGCCAGCGATTTCAATAAATGCATTGCTCCTAATAAAAGAGATACTAATCTTAGAACGTAAATTCATTGTGTCGCATATATCATGTGCACGATTAGCGGCTGTAAAATGTATAACACAGTATGACATTCTTGTGACATGAGCCATTCTTTGATATATAATCTTTGTAGCAGTAGAGTTGTTGGCAAGGAAAATGTATAGAAGCTATTTATCTCCTTCTTTAGGGGCTTTGAGAGTCTCTTCTTTCAATGCTCTACTTACTAGAGTCTCTACAATACACCAAGGTGAAGGCAGCGGATCCAATATTGCGATTAGGATTTTCAAAGTGCATGTTCAACGTTATGCCCCAGATACTCCCTGTAAGCATTAAATTTAGATGGCATTATCGTTCTGATTTTGCAACGAGCAACTATAAGATCGATAATGCATGATAAAGAAAAGGAACCAAATAGGCGGATGTTTTGTTCTTGTATATAGTAGATATTGTCAGACAGATAAACGGAAAAAGCAAGGCGAACTTGAAGCGAATATGTCAAGTCGATGTTTGCCTATATATGTGAAATCAGTTTCAAGTAAAGTACAAAGGGTGCAGGAACCTATATGAAGCAAAAAGTCGTAAATTACCGGAAAGCTGGAGTCGCAATGCACACTTTTATACAATAAAACTTTCAACAGTAACTCGACAGAGTTATGGAAAGTGACTTAAAGTGAAACTTGACGATAATAAATGCTATAAAACTTCAAACAGATTATCTCTTTCCAAGCAGAAGCTATCTGAATTAATATTTACGAATGATAAGGATTCATAAAAAACGAATGTTGGTGACCATATGTAAGGCATGAAATTTGGATTGTACAACCCAATAGAATGCAACAGAGAGCACAGATAAAAGAGAGGGGAGAACATTAGAGTTCAAATGGGTAGCTACAACCAGCTTCGTCGAAAATTAATCAAGAGTACGACCGAAAAAACGATATAAACCACACAAAATTAGTGTGACAGAGTACAGGAGACATTCTGAAGATTCGAATAAAACTCTTTGCAGTGCGTAGACATTTAGGCGTAAGAAATGCAACCACTGTGGCATGAGATTAAACTTGAAGAATATAAATCTGGCGAATGTAGGTGTATCATAAGAAAATGAAATAGGTGCCAGTTTAGAGGCACCCTAAATGAAGTAGCATACTCTTCATCGCACACGCCGACTTGGCTGAAAGTGGGAAAAGAACGTGGTGAGAGAAGCTAATAAAGGAATGGTGAGCTCCTGCAGAATTGTGTTTGCACAAACAGTTTTAGAATCGGGTACGGCTGTAAAGAATTGAAGCTATATTACCAGCGTTTAATTTACTTATAAAATTTTTGTAATCAACACAACACTTTTTCTGGCAGTCATTTGATGTCGCCGCCGTCCAATATTCTTCAAAATGGTAGTTTTCCATTCTCTGCATGCGCAGCAACATGGTATTTACTGGTATGTTTTCTCAATCATGTTCGAAGAAATACACTAGATATGGCCTGGAATGGGTCGACACTGTAGCTTTAAGATAAGTAGCATATAGTTCTGTTGAGACCTATATTTGTAACCATGATTTAGGAGAACCACATTCCTTTTGAATTTTTTGCAATCTACAAAATGAAGCGGACACGCGAAGCGCACACCTTTCACGGCTGGCCAAGCAAAGAAGCAGTGCGTCCTCGAAAACCCCATCATGATTTTTACCAGGTTTCAGCTGCAATGCTCGCAACAGTTTCTAGAAAGGAATGGGGTCACCATGAAATTCTTGGAATTCAGTAACATTGCATGGTAGAGAGACTTATTTTGTAGTAGTGTGAATTTAATATGATTGCACATGGTGGTATTGTTCTTCTTGATGGCCTGGTCGCTGAAGCATAAAACAACAAAGCTAGTGTAATCAATGCTGTGGAAAAACGCAAAGTCGGTGTCGGAACAAGCTTCGGATAGATCGTTATTCGCGGTTTTTCGTCGTCCTCCAATTTCAATGTGTTCAAACTTGTGCCCCCTTCAAAGTGCCGACACTAGAAGATGACATGGATAACATCATAGATTTATTGAGCGCAGGCTCAGGAAGTCACTCTCCGATTGCTTTGATGGGCACCAGCTACGCTGCGTATCTTTTATGATTCCGATAGCTCCAAAACTCTATAAATATATATGATATCGAAACGTACTGATGCCGATGTATTCTCAATTGAGAACGATGATCAGTGGGAGTGAGCTCAAAATGAATACTAAGAAACCATCTTTTCGATACATGTGTAATGCATAATCATATGCAACAGGGGCATCAGTTTTTGGATTGTTTGGGACAAGCAGCAAAAACGCACGGTTTTCGCAACCTCTAGAAGGTTCCAGAATGCACCTGGAAAATGATTTATGTAATAGACGTGTATAGAGGCCTCTGGAAGCTTCCATAGAACTTTATGTAGAAAATGAAAGAATTGTCTTAGAAAAAAATGATATGCGTCTAGAACAGTTTAGAAGTGCCCTAAACCAATATATGAGAACAAAAGAGCACACGCTGAGTCGAGGAAAACAAACTCAAGTCAAGACAACGCAGAACTACCCGCATTTCAGTATACTTTTGACCATCATTGGTTATAGTTCCAGAATACGTACATGATCAGTCTACTCCACATGTTAAAGTATTCCGCAACGCGAGGAGAACTAATATTGAGAAAAAAGACAGTAACTGTAGCGAAATATAGAATCGTTGAAAACGGTCTTATATCGAAAAGTACAGTACAGAATTGTCAGAATTTAAATCTCAAAACCGCAAATCGTAGTGGAGAAGGCTGAAAACCGTGGCTGATTTATCAATTCCTCTTATTGACTACAGTAAAAGCTCTCTATGATCGTACCAAAACGCTTCGCATTTTAATTAAGAAATCTTGGAAACGTAAAAAATAATTTTCGACACCAATCACTCAATTTTAAATACGAAGCTATAGTGTTGTATACTACCACACAGTGGCATCCGAGCGACCTAAAAAAAATGAAGTCCCACTCAGCCCACTCAGCCCACTCACACTACCCAAAAACCAATCCTAGATCACAACCCCATTTAAATTTCCATCATCAGGTTTACTATTAAATTCGTAATTAATATTCCTAGTTTTGATATAAATTCCAAGCCCTATGTTGACATTCCCGGAAGCAGTTTCCTGTAATGACAGTTTTTTCATAAAACTGATTACGAGTGTCTGATTTCTGTGAGTCGGTTGCAGAATCCTGACGAAGTGACTTAAACGAATTTCGGCTTAAGTTTCCACATGAATTTTCAAACTCTCATCTCGATCGTGCATTGTCACGTTGAAATATGTAAAGGCACTGCTTTAATTTGCTTCTAATGGCAGAAGTCGAACCGGGGATAATTAGTTGACTGCTTATAAACTTTATACGGTTGATCGTATCTCTTAAAAAACCTTGTCGCCTTGCTAACGTTCTCGCCATTAAATATCCTGATCAGCTAGGGGCCCTTTTTATGTTTCCCAGCTCTAGTAAAAGCCTCCATCCAACCGCCTAATCAATGCCCGATATTCTTCCGCCTTCCCGCCAAAAAGGCTTTTAAGTACTCATATACACTTTTTACTTCAAAAAATCTTGTCGTATCATGTAGCTGGGTATCCTTTTATAGTATTAAGACAATATCAGCCATGGCTTCCAGACCATGTTCTGGAATTGATAATCGATCCAGATTCAGCAAAAACCAATGATGGGGGTCACTGTTTTCGAACGTAAAATCATTCTTTCCTATGGACTCCCCCGCAAAGCAATTTTTTCGGCAAAATGAGTCTTTCATGATGCTTGGCAAGATATTGCTCGCCAGGATTTGGACAGCGTTTCTCTCTTGTACCAGTAGAAAGGGGTCAACATGCCCGGCGTATGAGCAACCAAGCCCACTTCGAAGTTCCTCGAATATGCTTTGAATTCTCTTCTTGCGTCTCCACTTTTGTCGTCGTCGTGTGCTTTCTTTCTTTATATCCCCGTCCTTCATTTCGGGCGCCCCAGCAATGAGAAGCACTTCCCACACGTCTATCTAGTTAAATATTGTCGTTATTGTTGTCATTCTGTTTGGTATTATGTCTTAGTACCGTCTCTATGATTTCGCAAGGCCAACTTGTTCACTTTAAACTTATTACGAAGTTTTGCCGACTTCTGAAGCTTGCCCTTCATTGACACCCTTCTCGAATCGTTGTGCCCGTCTCATTTTTCTCCTCATGCTTCCCAGTTGCAATTCTAATCAACAAATATCACACTTGCCAACCTATGTAATGCCAACTACACCGCCAACTCGTTTGTGGCGCGCATAACGCCGAACGAGCTGATGAGACATTCAATAACCCGAGCCCTAGGTGCCAATTCCAAGAGGCTTCGAATTCTTGTCAAGTGAAGAGCTTCACACACCGTTGAATAGTTTGTCAGTGCTTTGGAGATTATAATTGCCCTTCAGAACTGTCGACAGAAACATAATGATCAGGGAACGGTTTGTTAACAAAAACAACTCAGATCTTCTTCTTCGCCTCCTGGTGTTTAGAACTCAAAGCCTTCCTTGCGAGGCTCGAGTTTCCCCGTCGCGGCAGTCGGACAAATAAATCGAGTCATTGCTGTAATCAACAACCACCCCTTCTATCGCCTGTCTGACATAGACAAGAAAATCCTCACGTTTTGTTTCTTTTGGAATTATTTGTTAGTCTTTCAAGTCCTTAATGTCGTTAGCCATGCGATTGTTTGCCTTCTGCAAACCCTCCATTAGATAAATTCTTCTCTGAATTTCACTAGGGAGGGCAGTAGCTTTGTTCTCTGAATCGGAATCTATAACGGAGTCGGACACGTTGTCAATCGAGCATTGACCCTGTTTGCTTCCCGGTGTGCATTCAGAACTCCCTCGGAGTTCTTGATCCGACAATGTTACGACTGGATTACTGAAAAGTTGAAAATCTCGCACTGGACGCATTTCCTTCGCTACTGAAGGAGAATGTTTTATCTTGAATACAACGCACTAAAAAAACCACTATACCTTCTTTAGAGATTTCTGGTGTGTCATTTCTAATTGAGCGAAGAAAGGTGTTTTTGCTCTGCGTCTTTTCTCCAAGATAAACTTACTCTAAAGAGCTTCTCTTGCTTTGT
Organism: Agarophyton chilense; assembly: GCA_030374765.1. Taxonomy (NCBI): domain Eukaryota; phylum Rhodophyta; class Florideophyceae; order Gracilariales; family Gracilariaceae; genus Agarophyton; species Agarophyton chilense. The sequence goes on from JARGXX010000080.1 coordinate 2,051,288, forward strand.
CCAATGCATAATTTTCCATGCTTTCGATCTAATTCCTGAGAGCCCCGTAGTTTGATACTTTATTGGTCGCATATCCATCACTTCTGAGAAAGGTCAACCCATTCCCTCCCGAGGACTACTTTAACCAGTAGTGCAGGCTTGCGCTTTTTCGAGGACTACTCCTATCTGAGCGAGCGACCGAATTATGTCCAGCCGTCTTCCAAACCTCATACAAGTCGAAATTGTTCTGGGCCTCGTATCAGCCAGTTTTCTGATATTTGTGCCTCCACAACAATACCCACAGTTACTACTCGACAGACCTTGGTGCTTTAAAGACCCCGCCCTGCATCATAACGTGAGGCACCAAGTCCAGAATTTTGAACAATAGTTTTTCAGAAAAACCTTCAAAAACCTAACACCAATAACAAAAAAACGGAAAATTTCGATATACAAATTCAAAAAAACTTATAAGACTTGATTAACAGACAGACTGACTCCCCTTCCAGATGATACCTTCACGCGAGCTCCCTGATTGCACTGACGATAAACTTGCGCACGTGGGGAAATATTTTGATCACTAAATTAATGAAAGACCTTACATAATTCCGTTTCCGGTCTCGAATACATGCAACACCGGTAAACCCCAATGAACAACAACGCGTATGAGAACTCACTTAAGCTTTGCATTTCGCCGAACGTAGCCTTAAAATATAGTTTTCACGAGCATACCACAACCCCGGGCCAAAAAATACCGGTAATTTAATTTTCCCAGAAAATTGAAACAAGGCTCAAGATATCTTTAAAACATACCAATAAAATAGGTATCACTGCGTCTGTGTTCTCGGAAATCTAGTTTTAGCAGATAGTTTAGTATGCGGCAGGATATCTTGCAAAACATCTGCGAAAAATAACGGATCGAGGATGCAGAGGCAATTTCAGTTAATTCTTAAGAGTGCCAGCCAGCTAGTTTTGGCTTTCGATTCTTTATCAAAATCCTGCACATTATGAATTGGAAACGAATGCGGAAGCCCCTGCTAGTTTACCGCCTATATTTGGATTCCAAAAGCTAGATGTGAATGACAAAAGTCTGGCTCAAACACCCTCACACCAATCCATATCACAATGATACCGCCCAGAACCAACATCCACAATATGACTTGTTCTCGTCCACCGTCACTTTTCACCCGTCATTCTCCTCCTCACTCCCCGCAATCCCCACTATAAACCCTCTTTCTCCCTTCTTCTCTTCCCCATCAATACCCCTACTCCCAGCTCCAAACATCGTCCCAACTACCTTCTCCAACCTCAACCTACACTACCCACCCACACGCGTCACACCTCACCCCGCCCCCGACCACTCTTCTCCCAAACAACTCTCCAATTCCTCACCTCTGTAGCTTCGCATCAAAACTATTTTCCTCCTCCCTCAACCCGCCGACGTCACCACCTCATATGCCGCCATCACCTCTAATAGCCCACGCACAATTCCCCCTTCACCACCTCCCCCATCGCCCTACTTTACAACACAACCACTACCTCCAACTATCCTGCTCCTCCGCATTCTCTTCTCCGCAAACAACTCTTCCCAGTGGCGCGTTACCTGCGGGTGCCGCTCCTCATGGCCCGAAACCAGCAACGGATCTCTAAACACAACACAGATCGACCCCGAAAGGGCACAACCCCAAATGGCACGCGCTACAACCGCTCCCGCGTATTCAATTCCCCGCCATTTTATTCCACATCTAAACACCCCCGAACCCTTTCTCCCAAAATTTTCTAAGACTTTCGGCATTTCCATTCAATTTTCTGTCAGCCCTTTCCTCTCTCATTCATTTCAATCCCCTGTACGCCTCATATTTGCGCTTATAACACCCAATAAACTCATGTTTTTTTCCTTTGCAGCCATCCCACGTCCTTCATTATTATAAAAATAATTATTCCTTGTCCTCATACCCACTTTCCTCTTTCCCTATCACTTTCTTCACCTCTTCCATTACTTATACTCTACAACACATTGCCTCCCATATCTTTCCTTTTGATGTAATACTTCCGCATATTTTATATGAACAAAATCTCCTTCACAACATGTAGAACAACGCTCTATGCGTGCCCTCTATCTTGTTATTGTTACATGCACCCCTCTACTTCAATAAACATATCTCTTTGTCCATAAAAACCCAAATACACCCTCTTTCTCGCGCCCCTCTCCATCACAACTACCATAGTTCATCTCTCAGCTCTAATTGGTCTTCGAAAACTCTCACTCCCAAAGATATATCCTCCTCCACCATGGCGTTTCAGCCACTCTCGACTTTAACATTTTCCCTAAGAAAACTTTCATCAGTTTCAATAATTGCTTGAAGCTCTAATTCTGCAAGAACACCAACAACTCACATTTTTCAGGAGCCTGCTCTTTTCTAACCAATGCATTGAAAAGGAGAAATGACCCAAATCGACCAGCTACTGCGCCAGAACCACTCTGACCACCGCTTCTTGTACAACAAAATCCTACTGTGTGACCTCCCACACCTTCGCCATGTATCCAAATACATTCGTTCTTTTGAATTAAAATCAAAATGATCTGCAACACAGAGTAGATGTGCTCGAGACACAACTCATGGAGGAAGTTCATATTCAAGCACAGCTGGCGGACAAGACGGCAGGAATGAGCGGTGGTCAAGTCGGAGCAGGTGGACAAGCTGATGCGACTATGAATTTTTTGCCGGTGACTGAAAGGAAGAGGAAGGCAACCGAAGACAAAGCTGATGGTTTAGAGCGATGTACTCTTTTCAAGAAGAGACGCGGATAACGTTATGGATCGTAACTTCTTATGAGGATTGAAGGGTACGGCTCCTAGCTCCTAAGCACTTTGAGAACCAACTTGAATTGGAACAGAGTGCTTTGTTTAAAAAGTCTTTCATTGCTCTCCACCATTGAAAAGTATATGTCATCACAAACTCTCCTTACTCGACCTAGGTGTCAAGCTTTCAGAAATCTCTTGGACACCGATTTGTCCTTTCGGAGTCGGAAGAGTTACAGGGATAGAAGATGTAGTGGAAGGAACAGGGGCGACAGCAGGAGGTTGGAAGCCCACATCAAACGATGTTACCAGCATCTTCTTAAGATGCGGGAGTCTCTTCGATATCTTCCTTTCCCACATTGCAGGAATGGCCGCCCTTTTTAGTCGCGCGGTATGTCTGGTGACATATTCACGGACGCTATTCGTAAGGGTTCCTATCTCCAGTTGCCTGTTGCACACTTTCGGGAGCCCTATGTTCTTCATTTTCCCATATGTTCACACAGCTCGTAGGCCTGCTTGTAACATCTAATGAAATGAAATCTCATGTCCTGAAACCTGCCCATTGAAGTCGCTCTCGATGCTCGTCGCACGTCATAGTGCTCCTGCAGGGTTTCTAGTGCGAACGCCATAGTGTCCCTCCTCAGTTCGAAGATCTTGTCATTCGAAAAGTATGTAGTCCTCATATCAGGGTACTCAAAGCATATTTCGTTCATCCTGGTCATAAATTACTTGTACAGGTACATTCGTAAACCGAGGTCTGCAAAGGGCAATAGGTTCTTCGCGTCCATTGAGCCTATGACCTTGCGCTTCAACAATGCACCACGAAGCATTTTGTGCGTCACTTTCTTCAAGTCCACGTTCTGAAGAGTTCGCATAAACGACTGAATGGAATGGGGTTTGTCTCGAACTGACATCACCCATGCCGTAGCAACCGTATCGTTGAGCGCATTTCCAATGGGTATCACATCAGCCATGATCATCGGCGGCCCATCTTTCATTCTCAAGAACGATACACTTAGCTGACGCAGGATATCTCAAAGTTTTGCATTCCCCTCCATGTGCTCGAGGTACAAAATCAAGCGATATAAACCGTCTACCCACCAACCTATAATCCACAACGATTCGATTCCACTCGAACCATTTTTCACCTAAATTCTTCGGACCCAGAATCATGACACTCCAATCTGAAACAAACTTCAAGCTTCGGTAGAGCTCAACTTGCTCCTTTACTTCCTTCTTGTGGAATGACTTGACCTCTCGCACACCGTTATCCGGAATCTTGACAAGGCGAATGTCCACGACGAACGTGTCGTATACGTAGTCGTTCATGTTGAATTCCGAATCCACTAGACTCTCGTTGATATCATCAAAAGTCGGCTCATCTCCGTAATCGAACAAGTCAACCTCTGCCTCCGTATCCAATTCCCTCGATCCCTTGTACTTCCCCTCACCATCATACCTACCCTTTTTATCCTCAAAAGGCAGCTGTGCGTACTCCACTTCCATCCGGGCGCTGCTCACCCCCTACACAATAGCTTGTGCCACTTCAGCCTGATACACTGCTAAGCTCTGACCTCCGTCGCTAGCAGTGCTCGCAGTCATCGCCAAAGCCTTCCGGTTTGGCCGAAACGGAAGTCTCTGGGGTCTTCGTTTGTGGAGTTTTTAGTCCACTGCCCCCGGGGATATTCAAAGGCGGCTTTCTCGGAGTCGCGCTGCGTCCTTAGCTCGGATCTTTCAATGTCACAACCTTGGCCTTCCCGCTGGTGATAATCGTCTTGAAGCTCGGACGCAAAGTTGCGCGGTGTCCCTCATCGTCCTCTTCGTCGCTCAAGCTAAGAATCTGAGGGATCGTGCGCGCCTCCACTGGGCTGTTCATGATCACCGTCTTAGCGGAGGGCTTCACGGCTGGAGGTGCAAACGGAGTGGCGAACGGTTTCAGTGGAAGAGTCGCCGCTTCGCCACCACAACGTTTTGTCATGTTCACGTCCCAGTAATAGAAAGAGTTGCTCTCCATGTATCCTAGACTTTTTGGTACGGTATCTGTGGTTTTGAATGGATAAGGGTAGTCCATTTCTTTCTCATCCTAAATCAACACCTCCCATACCACCACGAGTTCCTGCCTCGCCTTTCGGACCAGTTTGTGACCATACAACTGTCTCACCTAATCTCCCGTAGTCCTCCCCGTCGCATCAACCCCATCCCTCACAAATGCCTTCCAAACGCCCTTCTCCTCACCATTCAGCGTGGTCACAAACAGAGTCATCTGTTTGTCAGGTTTCGGCTTCCTTGGTGGGGTTCCTACCTTCCTTGTCTGCCTTGCACCGCTGCGCGTTGTAGCCATCGCGTCGTTCCTGCTAGAAGCCGAAACAGGCGGCTTGGGTTTTTGAGACCCCCAAATGAGCTTCCTGTTCTCTGCGTTGGCGTTTTTGCGCCATATGACGTGAACCTTTCGATAGGAGCCATGGAAACTCTCGCAGACAGTCACGAAAAGCAGGGCGCGCTGACAACGAAAATGAGCACCTGTCGGCTACGTAGCCGTTCGAAAGGGCTCACGGGTTTGATTGATCTCTCGCCAACGGTAGCGACTCGAGCCGTGCAACAAGAAAATGTGCCAAAAGATGATTGACTGCGAAAAAAATCTTTTATTATGCTGCTGCGCTATTTGGAGAGCTTCTCGATACCGAACGCGGAGACAAACCTCCGATCAGGGTCCCAAAGTGGCTGCGACGGCATTTAAATGTGTTTGGCAGAGCTTTGCATCATGAAGTGCCGGACGAATCACTTCATCAATGGCAGCAGCATGTGCATCTAGAGCAACGTGAGGGACGACAGCTAAGCACACCTCCGTCAAGGCATCCTGTGATATGCGGCATTCGCCCAGTACAATGCCATCAGATGGGACAACCGCTGTTGCAGAATCATCACAAGACGACTCCACGCCGAGCACCAAGAAAAGGCCACTGCCAGAGCGATACCTCCGCGGATCGCTTGGGATGAATTTACATGTTAATTCGGGGATAAGATAGTCAGCCAACGAAAATGTTCGGCTGTGAGTTGTGGCGACGGCGGGCCGATCTGAACGTTCTTCGGGATACCTACATTCTTGTGGCGGCTATTGTGGGAACAAGCCCACCTGACGTAGACGCGTTGCGGGATTGAGAAGAGGGCGTGTAGACGTAATGGACGCCAGTGGGGGACGAAGGTTCCCGTGATGCGGCCTAAAAACGAAAACGTAGAGAACAGGAGGGTGATTCGGGGGTCTCGGAAATCCAAGCCGCTTGTTATGGCTTCTATCCAGAACGAAGCTATGCCTACAACGCGCAGCGGTGCAGGGCAGGCGAAGAATGTAGGAACCCCACCACGGAAGCCGAATCCTAACAAACAGGTGATTCTGTTGGTGACCACGCCGAATGGTGAGAAGAAGGTCGTTGGGAAGGCATTTGTGAGGGATGCGGTTGATGCGACGGGGGATTCAGGAAGATTTGGTGAGAGCGTTGCATCGTCACAAACTGGTTGGGAAGGCGAAGGAGGAACTCGTGGCCGTATTCGAGGCAAACCCGGCTCATTTTATTGTATTCATTTTTTCATGGAATTTTTCAAATAGTATTAACTGCATTGTAATAGGAGTGCCTTCATGCAGTAAAAGAGTTTTAATTAGATTTCCAATACAATGTTCAAATAATTTCCAAATGATTTTTGAGGAAACCCGAGACAATGACCAGTGATTTCCGCAATACTGAATATGAATTGAAAACTGTTCGACTTACGACTTTTTAATTGACGAGAAAACGAGCTTCACACGAGCATTACATGATTTTGCAAGGCACACACAGCAGATTCAACTACAAAACCAAAAGCAGTTGCGCAACATTCGCTGCAGAATAGTAGAAAACTTAACTGCGAAAGAGTTTTGGATCGGAATTCTAAAAACATTTCCAGGTTTCAAAAGAAAGGGGATCCTGCGAAAGCTGTAGATATCATAGATATAAACAAGTCCTTGGAGAAGATAAACAAGTGAGAGAGAACTTGGTGTTGTTGGTTTCGTAAGGTAATAAGAATTTTGTACTGTATCAACAAAGTAGGTTCGTTTCTCCTTTCTCTTCTTCTTCTGCACGGTCTGTTCTATGACCGATATCTGGTTCGACAACATACATACTCGCTTTATCGAAAGTCCACGGAACACTTGTCCTTCGCTCTGATTACCTGTTCGAAATATCTGTCCTTGCTCGCCCTTTTTCAAGATCTTTGTTGCCCATTGAATCAGGCAAAGAAGATTGTTCTCCCCTAAAAAAGCATGCTCAAAGAAGAGCAAATTTTTCCTGTACTACACAAAAACCTCGTTTTCCTCGAATCCCTGAAAGTGTGCAGCACAAAGGCAAGCGGATCTAGTGTTCTCATGCAACTGATGCATAACACTGCAGCTGTATCTGGTGACGTACTGGTCATTAGCTTTTTCATCAAGAAGTCGTGCCCATGCTTTACCATCTTTATGTCTCCCAATCTGCAAAGTAATTGTGGCTCTGGACGCTACGGCGTCCCTCAGGTCTTTTCCACTTCTTTCGTAGTAGCTCAGTTACAGCCTTCGGATGCTATGATTGACAGCTTCTGAAAAAGAAGAATACTTGAAATTCTTCTGAGATGACAGAGTGTAAATCCTTCGACTTTTGGAGCTGAACTTCTTCGCATAAGACTCTGTCTTTGACGTACATTAGCTTCAAGGAGAGAAAGTTCAAGGCCATATCTATAACAGTAAAGTTACACCGCCTCCTTCAGCCTCACGTTCTCCACGACAAACGCAGAAAACCTGGATTTAGAATTATAGCTCCTATTTATACAGCCAACAGAGTTCTCGATACTCCATTGTGATACTAGCGCAAGAGGTCCACAAGATCTGACAGATTCTTCAAGGTGCAGGAGAAGATGATATACAAATTGCATAGTTCTTGTCTGTCTGGTTTGTACTGGAAGCAAGATTGTACAAAGTGGTGCGAAAATCGGTGAGCAAGCGACCCTACGGTAGCTACGTCTTTTTCGGACAAAATCCACCAGGAAAGAATCTGGCAGAGATCCACGAAAAGCTTCCATCCCGTCAAAAGATTCGAGAGAAGAATGCTTTCAAGGACTACGAAGCTCAGTTGAAATACGAATGCCTTCCATTTTGTTCCTTTTTAACTCTTGCGGTCTTCCAGACCTCTTTGAAATCTGATTCGATCATCGAAACAACGCCCTGCCTTGAGCAACCTCTCATTCAGTGTTTTAAGATTGTTTTTGTCTTGCTTGGCGAACATCGGAGAGCCTTCCTTTGTCTTCTCACCGAGCCAAATGGATACCACGTCTGGGGCAATGTTCTCAAACAAAAGATGAAGAGTGTCGATTGGAAAACTTCTGAATGGAGAGATGAGCGGCATACGCTCTATCAAAGCGCTGATAAAATCAGATTGAACCCCGATATCTTTACATCCGAGATTGAGTTCGAGCTTGTTTAAGTGCTCAGAATGATTCTGTAAGTCTTTCATTGACGTAAGAATCTTTTCTTGGTCCCGGGGAGGCCATAACCTTGGATTCCACAACTTCTTTTTCCTTCGCTTTCCTCTGTCGTTTGGGAAAACATCAGTGGGGTAGCAGACATGATTTTATGTGGCATCAAAGGTACCTTTGATCGTGCAGAATATGCAAGGTACGAGAGCATTGTAGCCATGGAGGTTCGTCAATTTGTTCAACGCAGCCAGGTCTCCTTGAACGAAGAGAAGGTGAACCCGGATTTTGCGCTCGACAGCATCCCCTATTTTCACGGTTTTACCTCTCGCCAAATCCTTTAACTCCATTAAAATTGGTCGCAAGAAAGAAACAGGATTCTCTGGTGCGTTTGGACCAGGTATTACAGATACTGGAAGAATGATACTAACCTTGAAACGTTCGGAGGGTGGCAGATTAAGAATCAAAAGTACGACAGGCCAATAGTTATACTCACTGTTTTTGAATGCCAATACTCCATCAGTCGACAAAGATAGTAAAAGAACGTGCTTAACCATTTTCGTACCACCAAGCTCTACGACTGCCTCTTGGAAGCGCTTCCCCGAAACAAAATCTTCGAAGTGTTTCTTTGACCGGTCTTGACTTTTGCTTCTTTCCAACGCATCCTGAAAGTAACAAAACAGCACAGGACCCCACACATTACTCATAATTTGGGCGCGAAGACGATCCCATATCGTAGTATGGCAGTATTGCGACACCGTTGCTGGATGCACTAGACACCGCTTGTGTTGACAGGAACGTTCGGTTTCGTGATCAGTAGTATCTATCGCTTCATGCCCTTTTTATAAGAACGGCAGAAGATCAAACTGTACGAATGACTCTCGAACTAAGGCCTTCGTAATTCGTCCCAAGATGAAAAAGAGGCATCTCGATCACGCAACATATCATTCATCATGGAGACAGTAGTTCTTCCATGTTTCAATGCAAAAGCCAAGACGAAAGAATGATTCTCCATAAACTCAAGGAGCTGGCATTCTGGTAGGCTTTTCATGGCCTTCCTCTCGTCTGATTGGTTTAGTAAAGAAACGATTTCAGTTTTGTTGAAGTCATCTGACCTTTCCAACTCTAGAGCTTTCCTGATTGACACACTTCCTGACCTATATGAATCCAAATGTATGGAGCACGAGTAGGATGAACTCTGGTTTGGCACTGCCGAATCTATTGAACTGCATGGCTGCGGCATGTCATCCAAATGGAACTTCTGAGTATCAGGACGTGATCTTCGGAAGTTACTAATGAGTCCCTGTTCGAAATGTTTTGTAATTGAACGTTTCAAACTGTCCTCAGGAATCTGGGCGGGAGGCGTTAATGAAGTGCGAGAAGAACTCAAACTGTTTTCAGAAGAAGAGGTGGATGTGCAGATACTATTAGCTCTCTGTGTTGGTTGAATCGCTCGTGGCGCTCGGCGGTTCAAATGGGACTCCAGTCGAGGAGATTCGCCGTAGTGCCGGAAAGCGGTCAGGCGACTAATGACTTTCCCAAAAAAACGGACAGTGACTTAGCTTTGAGCAACGGTAGCCGGTAGAAGACATCTGTTCACAATTTGGAACGGCTGGAACGGTGATGAGATAACAGAGTTGATGGAGGATTGAAAAGAAAATGTAATAGAGTTCACTCACATAGCGTGCACGAGCACGCGATTGAACGTCGAGAAACTTTCCCATTTTTCAGTTCGGTGATTCCAGTATGGCCGTCACTTGCACTTTTCAGCTCGGTAGAACTGCTCTTCAGTTGATTTTCATGATCTTGTCGTCAAATCCTCGAGTCGCCATCTCCAACAAACCCGAGATTATCTCACTACTGATATCAGCAGATCTCTATTAGGACATCTTACCTTTCTCAACTCATTTTCATTCTTCGTTCTGGCACCGTGCAAAGTGTATTTCTAGAGCATCCTCACGAAAATGGAGGCCGAGGAAAATTTTTCGTCGGAGAGTCGTTGGAACAAGCGATTGAAGATTTTAACTCCCACTCACCATCTGGAGAAGAACCCATCCCACATCTGCCTTGATCCGGAAGAGCCTATTAGTATCGTGTTCTGAAGGCTGCTAGTGCGGAGATTGACGCGTCTGATGTTCTCCATCGATAATATGGAAAGTACACTCTGCAAGAGATTGAGCAACTGTTCTCTAAGAGGAATTATGAACCCGAAACCGAGTTGAGGCGTATGATGGAGGCACTCGCTGATCAATTTGAGCATCTGCAGACAACGAAGTGCCTGTGGAGTACGCATTAAGCAATCCAGACAAAGCTCGTAAACAAAAAGCCCGCCACGGTGAGGTCTAAACAAGACCAATGTAGACAGCAAAACATCAGGAATGGTATCGAAGCGGAACCCAGTGCGCGTAAAATTGAGAAGAGAGAACCAAACAGAGCACGAGTGAAACGAATGATTGCTGCTCGAAAGGAGAAAGCAAAGCATCGCAGAAAACCTTACAGCATGCATTTGAACTTGTTGAATGCGGATGATTCCTCTTCGTCGCACGGAGAGCATGAGAGTTCTGTTGTTACATGTCCGCGTCATGTAGTTACGGAGGAGCAGATGTATGTTCAACTTGGAAGGAAGCGCCGTCTTCAGAAACCCATTCGTGATGATCGATCTTCACAAGAGCAGAGACGCAAAAAGCACAAGCAGACAAGAAAGTATGGGAGTCGCCAACTTCAGAGTTCCAATTCAATCTCTATTTCTATCTCAGATCGGTATGAGCTTGCAGGTAATCGATTATTGTCTGAAAACTCCAGTGATGAAGGCACAGATGATGAAAATCAGTCCTCGGCTAAATAAATTGTAGCTCTTAAGACGCCTATCAATACTGTGAGGAAAGCTATTAGATGCGGTTCGTCAAGAGGATGATATCATTGAAAAAGCGCCGGAAATAAAGAAGACCAAGCCTGCCGTGAAGAAGCCATGACCTTCCATGCTAAGAGCTGCTGCAACTGAAGAGCAATCGAGCGAAAGATTGCTGACAGAAACACACCGAAAGAGATATAAAGGACCACATGTTGCTCACTCAAAGCACTCCGAACACTGTGAAACATCGAAATATGATTAGAGGTCATCGAGATATGATCCATTTACTTCTGATTTGTAGTAATAGCAAAGTGTGAATAATTTAGGTATATTTCTGCAATGATTCATTTTGAACTCAAAGACTTCTCGATAATGATCTGCAGTATAACCATTACGAAGAGTCCAGAAAAGTGCTTTTGGGCAGGATTTTTGCTCTTCCAAGGAGTTTTAAATCTCATAAAGCAAACCCGGTCAGTTCCTGAAGTTAACGAAGGCAAAGTCCACATTGTACTCCAAGCTCTTTTTGCATTGTAATCAGCTTTCATTTCTTCGCAACACCAAAATTCGTTAAAGTGGAACAAAGTTATTGAACCGCTCCATTTGTACAAGAGCTACTATGACCGAATTTCTTGACAAAGAACTGAAGCAGCAATTGCCTAATGTCGTGATAGGATCAATCACTGGCGGTTTATCCATCAAATTGCAGTTCGTATCGCTACGGAGCACCGACGCCAGGTCGAATCGAAACCCATCCACACCCATTTCGTGCGTCCTGTACGAAACAATATCACAGAAAAGGTTTCGCACAATCGTATTGTTACAATTAAGCGTATTTCCACACCCGGAGATATTCACAAGCGTCTTGCCGTTATCCTCCGTAATTTAGCACGTCGTGGGTGCCAATTTCTCCATGCCACGAAAACCGTGTCCAACATAGTTCTCATCCATTTCAGCCGTGTGGTTGTGCACCAAGTCCAGAGTCACCTCAATATTTCTAGATGAAGTGCCCACACCATTGTTCGAAACTGTCCTTTGACTGCAGCTGCTGAGCTACCATTGGTCCTGCACCAGTTCACACGCCCAGAACGTTTAGGTATAGTATGACGATCCAGAATGGCTGAAAAGCTACCCGCCTTGTTCACATATTCACCGCCCGTCTTTCTTGAGAAGCCTCGTCCATGAATATCGAATCCTCCCAAGCAAGGTTGGTTTTCGCACAGCAAAGCAGTGTTCCAGTGCGCGAGGGTGTTCCGGTATTTCGGTATACGGCTTGAGGGGGACGCGAAAAGTACAATTGTCAAACTGTAGTTGGTGCGTATCGATGGACACGAAATTTGGATATCGCAAGTTGATGATCTGCAACTTCGTTTCTTCGAAAGTTAGAAAAAGTGCGATCAGTCCTTCACGTCAGGCTTGTTCCAGAAATGGCACGGAAACATACGATAGCAATGCCTGATGAGTTCCTCTGTATCGAACACCCAGTTTCAAAGTGCCGGGTGGAACAAGGTGTTACTGGTCAGCAATATGGTCATCGTTGTGTATTTTGTCGAAAACCCATTCATGATATCTGTGGTATGCCGCTTTCTTCAAACAAAGGAGAAGTGGAAGAAGGGTACGGTGTATTCCGTTTGTGCAGCAGGTGCTTCGAAAAAGAATCACTGAGCCACAGTTCACAACACGGTACAGGCTCGACTAAGATCATCGAAACTGATTCGAGCCATTCCAAAAGCACTGTTTCTGACATTGAAGAGCACTTCTGCGTTCCGAATGATTTGGTACCGCACGGGACGAAATGTTTCACGATGAACATCGATCGGGTTCCAGAATATGATACAATGACAAAACTAACAGCCCATAAGATAAAAACCGCGAAAACCTGGCTCCAAAACTCATCAAATCTCCGCACTGAAAGAACCGCGTCTCTTTTTTGTCTTGGAGTTTCTAAATCCGCAATGAAGAAGAGGCTGTTTAGAAGCAAGGAATGTAAAAGAGGAAAAGAAAATAAAAGCCGAAGGGCTAAGTATAAACAGAATAAAACCAAAGTGAGAAACAACGAAGCCAATAAATTTGTTTGTTGTGACAAGAACCCTGACTCTCTGATGCGGTACGAGAATTACATCTCCACTCTCGAACACGGTACAACACCAGAAGGTGAAATTCGTATTTTTCAGGTAAACCATACTTTTCAGATAAAAACGTGGTACCATACATGGATACCAAACAGTTCTTAGTTGAAGGAACTCAAATGCGACCAATACAGAATTATCTATTTCCTATCCGGAGAGAGAATGCTCATCGGGAACAAGTAGGGCAAAATTTCGTAGTCTTATGAGTTCGTCTGTTGTAGCACCATGACGTCATCTGCAGACCACTCGTCGGGATTGGACTTGTGGTTCATTTCTGCGGCCTTACCAAGAACCCACCACAAAAGGTAATCTCGTACCTCTGGACATCCACTGTTGCTCACTGATGCCTATAGTATCCAATTGTGCGACTGTGTTATTCTTCAAGTTGGCCTTTTGCAATTGTGCTTCTTTGCAAAGTCGAATGCAACTCTCTTACAAGCTGTGCCCATTATTTTATTTGTATTCTTGTTGTACATGACCAGTCTGCAGCAGTGGAGCTTCAATGCTGTGGCATGAATTAATTCCGCTCTTTACTGCTCCAGCGCCTTGTCATCTTGACGTTTAGTAGCTTCAATTCCGTAAAAGGTGAAGTCTTTCACCATTCTCACATAGAGATAAGTGTAACAAAACCAATCAGACCCTTTTGAAAACGGCTTTGGGAGGTGTAGATTGATGAAAGATAGAATCGTCCACTCCAATTGAGCCTCCACCATCTTTCAGATGTGAGGCCATTATATACTGGTGATTTCGTTACGCCAATCTAATCTCTCAATGACTGGAGCAATTTGATCTCTAGATGACTAAGGTCTTAGTAGCTGGCACTTCGATAGGCGGGACTTCCTGTCTGACGGTGTTCTATGGTTCTGCTTCACGCGGCATGTGTTGATCTTGATAGAAAAACGATAAGACATGTATATCACGATTCTCACAATAATAAGCCATATGATCTTTGGAACCGAGGATAATAGGAAGAAATGGTTTGGCCGTCGTTGACAGGCAATACTGATTATACGGTCCCAGGCTCACAAACCAAAAGGTCAAGGGGGACGAACTAAAACTGAAAGGTCACCTGCACAAATTTAGAAAAAGCTTTCCGTACAAGGTTAGAGTAGAAATGGTTGAAGCCCTTCTGTGTCTGGTCAAAGACAGTTCGACACAGGCCCGAGTTGGAATGTTAAGAACCGCCGTGCTTTTCAGACTTTTGCAAAGCTCTGCTGACACAGGCGTCAGCAATTTGTGTAGGAAAATGCTGCAAACACCACAGTGGCGCCACTATTCAAGCCATCATCGCCAGTTTGAAGGGGGGAAGGTTTTGAACAGGATAGCACAGTCTGCCCGAAAGAAAGCTTCAATGCGCGACTTTGTTCATCCAACCAAAGATGCAACGTGACGGACTCCACGTCCAACTGGGGGGTGAGAACGCAACGACCGGTGGTGGATGCCAGCAAGAAACCCATGCCTTACATACCACGTTACATCCCAAACTAGGTTCCACCGCCCTCCTATTGTTGCAGCCCATCACCGCTTAGCGCCTCAAACGCGCCTCTCGCTTCCTCTAGTGAATGCTCATAATTGAGCACAGGTTAACTAAGCAATCTTTCTGCGGCCGTTGGAATTCGAAATATTTCTCAACACTAAAGAGAATCATTTCTCTTGAAGCCAAGGCAGCCTGCGCCATCAGACGCCACCCTTCAAGCTTTGCAGTTCATCGGTTTGGATGATTGCCGGAGATGACGGGTGGAACCAGTCTATATAAACCTTGCAACATCCCGGAAATGCTAGCGTTAGTTACGCGATGTCACCAACTTTGAGGAAATTGAACAAATCGCAGAACGAACTTACGGTCAGGTGGCGATGGGGCGTGATCGACGATCCGTTGAGATCGTCGCCCTCGATAAATTGCGAATTTTTCAAGAGCGGGAGGGCTTCCCCGTGACAGGTATCAGAAAGTTGAAAATGTTGAGGTCCCTGTGCCACGAAAACATCGATAGTCCGAAGGACAATTTTACCGGTCAAAACAAATACCGGCGTTGCAACCGCGACCTCTTTGTTGCCTTCGTTGCAAAACTTTAAGCACGAAACGTGCGAACGAATTTCATTTGTCGTGCACAAGCTTGTGACCTCTTGGAATGTGTTCTGCCGCCATCTTGGGTAAGACTCACTGGAGCACATGCTCGCTCCGTACGTCTTGTTCGACAGCAACACCCTAACCTACCACGCTCTCGAACGCCGCGAGGAAGGCTACGCCCCTTTATCGCAATCTACCACATTTGCCAAACTAAAACCGTAATTATTGGCAGCGAAACAAGCATGAGATTTATACGGTGTTTGAGTATGTATACCACGCCCTCACGGGCTTTATGAACACCTTGGGAATACATTTCTCTGAGGCGCAGGTAAAAATGTATGCTAAACCATTCCTGTGAGGGTTGTAAGACTTTCACAAACGTGAAGTTCTTCATCGTAATATCAAAGGATCTAACTTACATATTGATAATAACAACGAAAACCTCAAGATTGCCGATTTCGGCATTGCTAGTACA
Source organism: Agarophyton chilense (assembly GCA_030374765.1). Taxonomy (NCBI): domain Eukaryota; phylum Rhodophyta; class Florideophyceae; order Gracilariales; family Gracilariaceae; genus Agarophyton; species Agarophyton chilense. The sequence continues at coordinate 2,067,062 of JARGXX010000080.1, forward strand.
TTCAATGACCAATTGAAGCTTTACACAAATTGCGTCATCACCTTGGAGTATCGGTTCCCCGACCTGTTATGGGAGGCCGAAGAATTTGGCCTGGAAATTGACATATAGTCAGTGAGGTGTCTCATCGTAGAGCTTTTAACCAAAAAGCCTCTGTTCCCAGAAAAAGACGAGCCTTAGCTGCTGGAATTCATGTTAAGCGTGCTTTGCTGTCCAACGAAGAGCACGTGGCCGGGTTGGCAGCAACTCAGTCTGGGTCATACCGCCAAAATAGAGGCTTACGCACCGCAACTGCGTCACATACTGAGGCATCTCACTCCGGCTGCTTTAAATATCACTGAATGGATTCTGAAACCAGAGCCCATACGACGGCTATCGGTACTTGAAGCTTTGAATCAGGAATGGTTCTCTTCAGAACGATATCCCAACTCCAGGGAAGAGCTTCCAAAGTATCGTTGAACAAATGAATTTCAAGCAAAGCAGAGACGAAAGGAAGCCCGATGAAGCTATTGAAATGCTAGTCTTCAAAGACACCGAAGATATCATCCAAATCTTCTGAATCTGAGCTGTCCACTTCATGAACTGGTGCGGCGTGTATTTTGTGGATTGTATTTTCGTCTGCCGACACCTCGGGACGTGTGATTTAGGCTATATTTTCCCCCATGGTATACTCCGCATCAAACCTTTCAGAACAAATTGCATCGGGGTGTTCTCTTTGCAGAGAAACACAGCGATTTATCGGGTGAGGGACAAAGTCGTTTTCCTTACCACTTTGATTGTGTTTGAAATGGTTTGCCCTTCGTTTGTTACTTTACTCGACGCGGTATCTCTTTGAATTGAGCTCAACTGTGGTGTTGATACAGCTGCCGTGTTGGCGAAAGTGACGGTCATGGAAATCGCATAAGCCCACGTCGTTATTCTCTCGTACAGTGATTTGCCTTCACTGATTTGGATATTTTTTTGTTCACTGCACAACTCTCTTCTTTTACTTGGAACTGGTGCGAATAAGGTCTTGGTCGTGTCAACATTTTTAGGTAGACTGCTGTTTAGAGGCATCGTCTTGAGTTCAATGGAAAACACGCCAGAGGATTTTTGTTCAACACGACTTCCTTGTAACGATTCATTTTCTGTTCTGAGGTCTTCGTTGTTTCTGTCTTCCCCTGAACTTGAATTAGGCAGATTTTGCTTTTCAGGTGAAGAGGTTTGAACAAACAATAGCAGCTCGATTTCGAGTATCCCTCCTTGCAATTGTTTGAATATGTTCTTTTCCAGCACGTGTAATCGCGATGGAATGGAAAGCATTGTGCCAGCGAATGGAAAGAAGTAGGAACGACCCACGAGCTTAACAGTGACCTTTTCTGCAGCTGGTGGGACTTCTGTGCCCACTAGATCGTTGTAACGAATTTTAAGAGACAAGAGGCCCCCATGTGTAACGCTCGACAGAGCCAGGGGTATGGCTGTGAAAGATTTTGGTTTTTTTGTTATCTTCGAATCAACTGCGTTTCGTATTTAAGCCCACGCCACGTGTCCTTGGATCTTTCTGAGAATTCGACGTACTTATCTTAACTTTCTGAAGTAGAACCCGTGCCTGTGCTGATTGTGGTTTCGATACATCAGGCGGTTAAACGTTCTATGTTCCAGAATTCTCACGGGATGTGTCTCCACGCCAAGGAGCTGCCACAGTCGGACCCGCAAGTGATCCATCGTTGCTGACCAGGGTTTGAGCCAATGCTTTCTTGTGACCTGTTCGCTTTAGTTTTGTACTCTATTATATGCGCATGTGTTGCAGATGTCGAACTTTACTGAAAGAAGGTCCACACAATTGACAAACAAGAGCAACGACAGAACATGGACACAGACTGCTTGCTAAACACAACCAACCATTGGCATTCAACAGATATGTAACTGGAGAGAGACAACGCGCCGAATTTGTAGTTCTGTACTATGCATGTGGAGAGTATAAACTGGTATGTTTCAAAGGCTATATTCTTGGTCCACAAAACAGACGACGATATACGAATATTTGTGCTAAACTTCGACGCCGTAGACGACGATTTACTGAGAGACTCAGAGCCCTCCCGAAACGCTACGTGCAACGCTATCGGGTTGATTGTGCGTCTAAGTACTACCAGAATTTCACACGCGATCTTATATCCTTGAACATGTAGATATAATTTCCGTAAGCACTGCATCAGCTTTTCTTCATTGGAGAGAATTATCGTGATAACTACATCAACCTATCTTGTCGCAAAACATAACTGATATCATCATCGTGTTCTTAACCATCATAATTCAACAATGTTGAAAGCAAAAAAGGACAAGCATCCCCAACCACCGAAAACCATGAAAGCATGGCGACCCGAAGCCGTATATCTAAAGATACGATTTGAAATGGCTTGTCCTTCACTGAAGCCCATGCCGAAACAAATGGTTGAAGATGCTGTTCATTCTGCTGTCACAAATATGTAGGGAATAGTTGGCGGAGCGGCTTTGACATACGAGTTTTTCACGTTTTATTTCATGGAAGATCGTGTCGATGTTATATTCATACTCTCACAGCACCATCAGAAAGTGTGGGTGGCCATAATTATGCAGGCTACTTTCAAAGATTTCGCTGTGCGACTGGTGGTTGAGCGATCATCGTCATTCATCTTCTCGCTTTTTGATGAAAACCTCTGAGCTTAGTATTCTTGGTGCCCGCCTTGTCCGCCCTTTTTTCCCCGAATCTGAAGAAATTTTGGGTTCTGCTTGGTTGGTCGATTGAGTCGCTCGGGGAAAGTGAGGGAAATTGCTGATTCCGGGCGTCTCGGGAATATTTGTCACGCCCATCCCACGAATGTTCATTGTACAAGGAAAGGGACGACTGTGACACTCTTCGTACGGTGATGTGAGTATTCGCTTCGTGGCCGGGTAGTGTTCTAAGAATAAGCGTTAAAGAGTCTGGAAATGGAGGCTTTGAACGTGTTCGCGCTGAGAAGCTGACGATGCCTAGCGGAAGCCAGAGCCCGATGTCTCATAAACGGAAATCGAAATCCGCCAGAAATGCCATTTTCAACTTAACTCTGGTTGAACGAGCAGTGCGTTATTGGTTTATTCTGTCATCTCCCTAGCTCCGTGGGCACCTTTTGCTTCCGGAAGTATCTCAGGCGGTATGTTGACCCCGCCTTTCTTGAGCAGTGATGCCAGTTGCGGAAATATATCTCTATTTATCTCCGTTTCTAGAAACCAAGCAGTACTGTAGAGCAACGCCCAGTTAGGAGATACTTGAAGATGCAACTCATAGAATGAGGATTGAACCCTCCGAGGGTTATGATTATGATCCCCTCTACGGTGTGCTGAGGTGGCACTGTTTTCTGGTTATAAGGGATAATTCGGATGGCCCATGGTTTGATTGGCCCCGTGATACACGTGGCTTAATTTTGGCACCGATTTTCGGATATTTGTAGAACGTTGGACTTTTGGGCCCTGGTAGTGGGATCTCCACGTGTATGGCCCTGAGCAAGTGTGCACTACTGTAGAGTTTAGTTAGTGGGCCCTACTTAGGGAGGCGAGATCTGACAGTCCGAGCTCAAAGTAAAGGGGAACCAAGGTTGGTCTTCGATACCTTTAGAGGTTCTTCGTCGCCATCGTTTCGGCCTTACAACCCGGAACGGGCGCTGGTTAGCAACGCCTGCGTAGGTACACGACTCTACTTGGAGAGTGCCCACGTTTGGGCTCCGTGCAACCACCCCCTTGGGACCGCTCAGACGACCTGCGTGCACGATACCCCGTGGGGGTTCTGCTTACTTGTTGCGTGCTTTTTGTGTCTCCTTTCGAGGACAGGTTTTCGCCCCTGTATTGGGTTTCTTTTGTTGTTTTGCCCCTTTTCTAGTTCTCGGGTCCGGTGCCTGTTAGTGCCCGACCCTCGCCCCGTTTTTCCTCTTCGCCGGATTTTCCCCCATTCTTTGGGATACCCATTCCCGATCCACGGTTTCTACCCCTCACCTCCGTCGGTACTGCCGGAATCCCCCGTGGGAGTTACACCCCACCCTACGGGTGGAACGGAGGGCTCTGTCTCTGAGTCTGCCTCCCCCAGGGAGCAAGGCTTCGAACACCTTGAGAGCACTTCCCGTCGCCGGGTTTTGCTCCACAAGTACATTTTTCACCAGCTCTCCCGTTACGTCCAATACGACGCGTATAAGCCTCAATTATCTTAAGTAGCTCAAAGTTAATCACGTGCTTCACGCCTTTCATTTCAATGCCCCTTGCAACCACATCGGTAGCAATAAGGACTCCAAATCCATCCGAACGGAAACCCTCAAAAGTTTTTTCTCTTTGCTCTTGAGATTTACCAGAATTCATACGGACTGATCGTACAGCTGAATTAGTCTCTACGTAACGACAGATCATTTTGCATCCACTTCTTGTATTCGAGAACACCAGAATCGGAGCTTCCAAGGTTTCCAAAAGTTCAATAAAACGGCCTCGTCGCCGAGCTTACGAACTAAAGAATTCTATTCGTTTTTCAGAATTATCAGCTGCTTTTCCGGTCTCTCCCATCGTAATTACGACGGGATCCTTGAAATAGCTCCTCGTCATACGGTCAACAGCCGGCGACATTGTGGCACTGTACATGAAAGTTTGGCGGCCCTCCTCCGGTATGCATTCAAGAACTTGAGCTAGTTGTGGTTCAGAACCCATGTCAATCATTCTGTCTACTTCGTCAAGAATCAGGTAGTTGCAATTCTTAAGTGCAGTCATTTGCCGATCAAGTACGTCTACCATTCGTCCAGGTGTGCAGACAACAACATCACAAACAGCTTGAAGCGACATTGCCTGTACGTCCTTTTCTTTACAGCCAATACTTGCAACAACCCTGTATCTCATCGGATAAGTACACTTCTTTGCTTCAGTTACTATCTGTAGAGCATGTTCACGGGTTGGGGCTACTACTAAGGCGTATAGACCGTTGCTTGCAATGGTTGCACTCATGGTCGGCATACTCATCAAGTGAACTATCATTGGCAACACAAATGCAGCAGTCTTTCAGGAACCTGTCTCGGCTAAACCAATTCAATCACGCTTTTCTAGCCCAATTGGAATCGATTCCATCTGTATCAGAATCGGTTGCTCCTATCTCACAACCCTCTTCATCAAGTCAAGTATCTTGGGCGGTAATCCAATTTCATCCCAATCTAGAACGGGATTGGGTGCTGGAGCATTAGACGAGCGAATAGTCATCAAGAAATCTTCCCGAAATGTGCGCCATTCACGGTCACTCTTCTGATCTCTAGGTTTCTTGGACCAATGTCGTGCATCACGCAGGTGGGAGCGAACAGATCCTTTGAAACCAAAAATATCAAACATACCTCCTAAATGACCTCTCCCAAACTGCGGGACCTGTATACCCAATCGTTGAATGTCATCATCGGCTGGTGTGTCGTCAGACTCATACCAACCAAAGCGAAACATTTTGCAGGAACCGTTGGCTCAGTCTTACGGAAAGCACACGTCGCTATTGCATCCGTGTGCAAATGAGGGACACTCGGGGAAAGTTGTCGCAGGCGATGGAGCACCCTTGATGTAGAGTCGTCAAAGACAAAGAGGATTGATATTCGAAGCACATCGAAGAGTTGAGCCCTCTCGGAGAAAAGAGAATAATGGGTGCAGGGTGGGCATCTGCTGGAAAAGGAATTATATCATGGCATTGGTCAAAGCAGAGAAGAAGAGCAAACGACCCGTTTTCATTTTCTCGCACGGTTCACTGAAAGCTCTCGGATTCTTACAGCTTCAGAAACAACCATGCCCCCAAGTGCCTGGAAAACCTAATCACTTTCGTTTTCTGTGTTGCCACTTAAACTAAGATGCCTGAGGATAGGTCGGTTCATCGTAGCCGATTCTGGAAAATCTCTCAAAGCTTGGGGTGTGGTTTGCGTCCTTCATTTTTATCAATTTATTATGTTCTTGTGAATCGGAAGGAAAGTATTTCATGAAAAGAAGGACAGAACAGGCGTGCACTCGCAATAAGGATTCTGATACGCTTAAAGGGGCGTCGGAAGCAATGACCAATGTGAAAATGATAGGCACCGAGAAAATGTAAGGGTAATGGATAACGTTTCATTTGCCGACAAATTTAGCACTGCAGATTCAAAATTTCTCAATGTAGGTCGAAGAGGTGGTATTGGAATCCTGGAATGATTCAAGAGAGGTCCTAGGCTTACGAGTACCTTGTTTTGGTGTCGGACCGGTGCGGAAAGAGCATCCCGGTTGATTATCTTAAACTGGGAATGCAAACGCGTGGTGTGATACAATGTTTTGCGGTTTGGAAACGGTGCGACTCCCCTCGTCCGGTCGGTATTAAATGGGGATGGGCTCCTGGCGGGCGGACCTTCTCTTCTTCATCTGCCACCAGAAAGCAGCTCAGAAGTTTCAACGACTTTCCCCGAAAGCCAGCCGTCTTCAAAAACGCTGATAAATTTGAGAAGCAGACAAGTCTCGGTAACTTTCCAAGACATTCGTAAAACTTGAAATGAAGAACGTTGACGCTGCAGCCAGGCTTGGTTAGAGTACTGGAAATGACAAGACAGTCAAGAGCGTGCCGAAGAAGGCAGATCCAGTGGAGACGGTCAACAATTTTAGAAAGAATCATTCACCAGGCGATTACGTCGATTACGATCTCTACGGTCGTGAAGATATTCAGGCGCTTAGTGAAGTGAGCTGTGACGCCAACCAGACAAACGGTGGCGAAAATAGGAACCGTACCAGTTCCTCGAACAACTCGTCTCGGAAGGCATTCATGGTTCCAATGAATCAATTGGGAAAGAAGTCAGGAGCTACATCGCAAAGCTTTCTGGGACCATGAAGTGCCTCGGGAAACACAGTTTGGAGGCGACCAGAGAAGAACTAGAAACTCTTCTAAATCCGATCACTAACAAGAGCCACTTGCCGTCGCTTGAGAAATCGCAAGCAGCCCCTAGCAACCACCAACTGCTGGAGGATGATCTACCAGCCTTGGCAGAAGAAAAGCCTGTAGGCCAGCATCTGGGGCATCAACGACTTTCGGGTGCGCCACGCAATGAGGTGCCTGAAGATGAAGAGGTCGTGATGGAAAATGCGCCCGGTTGCCACGAAGAACGTGGCCTGGATGAGACTTCTCGCCGCGTGAAAAGTAAGATTGGCAGCGAAGAAGATATCTTGGTGGTGGGGAAGGGCACAATCGTTGGCAACCTTGTGAAGCGGCGGTCGACGGGTAGCTTCGTTTTTATGGACCCAACGTCGATGAATGGAAAAGGTGGGGAATCGCCTGATGCCGCTACGACGAGAGAAAAGACTTTGAGCCATGCATCAAAATGGATTTCGATGAGCGATGCAAAGTCGAATGATCCAAAGGGTCCAATGATTCTCAAGTTGAGAAAGCAACAAGGTAGTTCAACGCCGATTGGGTCTATTAGTGTAGAGGCTCTGAAAAGCCTGTTTGATGAAGACGAACCGCAAACTGCCGGAAAGGCTTTCATTCTGGGTGGCTTTGAGAAACGGGATGTGCAGCCAAAAAAAGAGATAATAGCCGTACATCAATGTATCATAACATGTGCCATTGTGGTCTATTGCTCGGGTTGAAGTATTCTACGCGTGGAACACGTGGAACGGAAGAGAGAGAGAAGCAAGCGGCAAGGCGAGGCGTGAATATCAGTGGCGACGATGATAGCGGTGTTGGACGCCTTCGATGGCTGTCAGGGATGCAGAACGACTTGCAGTTGAGCGCAAAGATGGTGAGAGCGGGTTCTCTGGGAACAGTTTAGCAGCGTACGACAGCAGAAGTAATGGGTTTTGATCTTCATTTGTTTTTCGTTTTCCATATAGCGCGCTTTAATGAACAAGAGATTACGACTGCAGCTTCCCATTGAAATGTTAATTGCCAACTAGTTCCCGTTTTTTAAATGAAGTTTTACTTAGAGCACTGAAAACTGTGCACCCTTGAGCACTGAAACTGCAATGAAAATATAAATTAAAGAAGGTCTACGCCAAATATCTAATGATTCTTTAATTGCTTTGAGTTTTGCCTGGGCACGCAACAAGTCTGCGTCCACGCTTTTGTAGAGCACTTTCCGCTCCCGCACTGCGGCGTGGGCTGGTGCGCTAGAATATTGCCATATTTCTAGAACTGTGTGCGTTCGCTTTAAATCTGTTCCTGAGTGTCCTTCCGCTGCTTCTGAAATGCATCAGCAAGCAGCTCTGCAGCGATCTAAAGTCGTCGTGGTTCATGCTGTTTTTCTTGTAAGCCGCCCTAAATTGACGTTCTTTCTCCTTCATGAGCATCTCGCGCATGACGAAGGAGGCCAATCTTATGTCAACACGTTCTCATTCTCCGGTGAATGAGCTTTTTTCTCCTCTTTCTCCTGCATTGATAGAAGACACTGGTTGAAAGACAATGGTGGACATAGTTAGTCAACCCGTGTGATGAAGTATGTACCTATGAAACGGTAGTCAACGGTATTTGTTTCATCCGTCACTAGAGGAGCAATATTCTTTTGGGGCTCTGTTGGAAAATGGAGAGAGGCATCAACCGGACTTGTGACGTCACCACCATCGTCGGTACCAGCATCGTAAGCAATCAATCTACCAACTCTTCTCTTCATGAAATTACCCCTTCGCACTAACTTAACGTTGCTGATCTGACGAATAATCGTCAGATGACTTGCCTCTTTGCATTTCGCTATCCCCACTGTCGTCCCCAGCGACAGCTTAATTACTACATGACAGATTCGTGGATGAGTCTGTAAAACCAATCACCCTTTCTTGTTTGGTAACCGCCGAATTATTGCGTAAATCTTCCAAGTCGGACGTGTGCGTACGGCTCAGAAGCTTTTCACGAATGTGCCCGCATTATCCGGTAAAGGTGACATCTTCCTTGACCGAGTGCCGCTGTTGTCACTAATCAGCGATAGTTTTCCAACTCCAGCACTCTCTTCAGTAGAGATTTGCAGCGCGGTCGCATCCAACGGCGAAGTGTTAACGTTTGAACACTTCTTTCTGCGATATCGACGAGTCATTTAGCGGGTTTAGCCGGGCTTCTGAAACGCGGTGCGGGCTACTGCTGCCCGCTTTATGCTGTCTGGCTCCCATGTTCCAGTTTTTCTTCTTCTCGTGTTTCCGAACTGGTGCTGCCGTATGAAAAGATGGATGGTTGTCATAGGTACCGGCGCGTACTGAGGCGGAGAATACTATTGAGGATTGAAGGTTGGGCCGTAAACTCGGTGCGTGTTAAATAGCCATGATATGGAGCTGGGCTCATTCCGAATGGGTTGGTTGCAGTTGGCGCAGCATGATCTATATTAGTTTTCTGTGGTTTGGCAATGTAGACAGGAAAGGGCATATGACCGAACGAATTACTGAAAGTGAGAGACACAGGTTGGCGCATAAGGAGACTGAGATGAGGACTGTATTGAGACACCGAGGATAGAAGAGCATAAGGGGACACGACGGCGGGAGCACCGGACTCCATGGAAGCATGGAAGGCGTTGCTCACGATTTCGCTAGGGAATGGCCATGGAGATTTACGAAATTCATCACGGCTCGGGGCGTAAATGGCACAAGCAATCAAGAGTTTGTCTAGATGAATATCCGGCCACACATCTTTGGAAGGCGGAATCTCGAAATACTCAAACAAAAGAATCCACCGCACGGTTGTTGTTGCAGGGTTTTGTGGCGGCGTACGTTGGGAAGTAACTTCTTGACAGATTCCATCACGAGGCGAGTGTTGCTCTTGTACTGCACATGAAACTGGCGAGCGTTAGTTTTAGAAACTGGTTCGATAGAAGAAACCGGAAGACGGGAAGAAATGGTGCTTCGACCGGTTGAACGCATGGAAGCCGTAGTTGGGATGCATATAGGATCCCGATAAGACACATTGTCCGCAAGAAAGACGGCATCCTCTTGCTGGTAGCAGGTTTCGATGGAGAAGGGCCCCAATTGTGCCAGATCGATCCCAGCGGCAGTTATTTTGCTTTGAAATCTAGGTTGATTGGAAAGAATAGGGTGGGTGCGAAAACCTTCTTTGAAAAGGGTAATTCCGATGATATGGAACTCGGAGATGCTATTTATACAGTTATTTTGACTCTTAACAAAGGCTTTGAAGGTAAGGTCATTGAAATAACATAAAAGCGAAGGGTAGCGATGTAAACACAATCAATTGCTGGCAACGAGAAGTCCTTTCAGTGTCACCACATTGGCTTTTTTATACCTCTCCGTTCGGTCTTTACACAGAATCAGCCCTTATGCCGGTGCTTCCTCTTCTTCGAAGCTCATCTGCCGCTCCTTCATTCAAGTTTTTGTGTGTAAGATCCCCCGAAGTAATGTTTGTTGATCCTCTCGAAACCCGTCGCAAACATTCCAGTATTTCTGCTCCACAAACTAGCCCGATGATCAAAGTACTTCGTTGCTGTATTCGCCATAAACTGACTCTTGTGAAATATAGAAGAATAGACATTCTTTTGACCAATCTCGTCATAATCATCAAGTTTGATATTATCTTCTCCGCTTAAAAGCATTCATTCCCAATTTCAAAATACTCGCCAAATTCGAAATCAAGACCTCTTCCCTTCTCCTCCTTCACTTTCAAGAGTTGGTGGAATATTTTCTTCGAGCACGCGCCGGAGAAAAGTTGAAACAACTCTAGAATGTATCCATTAATTCTTGTTAGCTCCTAAGAAGACCTTTTAACATTACCAGAAGTTTTGCGCCAGGTTTCTTCCCAACGAGATTCCCGAACTTCTCCTTTCCAGCTACATTGTTCAAAATGGCAAAGTATTCTTCTTCATGCAGATCTTTGCACCCTTCTTCAAGATGGTCTGCTCAAATTCATAACGAACCAAGCGATGAGGATTTACTGATGATGTTGCACTCTTACGAAGTACGATAAGTATCATTACGTAGTCCAAAGATTCAAAGTTCGTCCTCTGCTGTTTTGCCACGATGAAAAATATAGACTAAACATCACAGTATAAATTTTTTATTCCTTGCAATTGATTCGAAAAAAGTTTTCTGTGAGCTTTACCGAAGAAAACTATTTTAGGCCCTTTACAAACGAAGAAACAAAAAGCCATCAACTAATGTTCAAGTCTGTCATATTTCACATATCAATATTATACGTCATTTTTACTACAAAACAAATAATGTTTTACGAATTGCAAAATAGAAGAATATGTTTCACCAAATATAAACAAACATGACATAACTCTCTCTGTTTCAGATCCATTCTTATTTGCGCCATTTAATAAGCTGTCCATGTTTACCAACTTATGCGCCATTTTAGCTTCTTGCACATGGCGATTATTAGTTACACAAATGAACAATTCTTAATTCATAATTTAGCCACCAGATGTGCGCCATTAATAAATGACAAATCTGAACGCTATTTATGACCTTTTCTTGACTTTTTTAATGGTGCAGAAGTTATGAGTATGGAGTTCATACACTATTTTTTTTGAATAAATGTGCCATTTCATTCTTCTACCATTTTCGGAATGTCATAGAAATATCTTTTTATACGCCATTTATGACAATACGAACCACATAGACGCCATTTATACGCCATTTAGAGCATTTGAGTTTTGCTAGGGAAGGATTTATATCCGATGCATATCTATCAGCCTGGTAACAAGAAACACAAAGATCGACATCTGCCTTTGTAGCACAATAAAACTGCAATACTCAGCCATCAGCCTTGCAAGAATCGCAATGATATTCCAGCGGAGCCTTGGCGGGCCTGAAGGAAGTTGGTACCGTTTGACATTCAAGGCCTGAATCGTGAAGGCAACATTTCTAAGTGTCGGAACTCACAGAGCACCACTACGATCTCGTTTTGTAATCGTTACATCCACTTAATCAGCTCTACTCCCGGCATCGAGAAGCATCTGAATGCCAGATTTCTCATCCTGGAGTTTCAGGTTTAATACAGGAAAAGAGCATGGGGGTGGGTTAAAAAATGGAAAAGATGCATAGTTTATCAAACCACATTGTTTCAGGAATCCATATGCACTCGCAGTATAGAGCATGAATCACCGGATAGATAACGCCTGGCTCCAGTACCGGAAAGTAACCCGGTGGGACCCTTCCGTAATGAGAAAATGATAAATTTCTAGATCTATCTGTAAGAATCTTGATTCTTCGATGCATAACTTCCAGAAAAGAACTCCAGGAGAGCACGTTGCTCGATGTCATGAACCGCATTCATTTAAAACCGTTTCGCGAAGGAAGGCATAAAGACCCCGTCGCCAAAACGTATTCAAGAAGGTTAATTGCTCTTGTCACGAATTCAAAAGGCTTTGGTATTGCGCTTTCCCGTTTTTCTTTCGTCAGTGCCTTCATCGCTTGTAGCACCAGACTATTCAGATTTCGGACGCAGCGAATTACGTCTTGATTTTCGGTGCTTCGTTGTTCCTTGTGATTTGTCATACAAGTTTCGCTCACTATCAATTGATCGGAGCCCATCAAACCAAAACCCTTCTACGTCTCGTTCACCTTTTAATGCCTTTTCCTTGAATGCAAGAAGCTTCAGCAAGACTTTACAAACTCCTACAGAACCTGCTGTAGCGTTCACAATAGCTATTGACGGGCGGCAGCTGGGCGCACACCCGCTCCAACCGCAATTGCAACGCAATGCGCTCCCTCGAGATTCACATGGCGCGAGAGTGCACCAGCTCGATTCATTCGTTCATTTCTGTACTGTACTACAGACTCTATATTATATACAATCTATACACGTTGCTCTACCGTTTATTATGAAATTTTTTTCAGCGTGTGCTGAACTTATCCTGAATTGCTAATGCGAAGCGCCTTCGCCGTGTCCTCGACGTTGCCACTTTCACCTCCTCCATCGTCTTCGCTTCCTCTACCGCCTTCAACCCCCTGCTTCCGCTTTGCTACCACCTTCGCAACCGCCACAGCCACCACCGCCGTCGCTTGCGGCGCCGCCTTCTTTGGGCTCGCGGCAATCGCTCGAATCCTTGTTGCGCAGGTCCACGAAAACGTCGCTGCAGGTGGTCGCCGATGAATTTGAGTGCAGCATCACCCGCTGATGCAACCTGCGCCAAAGCTGGCACGGGTTCGGGGCGGGGGAGCCGGATTGATGGCATATGAGACGCCTCCAGCGTCGGCATGGCTTCCGTTATCATCCTGGTGAGGTTCATGATGATGGTCATGGTGCAGCTTATGATAAGGCTCAGGGCGTGCTACGTGGTGCGGTTCACAGAAAGTATACGGAGAAAGTTCATGTGTCGAAAACTGAGTTATTACAGTTGTGTCAGTAAAATGTGAGGGATGCAGAGGACAACACTACAAGAATGCGTTTAGTTATATTAATGCAGTTAAACTAAGGCAGCTAGATTATGGAGATGAGTTGAGGTCAATCAGGAAGCATTGTGCATATCGAGGGCGGCTTATTTACCTCGGCCTGGGCTTTGAAGATCGTAGGACTGCTGATTAGAGCCATTCATGCCTTTAAGAACCAGTTTGAGATGCCTTCCACTCTAAGGATACATGTAGCGCGCACCTCGCTGGCGGAATCAATTCATATACGCAGCAAGTGCTTATCCCCTGGCGCATTTGCCTCATAACACAAATCGGATCTTTCTACTTTGAGAAACATTAGGCGATGTCAACAGCGAGCTTTACAACTTCAGTGAGGCAAAACTAATCAGTCACTAATACGACCATGGGTGATAATGTTCGTGAAACCTAACAAAAAGATTAAGATTGGCGCTGCAGAGCACACTGAAACTAGTAGGAAGTTTAGTTTACAGGAAAAGATAGCGTCCTGAACGACACAAGAAAATTTCTATCGTTGTGGGTTTCCTATCGTGGTTTCCTGACGATTAGAACGACACAGGAGAGGACACAGACCATGCTATTGACCTTGTTACGAATACTGAAAACATTGTAGAAGAGCGACAGACGCACCGGTGCGAAAGCAGCTGATCATGACCGCACGATGGAGATCAGAAAAGATAGGTTTTGCGATAGTGAACGTCTCGAACGGAGAGCATCCCACCGAAGACTGATAGGCTCATAGTTTCTAATTAAAGACGGTCTTTTTGCTGCGGCTTCAGATAGCCAGTGTTGTACTTCGCTGACATTCTTATCTTGTAGATTTCTCGCTTTTCATAGGTTCATGTACAAATAGTGTACCCCGTTGATAGCCACAATACTACGAGGGGTATCGGAAAAATGTAATGATACAGATACCTGCTTTCTTGGGCTGCCAAGCGGCATCTTGCACTTGAAGCTCCTGTTCTCCGATGACACTGTCGATACAATTGTACATTTATTATCCGCAAAAATTGCGAGAGCACTGTCGGCCAGAGTTCACAATAACCTCGTTTCCACCTCTAGAAATGCTTCGGAACTGCAGCAAAGCCGTAAATACAAGAAGAATGCCACTTTCAGTTTACGGTGAAAGCACAATAGCTTCCTTTTCGTAAACTCGTGGCATCAATATATAACCGTAAAGAGACATCTCGATGACCAGCAGACTCGACAACCAAAACTCGTCGCGGCCTTTCTATAGATTCCCGTTTTCGTCAAGAAGAATAGGGAACAATTCTTCCGGGCAAAATATCTGTTGCATACTTTGACAACAGAGTATCTCCCCTAAACTGCCCCTTAAAACTCTTTGCAGTGTACTACATCACACTAATAGTGGATGACTGAAACGTACCAATTGGTTTCTGGTATAATCCGTTTGATGCTTTTTTGGCACCCGTGAACTTGCATGCTCTAGATTGCTCTCTCCCTCTGTTGCTATTTTGTGACCATCATATTTACCTTCAATCACCCTTCAAAGTTTATCTTCCAGATTCTTACCAATGTAATTGGTATATGACGTGCAAGACACGGACATGTCACCAAAACCAGCCGAAGCGCCATTATCCGTAGCATACAAGAACCAGTTTTAATGAAGGTTGATACAGAAATAGTAACGCCATCCCGGAGAGTAAACTTTGAAATCTCTGCTGATCTGATTCGCTGCAGCTGGGTTGTGTTTGTGACACTCCACATTTTCAGTAAAACTAGGCTTACCCACGTCTGCAACCGAACTATCACCGCTAAGCCAGTTCTAATCAAACCAACCTAGTCTACAGCTCGCGTCTTTTAGACCATCGACTTTAAAGTCACCAATTTGTATATCTAGGTTTCCATCACTGTCAAACACCAAACTATTCAAACAACGGTAATGGGTACATACCGGAAATTTAGTGAGGACTGGGTCGCCAACTTTGTTCAAACATTTGCAGTTAACTTCTTTGTTGACAAGCAAAATCTGACCGTCTTCCAGCCTCTATATACGTAAATCAGTATCCGCAGGATTGAATGCCAAGCCAAGAATTGAAAGGCGCTTTCCATGAGAAGGCAATGGGCACAGATCGATTGCCTTCATGTCATGACCGACGGAAAATTCGTATACAGGGCTATCGATGGCTGAATGATAGTACCTCTGGTCCGGACCGTACATGATTCCATTAATCAATCTGAGCTCAATAGGATTGGAACTGTCACGCACGCAAGACTCAAGAAACAGAATAGGAGGCAACGCAGAGCTTGAATACTGGATCGCCAACCCATTGGACGTACCAACCGTACTGGGAGCAGTAATGTTTACAACATCCGTTTTAGAACACGCAGGCATGGAGACGAAAACCTCATCGCCGGTAGATAGGTTGACAAGTATTTCAATTTGTTTATTGCCAAAGCCAATTTTCACGCCATTGAAAAGGCCGACGCCGTATTTTGCAGCAGTACCCCTGCCACCGAGCTGTGACGAACGAAGATCAACAACAGTTAGAACGGGAAGAATATGGGACATGTTGCATTTGAGCTTTTGTCCTTGGGCAGGATGTTGTAATTTAACGTCAGAAGGTGATGGGCGTGAGTAGAGAACTTGTACGGTTTGAAAATTGAAAACCGGATAGGATTTGATACGAAGATGAGGTGGGCCTTTCGTCGGTTCATCAGAATCTAAAAATAATAGATCATCAAAAAGTAGACGAACTGCTCCAATATGAGTGATGAAAACCTTAGTTTTCTTTCCACCAGTGACGAGGAAGTTGCTTCGCGTTTGAAACAGCTTCGATTTTTGGGAGTCCTGAAACTCTCCGGCAGACGCATAATAAATATTTGAGACATTTGAAGCGAACAAAGGACGCTCACCTTGAGAAAGCTCACCAGGAAGCGAGGTTGAAGCGGAGGAAGACATTTCATCATAATAACAATAAACAACATACTCAAGGGGGTCTTCGGAAATCACTGCGGCATAATCGGTGTTAGAATCATGGTGATTATTGGTGACAGTAAATCCAACAGTGGTCTTCCCGACTGGAAACTCGGCAATGGGTTTTGAACCAGCGACTACCAGTGGGTTTAGGTTATACTTGGTATTTTCAAAGCATTTGCATCGTGAGGATTAAGGATTGCCAGCCATTGAGAAAGACAAGGTACAGAATCTGTTAAAGATTGATATAAGCAGCTTTATGACATACGCAGACCTCTCATATTAAAAGATGAATAAGAAACGGAGATCACGAAGAATTTTCAGTGCTCAGAGATAGTCCGATATGATGCCGGTTTTGACCACCAGAAGCAAATGGATTGAGACCAGAGTGATAGGCTTTCGTGCGGAAGGATATCGGAGGTTATGAAGGCTGTGCAACTAAAAACAGAGGAGCGTGACCGCATCTGAGATGCATATATGGCATCCGGTCACCGAGCAAAGAAAACTTCACGACTTTCGTCGACTCGGCCTTTGGAAGGTTCATCTATTCCCTCAACGACTGGCTATCGGATCTAGGCAGCTCTACTGTATCGCTGGTGCTATCATGCTCTGAGCTGCTAATACACCTTACTTGAGATTTGTCAGACCTCATTGCATCCAAGATGCCTTTCAGCCGTCAGATCCCAGTGCGAAACTCGGCCAGGGCCGTGAACGCAGACTGCACGAGGCCGAGAGACGATAGCACATGCATGAATGAAAATTACACCTGGGTAAGAGCACCAAGTGGCACTTTTACGGCAAATTATTGGGTGTCAATCAAAGCGGTTGGCGCCAGTTGAGCCCATAATCGAAACGATGACGACATAATTTCTACGGTTCGTCTCAACCCGAGCAAGCTAAGTCTTTTTCAAACCACTGGACCGAAGCGCACAGAGAGCTCAATTTTTCGGATTCTTGACTACAATAGAACGCAATGCTTTCAGTAGAATCCCGAGCACGTACCAGCCCAAAACAAAAATCAGCTTACTTGCCTGCCTGTTCCCGGTTTAAAACTAGCAGGCGCCGTCACACTCGACTGATTACTAACGTCCTAACCAAAGAACAGCCCAATAGAAGAAAGACTTATGGCTTGTACACCTTCTACGGCAAAACAGAAAACACAACCAGATCAAACACACCCACTGAAATGACAGTGAAGAATCGGACTGCACGAGAGGTGAACTTCATTACGTCCTTAGATATTCTCTGGTCAGAATTGCCAATGTCCGAAAATCCCTGAGAGAGCTTTTGATAGTTCAGATTAGCAAAGTACTGTCGCAAAAGATGGTCTTTAAGGATGCTTCTCCACATCAGCGCAAGGCGTTGGGTTATCCAGTTGAACACAGATATAACAATAGGACGGATTACAACTGCTCTCTCGTATAGGAGAAGCAGATTTGCAATTTCGATGCATCTCTAGCCTTCAGACTGTTCGATAACAACCTCTGAATCATGCTGAGCATGACGGCATAGAATGTGGCTGCGTAGACTAATACCACGGTTGCTGCAGTCGACTAGATGTATGTTCCGCCGCAGAGAGTATTCAAAGAGTTCTATGCCTAGAGAACGTTTTCGTCGCAGAATGAACTCTGCAAATCCAGAGCTTTAGAAACAAAGAAGAAGAACCTCTCCAAGTCTTCATCTCCGTTTGAGACTTCCGGAGATGACAGCTCTGGCAGCAGCAGCCCCACTGAGAGTAGTGACAGCACCGATAGTACCAGTAGCGAAAGCTACGAGAAACGTGCAACGAGACACAAATATGGTGTGGTTAGAGATCTTTCGCAAAAATGGGATGGAATAAGTCCGGCAGCTGCTGCTGAATTCACACGGAAAACCCAGGGCATTGCGAAAATGAGCAAACAAGGAACCACTTCGGTTGCTTCAAAGAAAGATGGAAATTATAGGGAGGTGGAGAACCCTTCAAAGTCTGAATCAAAAACGAAGTCATAGGGTAAATCCGGAGCAGAACTGAGTGCTGAAAAGAGAGACACATCAATCCAGAATGATACAACAGGTAAAGGGGTTTCAGAAAAGCCAGAGTCTCAAACTCAAAAACAACGACGAAGCGATGCTGACGAGAACGGGGAACGAGAGAACCGCGCACCATTCAAACGTGTCAGAGTGGAAAAAGTTGTTTTCAAAGACGATCACCCGATGGACAAACCATTTTTTTCAAAGACAGACACATATAGGACCAGGGCACATCGGTATTTGGCTGTTACAAAGAGGAAAGGGTTTCCCAAAGAAAATACAAAGAAGAAGCGACTCAGTCATAATCGAGAGAGACTCAGTATTGAAGATACCTCCTGGAAGTTCTCAGATGACTCACACTAATAAAATGGTCTAATGAAGAAGGGCTGAAAGGCCGCTTGAATGGTTCAGATTTCGCACACCATAAGCGACGCGACGGGCGATATGGAAAGAGACACATCTTCAGTGTCTGTTCGCGACCTAATGCAGCATAAAAGATGAGTGGACACGCCTGTTGGGAATCTCCGGGGGCGGATCAGAGGCGGAGTTAACGCACATGCGATCGAACGAGAAGGCATGACCCAGTGGTTTAAGGCCCCATGGCCAAATTAGCTCGTGGCCAGGGGAAAGTCGAGACACGGGTTTGCGTTTCGTGGATGTCACAGATTTGAATGATCAGATGTGCACGCTACGATGGTAATCTTATTTACGTATCTTCATTTGCTTCTCGTTACAAGTACACAGGGCTCTAATGAAGACGAAATTAGAAATACCACTTCTTATTGAATTATCAAGTTCCCAACGGTCTGAATTTCATAAATGAAGTTCGAAGTAGAGTATTCAAAACAGTGCAGCCTCGCACAACGAAATTGCAACGAAAATGCAAATTAAAAGTGGCACCTGCTGAAAATATACTGATTTTTTAATTACTTCGACTTTTGTCTGGGTATGGAAGGTGTTGATACCGGATGAGAAAGAAATGGAATACTTTTATCTATTCAAAACTACAGATACCGTACCGAACAGTTTGGCAGATATGAAGAGCAACTTTTTCTATTGCTGGGACGTGAACATCATGAAACGTTATAGTGGCGAAACGGCGATTCTACCACTGAAACCGTCCTCCGCGCCGTCTGCAACTCCAGACAAGAAGCCCTCCGCTAAGAAAGTGAAGGAAAAGGAGCAAGAAGGGTGTTCGTCGTATGCGACGGAAGGTACGGTGAGCCACGAGGTGATGGGGAACAAAAGAAAGCCAGGAGGTCTGGTAACTTGTATTTGGACCGTTCATGACATTCAAACCTTATCTATTAAGTAAGAGAATGGGACAGAGAGAGAAGCGAGGAGGCGACGGTTTAGTGGTTCCCATGGTGCTAACTTCCATGAAAAAGGAGAAGGCAATGAGGCACAGGGGGATGGTTCAGGAATGAATGAGGTACGTTGAGGCACTTCTGTCTCAAAGAAACACGTCTTTGAAGAAGCAAAGGACGAAATACTTCCAGGTGGCGGTGAGACTGGGAGATGGAAGAAGGGCCAAGTTTGTTTTTCAAGGGCCTTACCAAGCGTGAGCGAGAATGAATGTATAGGGATGGAGCCTAAAGGAAAAGGAGTCGTTGTTGGAAGGAAGGAAGTAAGGATTCGCAGAGTCTCGGAACGCAGATCAATGCACAGGTCTTTTTATTCGCAGACTCCAGATCATGCAGTGAAGAGTGTCGAACAAGGGGGCACTGAGGGGTCAAACGACCGAGTGGGCGCCGGGAGACCTCTGAGAAAGCAGAGTGTGAGGGAGTGGGGGAAGGGAGGGGAGGTTAAAAAACGACAGAGACTCTGGAAAAGTGATGGGGATGAGGAGAAATAGGATGAGGATGCAATGAGCCTGGAGAAGAAAGGCGAACCTAAGGAGATGGATTATGGAAAAATGAAGTTAATGTGGCGGAATCAGCTGTTGACCGAGCTTGGAGACATGAAGGGGACCTGAAAAAGGCAAGGGGTGACAACACAACTTTTCAACTAAGTTTGACACTCGCACGGACGTAGATGAAGAGACTGGAGGGCGATTTTATGAAAAAGGACGTGCTGCTGACGTCATTGAAAGAGAGTCTCCGTGGTTGACCAGGTCAAGTGGGTGGCGAAGAAGGGAAGGGGGGACCGAAGGCCTACACTTCGTCTTTGCAGGGGGGGAATGATGAGGTGTTGTTGCATGTGGTGCGGATGCAGTTGGAGAATTCGATATGGAGAAATGTTGCAGAGATGGTGATGAAAACGCAGTGTGAAGAAGAATTGAGGAGTGATCGGTGTTTGAGGAAGCGGATGTAACAGGCTCTCAGTCATGCTGTGGGGGTGCGGAAAAGGAATGGAAGGGATAGGTGATTTTTGGGTCCGGGGCATACTCTACTTGCTAGGAAACAGTCTAACAATGATGATGAAGAACTGAATGTGTTGTATGAAAAGCAGAAGATGGAGGGTCGGGAGATGTTGTTGCCAAAAGACGCGAATGTGGAGCCCGACATATCTGCGTGGAGGTTGGACAAACTGGAGAACAAATGTTTTTAACGGTACGATGTGACCTCGGCAAAGTATGGGAATGAACCTGATGACTTGTACTTCAAGAAAGGATTGAGTGTAAAGATGTTGACAGAGTTTATGGGTTCCTATATGGAGCAACCGTGAAAGGAAGGGGAAACACAGTATGTGGATGGAAGTGTGATGCACCTGGCCCGATTAGATGCCTGGATTGCATATGTGGTAGAGGTGTTGGATGAGGATGTGGGTAGAAGAGGGAAGCGACAGATGCTGTTTTCGAAACTGTATGCGAAGCATCTGCCGGTTGCTGTGGAGGATATCTTACAGACAGCAAGAAGGAAGGTGGAGTAGAAGTATGGGGAGGAGCTGGTAAACCATGGTGGGAAGGATGGAGACCCGACTGAAGTGTTTGGAAATGAGGAACTTGAAGGAACCGTTGCGTTTTAAATGCCATCGAACCAACTGGTCTATCTGAGTGATCGGTACGAGGTGTTTCTGGAGGATATGACGACTTTTCCCGTGTGTGTATTAGATTTCTACGTAGGACGTTGTATGCCTGAAGAACGCGAGTTTAGGGAGTTGCTAGCGAATGAGAAAGAAATTTAGGAGGCGAAATAGGAAGGGGAGGAGAGGGAGTGAGAGGAGGTGGAAGGCGGAGGTGAAGGAGATGTTGTGGATGAGTGATAACTTTCTTATCAGAAGATGGGCGGCATTTGCTTAGGGTTGATTATTTTGTAGAGAAATAAGCTCTCGCTCGAGGGTTGCGGTAAAATCTGTTGATATAGAAACGATGTTGATGCCAGGGAAGGGGCGGTAAGAAAGGGCGTGCTGGATAGTTCTGACGAACCACATGGACGGAACTGAGGATGGCGGAGGAGATAATGAGACCGAACCAGGGTGCGACATAGGAGCCAGATCGTCGGAATCTGTTTCCGGTGGGGAGAATGGTGTGGTCCTGTTCATATTCTGTTTCCCAACAGAGGATGATGCCTATCAGGGTTTCATCCACCTGATAGAGGGGAGTTGTGAGTTTGAAGAAGCGGACGATTGTATATTCGGCTTTGTGAAGATCTTCATCTTTTTGGGAATGCGAAGCAGGGCGACGAGCCTGCAGACCCAAACAGTGAAGAAGTTGCAGTTAGCTGGTGAAGTACCGGACACGAGAATGTGGGAGAACTTTTGGAGTTTTAAAGGACCGAAGGCGGAGGCGGCAAATAGGCGCTGTGTAATGGGGACTGGTGATTCTCTGAAGCGGATGCAGTTGAGTGTTGGGTCAAAGCCTTGCAAGGCGGGGGTGAACCCACTGTGGATGAAGGCGGAGTTGACGAGGGAGAGAGAGGCTAAGGAAGGAGAGAGACAGGGCAGAAGAAGAGAGTCCGAGATCTTCGGGGCACAGGTCGTCAAAGGGTGAAATTGCGTCGCGTGAGATTGGGGTGATGAAAGAAAGGGTGGAAGAGGTGAAGAAGTTGGAAAGAAGGGCATTTGAACAGTTTGCGGTTGCAGGGAGGTACTAATTTGCAGTGATGATGTCGCGGAAGAGGACGGTGGTTCCCTCGCGGACCATGGAAAGCAGTCGACCACGAAGAAAGGCGGAGTTTGAGGTATAGGAAATGTGGTGGGGAATGGCGGTGGAGTTTCGGGAGCCTTCTGTAAGTTGGATTGCGTCGACTGTTTCGCTGTGAGTGCTTGAAGATCTTCGGGATATGCGTCGACAGTGGTTTTTGAAGAGGAGGTGTGCGTGTTTGTAGATGCCGGCGTTAGTGAATTGAAGATCTCCGTATAGATCAATGTCAGTAACTATGTGGTTCAGAAGGTAGAATTCGAGTGTTCCAAAGTGAATAGCTTGGAAAGGGGCCAGGACGGAGAAGGAGAGAGACTTGAAGTGCTTGTCTAACTCGTGTCATTTTGTGATTTCGATCTAGTTCTGTAGGAATGTGTCATTGAGGAAGATGAAGGGTGAACTGGTGGTACCGCTTGGACCGTTCCCAGAGAGTGGAGCGTTGTTCGCGTCGTGCGAAGCGCGACGCAAAGTGAACCGCGTGGGAGCGCGACGCGAAGTGAGCCGCAACGATCGGAGAACGTGATGCAGAGCGGTTCATCACAAATGAAATAGAAAGATCTTATTTTACGTGCAACGGGGACCCTTTCGGGTCTCCGTTGCAGGATCGCAGTATTACGCTATGACCATTAGGGTCATTAGAGGGCATTAAAGAGAATGTGCTGGTCATTTGAACGGTTCATAATAACTACAATACCTGCGCGAAATGAATGATCATGCGCTAGATAGCATTCAGTATCACATTCATTCTCGGTAGAATTTATGGTCTAGGATGAATGAGCATCGAGAGATATCTCACAAGCTTTCTTCCATTTTTCCTAGTGTACCGGTGATAGTATGGACGTTTGTTAGTGTTTTACACTTTCTTAAAAATTCATTTGGGCTAGTATTTTTGCGCTAGATACTCTGGCTTCGAAATTCTGCGGTTTTTTGGATGCTTTCTATAGACACTTGAGCACACCCAACCTAGAAATCTAGCACTCTATACTATCTTTCCGAAAACACAAGCGTGGTCTAGAGTGCGTGCGAAGTAGCATAAATCAGCGCTTTGAAAAAAAGTGGAGAACAGTTCCTTTTAGAGCTCCTAATAGTATGAAAGCTCAGAGAGGGCGTTCAGAGAGAGCACCAGGTTGTAAGTGAATTAAGTTTACCAGAGAGAGTGCGACCTGCAAGGAAACAAAAGGAAGGACTAATACAGGAGATAGACGGGCGAGCGCGCGCGGTGGATGGGCTCGAGCGTGCAGTAGATTGGTATGTGTGTGCGGCTTGCGGGCGAGCGCACGTATCTGCCGCTACAGGTGCAGTGGCAGTTGCGGTGACTGCACCAGCTGTAAATGCACGCACGACTACTGCTATAGTAGATTGGTACCAGATAACTACGGAAATGTAATAGCAAGCCAACTCGAGCGGCAGTGGCGACGACGCACGCTGAAAGGAAGCGGATGGCAGCCAAAGCATGAGTCGCCATGGCACCAGACTTACATGCAAGGGGATTACAATGACTCTCCATGGGCTTGCAAGAATGGGAGCAGTGGTGTCAGCGAAGGTTAGGTCAAGTTGAACAAGTGTAAACAGTGGATGCTGCAGAGAAGGCTGCAGCAAAACCGCAATGATGGCGGTTTGACGGTTTTTGAAGTGACTTTGGAGAAAGTGATCGTAGTTAGGAGGCTGTCTAACTTTAAGCGTTCGATGTTTTCCAGACTGACGAGTTTAAAGATAAAGAAATGTCAGTGGTAAAGGGTTTCATTAGAGAAGATAGAGTAAGGGGTGAGAAGTGGGGATATATTAAGAAGGGGGTATGTTTCGAAGAAGGAGTGGCACGCGGAGAGGTAGTTTGTGCAGAGGAGAGATGCTTCCTGGTCTCTGAGAGTTCTTGCTACACGCAGTACGCAAGGTTGTTCGGCGTCGTTGGCATCCTTGAGAAGAGGGTCGTGTGCGGATCTGGTGAGACCGGTGTTGGAAACGGTTCGAGGGGATAGGGAAATGAGGTTGAGGTTGAGGTCGGAGCGAGGTGTTGGGCATCTGTGGCAAGGCTTGGATGGTTTTGTGCAGTGTAGGATGACGAGGATGTCTTTTGCTTTAGAGATGTCTGCAGCATTGTTTGAGATGACTGGGTGGCACTGTCGGATGACCGGGTACTCATCACTGAAAGGGAAACCCTTTAGAGCGACTGCAGCGAGGGGTTCGAGGATGGTTTGTAGATATTCTTGGATGAGTTCTATTCGGATGGTGCGGCTGATGGCTTAAGAAAGAGGGTGGCCTTCGATGGAGTCCTCTTCGGATGGGGAGGAAGGGGCTCCAATTGAGGGGGGGCAGTAGCCGAGGAGTGTGTAGTTCCAGGGGAGGCAATGGCGGCGAAAGGAGTCTAACAAGTTGAGGAGGGTGATTTGAAGGGGGTAGGAGGTGATAAAGAAGCTTTAGAGGGAGGTGGACGAATTGTTTGAGTAGAGATGGATGAAGCCGATGAAAGATTACATGCCAGAGATGTCGGCGTTTTGCCAAATAACATCTGGGTCTTGAGACTAGAAGATGTGGTGTTTGAGGTCCGGGTCGACACATATGCCGAGTTTTGAAGCTATGAGATGAGCGTGAGCGGGAGAACCATCTGAAGAACACCCTCTGACGGGGTGAAAGAAGGCGTTAGCGCGATTGACGTAGCGAAGTGGCTGGAGAAGGACATCTACGGGGTTTTTGAAGTAGAGAGTTGCAGTGGTGTTTGAGGGTTTGTGACAAAGGGTTGTAAATTTGAAGCCGATGGAGCGGAGAGTGTCCTCGAATAGTTCGGAATAACGTTGAAGGCAGTAGGAGACGGAGGTTACCTGTTCGATGAGTATTTGGGAGTAGTCGCGGACCTTGAGGAGGGTGATGAGTTCGTTGGATTTGCGTTTGCCGAGCTTGGTGGCGATGAATAAGATGTTGAAGATGGTGGGGTGGAGCTTCACGGGTGGCCGAGGGCTGGGAGAAGGGGATCGAAGAGAAGCGTGGAAATTTTAGGCGGTGTCTGCGGAGCGTATGGCAAGAGCGAGCTGTCTGGAATGGTAGACTTCCTCTTCTACTAGCGGAAGGTTGTTGGAAAGGCGGTTGGAGATGCAGAGGGAGCTGGTGTCTGCGGTCTGGAGGCGTGAGTGCTTCGTGCGCGGCAGGAATTGAGTGCCATCCTTCGGGGTGGTGGAGAGGAAGAGCTTGCGAGTGATGCGGTAGCCACACGGGCGCTGGTGTTGGGCAAGGGAGGCGTGGCCTTTTGTCTGAAAGGTGCACCATGGAAAGTGAAAAGGCTGCATGGTGCGAAGGGTGCCTGCTTGAAATCTCGGAATGTAAATCGGGGATGTGGAAAAGGCGTAGGACGAGGTGAGAGGGGGAGAATATATACAGGCTGGCGGTGAGGAAGATGCAGGGCGAGGACGGTAGGGAGAGTTTGAACCTATCACGCGTACTCACCAAAGTCTAATGATGCGCCAGATACGCGCCAGATACGCCCACAAGTCATGCAGCACGACAGACACGGCGAGTATGTGGCTTACAAAGTGGGTTGGATTGAAAATATTCGAGCTTGTATATTTTTTGAGCGGCGGCGTGTCCTTTTGTTGATTGTGAGTAAGGTTATGGTGACTCTTTGGCGACCATACAAGCGGTACTGGGATCTTGGGATCCTGTGACATGATGTCGTCAGGACTGTGTGAACCGACCCCCTTTTGGAGGTGCGTGAGAAGCTGTTTTGAGTACGTGTCCGCGTGCATTTCACAAATGTTGACTTGTTTTATGTTTATGTGCGAACGGGGGGAGCGCGAGTAGAGGGTTACTTGATGGGGTGTGGTGTGGGAGGTGACGGGTTGACTAGCTTGCGATTGGCATGTACGTGGTCATTGTTGATCTGGGGCTTCGAAAATTTGTGGTCATGCGCGAGCTGACGAAGCGCAAAAGGGACGATGGGTGATGCCGCATGGCGTGGAGGGTGAGCGGGTGGATGGGTTGCGCAAGATTGGTCAAGATTGGACGAGAGGTGAGATAAGTGGTGGCTACAGAGGTGAGTGTCGTGTTGATGAGGTTTGGGTTTGTTTTGTGATGGAGATCTGACTTTTTTCTGTTTATTGATGCGAATGCAGAAAGTGGGGGCAAGACAAGGAGCACATGTTTGGCATAAGTAAGTTTGTTTCTAGGGAATGTGTTTGCATTAAGCCAGGAATTGGGTTCTAACTTCTGTGATTTTGTGATGTCTATCTAGTTATGTAGGAATTTGTGCTTGACGAAGATGAAGGGTGGACAGGTGGTACCGATTGGATGGTTCTCGGAGAATGGAGGGTTATTCGCGTCGCGCGAAGTACTACGCAAAGTGAACCGCGCGGCCGCGCGATGTAAAGTGAAGCGCAACGATCGGAAGACGCGACGTAAAGCGGGTCACCACATATGAAATGGGAAGATCTCATTTCACGTGCAACAGGGACCCGTTTTGGCTCTTCGTTGCAGGATTGCAGTGTTATGCACAGGGCATAAGGGTCATCAAAGAGCATTAAAGAGAATGTGCAGGGCATTTGAAGGGTTCATACTAGCTACAATACCTGCGCAAAATGTATTATCATGAGCTAGATATCATTCAGTATTACTTTCATTTTCGGTCGACTTCTTAGTCTAGGATGAATGAGCATCGAAATACATCTCTCAAGTTCTCTTTCATACTTCGTAGTGTGTCGGGGTTAGTATGGAAGTTTGATAGTTTTCTACATTCTCCCCAGAATTCATTTGGGCTAGTATTTTTGCGATAGAAATTCTGACATCAGAATTGTGTGTTTTTTTGAATGCTAATCATAGACTATCTAGCCCACCCAAACTATAAATCTAGCACCCCATAATAGCTTTCCAAAAACACAGACGTGGCCTGCGAAGAACTGATCACTTCTCCTTCCAATAGGGGTCCCCATCAGACATACACCATTAGCAAGCCTACTATGCCCAATCGATACCACGAGGAGATGGAGTTAAGCTTTAGTTGACCAAAGGCAGAGGCTTTAGTTTTTCCTCAAGTCTCCGGAATAATAATCCTTACAGAGGCTCTGGATTAAAAGAATATCATTGGAAATCAAATCCAAAACTGAACAAAATCGTGCAACAACCGTTCCAAATTAACAGAAATTGTATAAACGCAGAACTCTTTGATATTATAATATATTAATAACTGCTCATTCGAAAACCAGAAAGAAAAAGGAATTGCCAATCGCCATTTTCAAGTATTGCTAGAAGAATTGAACACGCAAAAAATCGACACGGAGATGATGGGGGAAAATACCTTTAAAATTGAGAAACGGAAAGGAGAAAACAGGTCTTCATGGAATTCAAATTGATGAAATCTTTGAAGAAGAAAAACTATTAGAAGGCAGCCATACTAACAAAAGAAACGCCACTGAAAATGAAAAGGCTTCGATAGTTATCAGTCTTTCAGTAGACGACAATTAAATGGTTTATGGCGAATCAGCTAGGACGAGAACAGAAACATGGAACGCATTGTCAGAAATTTTTGAAAACGAAGTAATGGAACAAAAAATGGACTTACAATAACAATTTTTGTCGTGGAAACTTAAAAAAGAATAGCAAAGGAACATATTGAAAAACTGAACCGTTTAAAAAACCAAACTACATCAAATGTGTGTTCAAAACTCAAAAGAAGAATAAATTACGTGTCTAATACAAATTCTGCCAAAAACATACGAAAATATTGCAGTGACAATGGAAAACATGGCCGATATTTTAACAATCGAAGGAGTTCATGCCAGAATTTTGCGAGAAAAGTGTAAAAAAAGTTCTACATTTTAAAAAGATCAAAACGGAAATTTCCTTCAAGGTAACCATATAAAGAAAAGTTCAAACCTTCCATTCAGCTGTCACCACTCTAAGAAAGAAGATCATAGAATTGGACACTGTCGTGCGGTGAGGGATGAGAAAAATTGTGTCTACAAAAAAAGGAAACACACTAAATATTCAACAAACTAATCAAAGTTTATAGGTCAAAGGGCTGCAATTTTTTTAATGGCTGAAGCGGAAGACTCAAAATTGTAAGGAACATGGTACCTGGATTCAGAGAAAATTAACCCTTTCAAAATTAGACTCGGGGATCGAACCAAAGTCACTTCAAGAAAAAAAATTCAAATGCACAAAACTGAAAATAAAGAAACTAAAGTTTAAAATCTGTGATGTACTGCATGTACCCAGAAATGCTGCTTATACTTTATCTATTGGACAAATTGATGAACAATATCATACTGTTCACTTTCAGAAAGCGTTATGTAGAATAAGTTCAAAACAAAACAAGTAAACAATTGAAAACGTTCAACAAAATCATCAAGGTACTGCTTCAAAGCCTACCAAATGCAGGAAAGTATTTCTTTCTTTTATGCTGCCACACAAGAAAATTATGAAGTTTGGCAAACGAAACTAGGACACAACGGAGAACCACTTTTAAGACAAATGGTTTCGAAACAAACTGCAAATGAAATACCTACAAAACTAAAACCAAAGAAGAAAAACTCCTGCAAGGAATGTGTTATGAGAAAAAAGGATTCAAAAACATTTAAACCTCTTAAAGACTTTCAAGTGAAATCAACGCTGAAAGTTATACACACAGATCTCTTGGATCCTATGAGAACGCTGTCAAAGGGAGGAAATTTTTATTTTATCACTTTTACAGATGATTACACTCGAAAATCTTTCGTTTATTTTATGAAAACAAAAGTCGAAACAGCGCAAAAAACGAAAGGATTTATTGAAATGGTTAGGAATCGAACAGGACTTTTGAACAAAAGCATTTGCAGTGACAGAGGTGGATATTATGTCTCTACAAAATCAGAACACGTTTCTAAATCGAAAAAACTTGTTCATGAGCCAACAGCTGCTCCCCTGCAGCAACAAAATGGAATTTCTGAGTGAATAAGCGTAGCACTATGTAAAGTAGCTCGTTGTTTTCTTTTTTAAAACAATTTTTCTAAAAGTTTTGGGATGAGGCAGTGCAGACGGCAAAAATATTCAAAAAGATTATTCCAACAAAAACTTTAAAAGATATGAGTCCTGAAGAAAAAATTCCGTTAAGAAATCCCACCCTTCCAAATTTGAAGGTTTTTGGATATAAGGCCTGTTTCGAAGGAAAAGCGAATAAAATGGCATGCTAAATCAAGACAATGCACTTTTACCCGATATAACGGAAAACACCATAGGTGCATGCACAATAGTAAAGAAAGGCTTACAGTAAGTTCAAATTCACAGTTTCTGGAGCTTCAAAAAGAAAATGTTTTTCAAGTGAATGCGGAAGAAAACGAAGTTGAAGAACCACTTGAAGAAAACAGTTCATCCACAGAAAGCTTTCAGAGACCAGAAAATCAGAGCGAGGATAATTTGGAAACAAACCAAATCGTCCCAAGAAGAACCACAAGAGTCACAAAGACACCAGCAAAGCTTAATTATGAGCATGCCGAAGAAGCTGAAAATACTGCTACAGGAGCAGTTATGATGTTAGCAAATAAACAGCATCCAAAATCATTTAAAGAAGCGACAACGACATTTGAAAGCATTATGGGACAGTTGCCATGAAAAAAGGGAACTCTTTCACAATAAAAAACATGGACTCTGGTACCGAAAGAAGCTGAAATGCATATTCATACACCAAAGTCGGGTTTATAGAATTAGTTAAAAAAACAATACACCAAGAAAGAATTTTCAAAGAGCGACAGATGTGCAAGGAAGTTCAACAAGAATATAGAAAGAATTATTCTAAAAAATATATACCTCAGTTATGAGAATGGCTTCTTTTCGAATTTTGCTTGCATTTTTTATGCAGCCAAAGAAGCAAATATGTCAAATGGACGTCAAAACAGCATTTCTAAATGGAGTATCAGAAGAATAACTATAAATGGAGCAACAAGAAAAAAGCCATGGTAAATCGATGCACATTGATAATAAGCCTTTTTATGTTCAAGAGATTGGGCAGAACAATTATATTTAAATCAAATACTGCCATATGAAAAACATGATGGCCCATATCTTTATAAATGCTTTCAGAAATTACGCACGAACAATTTGTAATAATTTTGACTGTAGCAGTTCTAAAGGCGAGGGAGGGTGTTTTCAAAACCTGTAGACAGTTTCAGAATGCCACTGGAAACCGGTTTAGGTAAAAGACGTATATAAGAGCCCCTACAAGCTTCCGTAGAACTTTTTGTAAAAAATTTAAGAACTATCTTACAACAAAATGATATTGGTGTAGAACAATTTAGAAGAACTTTGAAGTTACATTAAAAAATAGAAAAACAGACTGGTTCAAGTAGAAGGAACTCAAGTCAGCACAACAGAATATTATCCGCGTTCTAGTGTACTCTGAACGATCACACACTCCTCTGCCAGTCTCTGGTAGTCTTTCTCACTTGTCGCGGTGCTATATTGTGTGATATTTTGAAGTCAGGTGGCTTATATTTTAGAGCACTGGTGGGCTTGCTCCAAGTGGCGGACCACTGGGTATTATTTATATGTTATCTGGACATTCAACCTGGTACACAATATACATGGTACCAGAGGTGAGCGCCGCACCCATTTCACGGAGACCACTTGGGCATCATGACTCTTCTTTTCCTCGCTTAGCATTCCTTACCCGGAGATCCGGACGAGCTTTAATAAAGAATCAGTCAACAAAGATTCCTCGAGCCATCTCGTATCCTACGCTCTATCTACGTCAAAGAGTTTTACTGTCCAATCTCGCTGGTGAATAGTGGCCTTGCAACCCACTACCAGCTCGCTGGTGTTTTAGGTGTACCTCTGACTTACCATTCGCTGCAAGCACTAATTCAGCAGTCTGAACTCTGTGGCAGGTTTCGCTTTTACCGCGAGTGGGGAAACTACGCACTCTACCCTTGTGACCTTCAAGTTTTGTATAATACGAAGTGTATTTCAGATACGCATCTGGAAGTAGTGGGGTACACCGAACTGGAGGTTAGCTTTGACGAACCTTAGAAAAGGAGTGGTTTGCCACGGTTCAGATGGGCATGTGTGATTATTCAAAATGGATCTTTAAAGTGTTCCCGGATCCTTTCCCCGGGGCTTAACGTAGAAAATTTCCCTGGTTAGAGCTTCCAAAATGGATCTCCTTCGAGGCAAGTAGTTGGTCAAAGTCCCCTCCTGAATCAGAGTTCTCAAGCCGCTTATCATGCTGCCACTCTGGATTCTCTGTTGTTCCGTCGTCGATGCTGGACCACATTGCGTCATACCCAACGGCCAAGGCTTACCAATCTTGTGGTACGCACGAGATTAGGTCGGCCTGAATATTTTCCACGCACTCTTTATAGACCAGTTTGGAGTTACATTGCGCTAAACGAAGCGTCCACCGCATAAGGCCGCATGGTGGATAAGAAACAGTCAACCACCATCTCAGCTACGAATGACCCGTGCACAAGGTAAAGCTCACACCCATTAGGTAGGGACGAAGAGTAGACAGTGCCTACATGACGTCGAGCCACTCCTTCTTTCACACGGAGTAGTTTTGTTCATGAACCTTAAGCGAGCATGATAAATAACTATTTGGGTTCCGTTTTGCGTCTGGGCTGGCCTCGGAGAGAGCACGAACAGCTTAGTAATCGCTTAATTTCATGTGTACCGAATATGGGATCCAGGTCTTTGGGAGGGAAGAGATTCGTGTCGCAGTGACAGCCATGTTCAAGATGTTAAATTCATTCTTGCGATTTGATGTGATGGCGTCTCGTTTGGCGTCGGTCTTTTGCAGAGGAATGCGTTTAGAGATGCTGGGATGCCTGGAACGTTCTGGGTAAACCATCTGAAGACGTCAAAAAACTCCAGGAAGGAGCGTAGATCCATTTGAGTGCGTGGTTCAGTAGCCCTGGTGATCCACAAAGCATGAGGTTCTTTTATAATCAACCGCCTTGGTCGGAATATGTGTGACAGAAATTGCCACTATCCGTTTAAAAGACAGAATTCCTCAGATTCAGTGTTTTTTGGGTCTAGCATTACTTTCATCACATCCCGAACATGGGTGAGGTTGTCTTTAAAGACATTGGAGCAAAAGACGATGTTTATTAAGTAGAATAGATAACTTCGACACTTCTAGTGGGTCTAAAGATTGTTGAAGGCATATCGCATTGAAGCTTGTGTGGTTTTCAAACCAAAGTGCATCCGCTTGAACGGTAGGAGACTGTGTGACATAGAAAAGCAGTCTTTTGTCGATCTTCTTTCTTTACAGGGACTTGCAAAAGCTTCCTGTTACAGTCTGAGGAGTTGACCAGGATTCTGTTTTCGAGCGCATATAGGGGCACATGTATACGAGAACTGAGGTATGATTATAGTATTTTGTCCGCGTTGAGCCTGCGATAGTCCCCATACAACCGTCGGGTTCCATCGGCTATGAATGCTAGTAAAACTGAAAACGCGAAGGGTGACTGAGAGTGTCTAGTCACTGTGGTACGGAATATCTTTTTCACTTGGAACTGTTCCTCTTCTCAAAGCTTTTAGTCGTGCCCAACACGAGTGTTGGGTAATCAAACAGGTTAGCAGGGTTAGGTCCATTCTGTGTTCTGTAGCACTTATTTCGCTTACTGAGCCGTCTCATATTATTTCAAGATCCCGTAAATTCTTGCAGACACGATTTCTGGATGATTTCAGTACTTTTCTATTATAGAGCTCTTCTATGGCCTTCAAGTGGTCAAACTTATCGTTGGTTGTGACTGCACGCTCTCCTGTGCGCGTACCGGTACTATATTTTGAAATACTGCACCATTTTTTCTTAAAGGCAGAACTCGATACCTTCTTTGACTGAACACAGTCTGCCTCGAAGTCGATGGCTTTTTTCGAGGAGACAAGTTTGGCGAT
Source organism: Agarophyton chilense (assembly GCA_030374765.1). Taxonomy (NCBI): domain Eukaryota; phylum Rhodophyta; class Florideophyceae; order Gracilariales; family Gracilariaceae; genus Agarophyton; species Agarophyton chilense. Next base: position 2,100,241 of record JARGXX010000080.1, read on the forward strand.
TTTTTTTGTTGTCATATTTGTAGGAAACATCTTCATAAGATTCAGCCTGACAGATCTAATTTTTTCTAAGTCAGATACTATGAAATGGTGCCAAGTTTGGAAATCAGGATCTGCAAGGGAATATATGGAGTAGTCTGTACAGATTCATTTGTGAAAGCGAGCTAGTACTTTTCGAAAAATGAGAGGAGGGGCTGTAAGACCCGGAAACAGTGTTGATAGGAATCGTTTTGTCTCATGTCATGGGCTCCTGGCGGGACAATGACGTCGGAAACAGCACAGAGAATCATATACTTGGGCGAGGCAAGCGATAGTTCTTTAATTAGAAGGAGGGGTACTTGCTTTTGCGAATCCCGCTACTCCGGGCGACAGGCGATCGAAACTGAGGATCAGTTGTCCAGTTCCACCTGCGTGAGACCGGCTAAAAATGCGTCGAAAAATGCATCGCAGTAATCAAATCCCAGTATAACTGAAGCGGCTAAGGACTGGCGGTCAATAAAGTCAAGCTGCACCACAAAGATGCCCAGAAGTATACCAAAGTCGACAGTCCTTACCGTTTTCAACGAAGGGTTGCGTTCTTCAGCGACTTCAGTTATCCTTCCGGGGCAGAAACGGTTCCTTCGTGGCAGGCGCAAAAGTATTTCCAAGAAAAAGTTCCGGCAAGCATTCGTGTCTAAGAAATGAGGAGATACCGCGCGAAAGTCGTCTGTATCGTTAACCTCTGAAGCAGGCTGGAACGAGTGGTTTGTAACTGACCGCTGCTGCGGGGTTGCAAGAAATGCATCACAAAAGTACGTCTAAGCTCGGCTATACGAGCCCATTTGGGCGAAATCCTTATCCTCCGACGTTAGGGGGTTCTGTTATTCTACTCATATCGGCGTGCTAGTCAGAGGGAAGTTTCTATGCGGTGAGGTTTGCCCATGGCTGTGGCTACTGAATGTCAACAATATCCAGCTCTTACAGCCGATACATGACCAGGCGATCCGAAGGGCAAGCTGGTAATTTTTCCTCTAAAGCCGTTGATAAAAAAACGAGCAGTTGAAATATGTAAATCGAGCCGCTCCGAGTGGGGTGCGTTCGCATAAATAATGGACCTTTCTGTAGCCGTATTTAACGAATTTTTCGTCGTCTGCAGGAGTGCTGAAATCGAGAAAACAACGAAAGGGCCGACTACGAGGTGCACGTTGTCGTACATCTGTTTGGGGTGTCCATCAGAGATCACCGAAATTGATGGAGAAGGAGTTCCACGTAAATTTCTTTCAAATGCTTTGACCTTGTAAGAGGACCACGTGAACGTATTGCATTCCCCTTGGCGCGAGTGAATTGGAACAGGTCGAGGTAAAGGATCTTTTTCTTGTCCTTACGGTACTGAGCGACAAAGTTCATGAAGGCCAGTTCGAGTCCATTGATGGATTTCGTGCAGCATTTCCCATCGGGATACATATTATAAACTCAGTAAATAAACGTAAGGGATAGATAATGATCGGTTTTAACCTCTGCAGGGGCCCAGTGTGTGATTTGTAAAGCGAGAATTATCGACCAAATGTCTGCAATAGTCGCATACGGACGTAGCAGGTACTGAATAGCTTCAGCTCAGCACGTCATCTCTCCATCGGAGGCAATGAAAGAACCTTTAACAAAATCTTGTTGGTCTTCGGCTATGTCTCGTAAGAAATACGAAAAAGAAATATAGGCCTATTCATCATTCATTCGGAGCACATCAGCTCCAGTGAAGAAACAGGCGGGGATTTCAATTACCAAGACTGGATTTCTTTTTAAAAATTTTTGTTTGTAATGCTACAATTTCAAGCGTCTGATGCAATATTTAAGACTGCCTTTCTTGCTTGTTGTAAGGTCCAATGCGGAGTGTATTAGCCGGTGATATCAGTAAAATTACAACTTTCGATACACAGGGTTCGTTGGAGTTTATTAAGACCGGAGTAACTCCTTCTCTTATAAAAGAATATGAAAACACGCCCAATGAATGGTGACCATGTTGAGGTATAAAAGTGCCCTCCGCATTCGTTTTCAGAAATTTTGTTTGCAGAGCAGGAGGCATTTGAATGATTCCAAGCAGAATTCGAGAATATCGACTATGTTTAATCGCATTTGTCGAGGTTCAGCCTTCGATTATGGCGGCTCCTACGAATGCCTGTTTGTAAGTCGCGGTGCAACTTAGCAGCCGGCTCGCCCGAGGAGGGTTCTTACATCAACATGGTATGTCCAAGCTCTCCAGATTAGCTCGAAACCGAATGAAACGAGTCTCAACCTCTTCCAAGAAGTTGGATGGTCTATTGAAACATTCTAACAACGAGTTGGCGTCTGACCGTGAGATATAAAGATCCTCAGAAATTCCGTTAACAGGGGTTTATTCTATTATTTTACGAAGGATGCCGACTTGGAACTACGGGTTGCACGAGAATGGCGCACCTGGTACTCTAAAAAAGATCCCCGAAGTGGGTTAACAACCTCCTTTTTTGGCGTAGGTGCTCCGGCAGCGGGTGGATCAGAAAAGGCCGGAGCCGGGCCAGCACCACCACTGGTAGTTGTGAACAGATACAAACGAAGGGTCCTGTTGACAGTGGTAGCTTCACACGCCGAAAGATCATCTCTGTAGGCAGGGTGGATCCATCTCAAATCGCATATCTCGGAACGAACGAAGTATCAGAACCATTCCCACCATTATAAAAGCGAATGAATTTCATTGCAGGTTCCGAACCGTAGAGTTTCCGAGAAATCCTCACACAAGCGTTCCGAACGGGATGCTTCCAGAGTACGAAGAAGTTATCTAAAGATATGAAAACGCACACGTGTGATTGTTTTAAACGTTCCAGGCCGGGACATCACTTTGTAGTACTATGCTCTAAAATTAAAGAACTCCACAAAAATGTACGGGATCTTCTTAAAAGCTGGCGAAGCCAGCGAAAAAGCCATTCAACAGGGATGACACAACCAATTCTAATTCAAAACAAAGCCCAGCTCTTTTCTTGTATCGCATGAAGGAGAGGTAGATTGTCCGTCTGCAAAAGTCATGAGACTGTCTCCTCCGAAGAGATGACGCGATTAAGGATTGAAAAGAATTAGCAGAGCCAGTTCGAGCCACCCGTTGCAGGAAACAACCAAAAGTAAAACAGGAACAGGGAACTGAAAAGTCGCGATGTCACCGAAAGTCTAGAATATAAGACAAAGCCAGGAACGATCCTTATAAAGGCGAAACCATATTATTCAGTAAGAGACTCCCATAACTGGGCCTCTTTGGATGGAAAGGGCAGATATATCACTCGTTAGTAACGCGCTATCCCACCATGTACCACTAGATTACTCCGTGTAGGAAATGAGGTCTAGAGTAGTGAAATATTCGTACAGAAATTCGATTACGATCAATCCGATCAGGAATATCACCATCTTCACGGTACCGACAGTACAGTTTTAAATAATCAAGAGGTCACCCAGTTGGTTCCGTCAGGCCGAATCAACTCGACTCGACTGAATACCATTACAAACGCTTCCGCAGAAGCGTTCAACCTGTTCCCAACCAATCCATCCCTTGCAACCTATCCGGTGTTAGAATTTAATCCAAGCATACGCCGTCTAAAAGAACTTCAACCGCCCGAACCACTTCGATTTGAAATGAGAGTTGGGATAGAGAAACCCAACTCCAAAGCTTGCGATCTAAAATTGTTGCCTTCTCCGAAACTTCTCTGAATTCAGACCAAAAAGAAGCAATTGTGTTTTTGCAGAAACTACTTAGCGCTGTCCCTGTTAAGTACTAACTAGTACCATGGTGCGAAATGAGACAATTTCAGAAGATGAGGTCTAGGTTTTACAAAGGGTATCTCCTTCTTTGTCATGCTAACACTCAAAAAGATGCAGGGTGGCCTGTTTGTTCTCACGTTCAGTCTGAAAAATGCTCTATGAGTTCGTCGTTGAAGAAATAGAATACAGAATTGGGCACCTCCACCCTTAAGAACCACACAAAAACGCGGTATAGTGTCAAAAGAAAGCTACATTGCGTTGCTACTTCGAAAGAAAGCCAGACTCTTAAGAAGAAGGTGATCGAGTCTGCTGCAGTTCCTGTAACCTGTTTTATTCTTTCGATAAAGCTTTTGTTACAAGAAACAGGGTACGAAACACTTCGCAGAAGCCCGCATCGCTTCGAGACAGTCGATGCAACGGTTGATATTACTGAAATTTTGCCCTCTTCCATAAGTATTCGAGACGCAGTGCAAAGGGTCGCAAAAGAGGAGAGATAGTTTCATCTTGTTGAAGATTTTCCGGAGTTGTTGCAGTGCAGAGAAGTTGTAACATGCAACGGCGTTAAGGAGGATGTCAGTGAAACGAAATGTCGTAATATTTCACCCCTGGGAAGGGTGAAGTATTACGTCTTTTCATTTCACTACTCTCGGATTAGCGATTCCCGTATGTTGACGAGATGGAGAGACTTTCCACTAATGAACAAGTCTCAACACAAAGGGAGAGAATCAGCCATAGCGATTTAGAGCACTCTCGACCAAGCTTTCTCATCTCGGCTTGGAATTGAAATGGAAGTGTTCATGAAGAACTTTACATTTGTAACCGATTGCGCTTCAAATGTGCTGCGAATAGTGCCTGCTTCGTCATTGAGCCAGCGAGTCCCGTTCAGCGAGAAGTGGAAGGGATGCCTTTCACATCAGCTGAACACGGCCATGAAACATGTCGTAAATATCTTTTGTCCCAATAGCGTCATTGTCAAAGATGTGATTTCTATGAAGACTCTTGTGCGCATATTTAAACACGAAAACTGGAACAATGAGCTACCAGATGGTTTTGTACTCATTCAAGTAGTGAAAACTAGGTTTGGTACGACGAAGGCTGTAGTAGAACGATGCGTAGCTGCGTCGCAGTATGGCGCTAAGGTCATCAGTTGCAAAGAATCTGCTCCGGAAAAGAAGGCTTTTGAGAGTTTTTTTAAAGGAGACGATGAAGGCAACCTTCGCTTTCCAGCCTTGATCGCAGTTCCGAAGGCCTCAACACGATTAATTCCAACCTCATGGTAAGGATTGGTAACAAAGAGGGAATGTTGTTTTTGAGATTGTTGAGGGACGAAAAGCCGGCGGTGTGCATTGAGGAAGAGGTAATTACCGACTTGTGCGCCAGGAATTATTTCATTGCGCAAGGAAGCTTCTATGCTCGAAGTTTGTTTCTTGATGGAAAAAATGACCGTGATTCGCTGAGCGAACTATACAATGATCACTCCTCGCGTATTTTGGCCAAGTTTTTGGCCAGGTTTTGTGAGCATCTAACTTCTGTTTGTGCAATTCCTTGGAAAAGCAAAGCAGAAATTATTGAGACGTTCCAGTCATCCTGAGTGACAACTACCACTAGCATCGTGTGTTAATACTGTTAATTGTATGAGTCCTCCGTTGATCCTGCGCTCTGTTCAGAACTCCATGTATGGCATCTCTAATTCTATTGAATTTATTACAATGATCTTATTGAAGTCCATTAGTCTACCAGTTCCATCTCTGTCGTCTTTTAAGCTGTTCAGTAGCTATTGAGAATATATGTATGGTTGAACTTGGTGAGTTCGTTGCGCTTTTCTTGATCACAAAACACAGTCGTACAGGTCCATTTCCATGGTACCGCGGTGGAGGGAATTGAGGGGGCATAGCATTTTACAGATCACAGTGTGGTTCTGGTGCTCCATGCTTTGCCTAGTTTAACTTTCAAGGGTGTACAGATGCGAGATACGGCAGTCGGCTGTAGAGGACAAAGAGAAACGCGGCTCATGCTGCTCTTTTGCAGCAAGGATTTTGCTTTCTGTCTCAAACTGGGGGTAGTAAGTAAGGCTGGTTCTAAGGATTGTTTAGTGTGGAACAGAATGATCGAGATATGCAAAATGCAGATAGACATATATCTCTATCTGCGCAAGGAGGGATTTGATTAGCACACACAGGACAGTTTCGGAATGGTCTACCGCACGGATTATAGAGTATTCTGAAGCGAGGAACGTTCATAGTGGGAAGCAGAATGCAAACTGGGCAGAAGACGAGAGAAAGATGGCACGATAGACAAACTGATAGCGCGTGACCCGATGGCGATGAGCATATAGAGTACATATCCTGCGTACGTCATTCAACGATTGAAATTAGTTTGGAAACGACTGTTTCCCCCAGAAGCGATCGAGCTTCGCAAACGACTAGGATGGAAAGGAGGCAGCAGAAAACACGCGATAATGAACAGGACGTAGAAATAGTTGGCAGTGTTCCATGAACGAAGTGCACTATGAAGCATCAGTCTTGAAAAGAGTTGGGCCTATGCTTCTTTCCGGGACCAACAACAGCAGTAACATATCGACGGTTGTAATTTAGAGGTAAGACAGCGCGAACACGAGAGGTCTTGGGCTTCTCTCGCATGGGTCCCTTGGGTGTTTGACGGCTCACCTTACCGGCACGAGCGAGTGTTCCGTCGACCCTTCTTTAGATGGGGAACAATTATAAAGCGGAAGTTATGAAACGGTAACAACTCGTGCCCATTTTGTTCGGGGTTTCAAAAGGTTGATTCGATCGCGCAGATAAGTATGAGAGACCGGATGGTGCAATCGTGGTGCAGGTGGGGCGGCTATTGTGTTGCAGGAGATGAACGTGCATCCTGGAGAGCAAGACATCCAAGAACTTCCACCCTGAATACAGTAAAGAGAGGACTTGTATCATTGCCAATCTTGCACACATCGACAGGATGTCTATCTCTGCAAACCGTGAACTCCGGTGGAAGTGAGGAAGAATCATCCCATGTCTGCGGAACGAAACTGTACTTCATGAGGGACGGACCGTGTACTTGTAGAACCGTAGTACACCTTTTTGATGTCCTGATTGATGGAAGTATCAGATTCATTAGTAGCAATCTCCATCTTTGCTTGTGATTCTCGAAGAATCTCATTTACAAAACGAAGAATGGAAGTATCCGACGGATCTGTGTAGACAAGAATATCGTGTGCCAAGAATACAGCTAGAGATCTTTCGATGACCAATAGAACAGCCTAACTGTCTTCCAGTTAGATTCACCAACTTCCTGGGTTTGCACTGATAGAACATCAGCTGCATCAGATGCAGCTTGACTGTGCTTGTCAAGATTCATGAGCTTCAGTTTTCAACATGGGTCTGGCTTCCAATCGACCCCGAACCCACTGCTTTGCGTAATCTGAAAACTGGTTCACAACACGCACCATGTTCGCAATAAACTAACAACTGGCAGCTACTCTTGGTTCCCAGCTTGCTCTGATCCATGCGAAAATCTGTTCCGACCCAAATAGAACGACAGTCATTAGCATCACTTTCTTCCTGTTTGCGAGCTCGCAGATACAACCTTTGTCGTTTTCCAATTGCCCTATATTTTCTTTGAACGTATCCAGTGTAGCATCAGCAGAAGCGGAGTTGTATTCCTCAGAAAAGCGGTCACACAGTTGATGAACAAACTCATAATCTCCTTGAAATACAGCCAATGAGAAAATTCGCGGACTCCTTCGGTTTCTTTTTGTGTGTAAAGCTCAACTAACCCATGACTAGTTTTCAAAGGGCGATTCACAAGCAAATGGCAAGAATGGTTCTACAGAGAATGAAGTGCGAGGCCTGGCGCAGACGGCGTTGGCTTTAGATATGACGAGAGTGGCCGGACGAGGCGCCGCTCGCATTCGTGCAGCGAGAAAGGAAGAGAGGAGCAGCGCATGAAGGAGCTTAAGGAGAATTGCCGGAACGAACGACGGCGTCCTGCAGGAGAAACACTCCACGGAAGCTTTTTACAAGCGCTCCTCTGCATCGTTGCGGCGCAATAGACCGTTCACCCAGACGGCGGTGCGTCAGGGACGGCCCAAACTTGAGCTACGGGGAGAACCAAACACGAAACGAAAAAAATGAGAGCGAGAAAACCTTTTAAACACCCCCTGCAGTTGAGGTCTAGCAACCCCATAAAAACACTAAAAAACAATCGAAATGCAAACCAAACTAATTTATACCTTTTGGCACATCCATGACGGTTGTAGCTCTAGGTACTGGGCAGGCGACACGAACCCGCGCTCGGTCTCTCCTGGCCCGCCTTACTCAGACCAATGAGCAACACCGCGTAGACGACGGTCATTGACGGCAACCACGAAAATCATGGTGTTAGTCATTCCTGTCCAAATTAATCCGAATGTGGCATACGTGGATGACGATGACTGCCACTTTCTGATTACTTTGGATTTCGTTGTTTCTTTTCTACCAGTTTGTTTTCGGTTTTTTTCATTTTCTGAGGTACTCGTTATCAATTTGAGATACGTTTTAAGGGTCTGTTGTGCTTGTTAATATTTGTGTCACATGGTAACCAAAGAACACATTTAATTTTCTTTTTACAAATGTCAAAGCAGAAGTGCAATATTCATATTATACTGTTTGCTATTCTCATCGAATACCATTTATTCAGTCCGTAAAACCTGAATAACATGTTTACTATCGCAGATATTTTGTAATAACTACCCCGGATATCGGTTCGTTAATAAGGAAATTCCGTGCGACGAGGAGCCTAGTCTAAAGCCATAATTATGGTCGGGCGAGATTTGATAGGTGGAAACACGAAGTCGCTAGCGCACTATGAACTGTAGCTCCCTTTATATACTTAAATTAAGATTTTTCATAAAAGTTGCCAATTTCACTTATTTTTGCCGTGTCATACGTGTTAAATACATCCTGTTTGCTTCCAGCACTACTCCTATATCGTCTACGAGACCAATCCTTTATGAAACATGAAATCCGAAACCATAAAAAGCAGTTAAGCACCTCCCAGCCGGCCAGGCTACCCGTGGTAACCCTTGAGCTCCACCTTTAGTCTTTGTCCCTTTTCTGGTTCCAGTACATTTTCTGAAGGGCCTGGCTTGGTCTTTAATGCTGCTGTATGTCTTTTTCGTGGCTTTTCGCTACCGTTGTAGGCCGTCTCTTTATCCATTTTTGTGTTACGCGCATTATACATTCCCACCAAGCGTATCTCTGTGTACCCTTACCGAGTGCACTGCAAAAGGTCTCCTTACTAAAACATACCCTCTCTTGTAATTTGCGCGTCTTCAGTGGTTGATTTCTCTCCCATGGGTCGTTCAGAAGTTTCTATATTCTGATTATAATTACTGGAAGCGAGGTAAAAACTCCTCGCCAATTACCAAAATGGTTAACCCCCGGGGATCCTCTTGAGAAAACGCCGGGCGCTACCAAAGCCCTTGGGATTGACATCGCTGTATAGGTTATGCAGCCTTTTCAATCGCAGGCTAACAGCACTCGCAGTGCTCCCGCAAAGATCTTGCCACTCGTGGATAAACTGGAGCAAATACTACAATCGTACACTCCGACGGAACTCCAAGATCGGTTGGAGACTGTGCAACACCAATCCTCATTGGGAAGGCCTCCAACAAAAACCACTTAGAATTGAGCCATGTACGCCATCTACGAAATTACCTGAAACTCTATGGAAATCTTTGGACGCATTAGCACAAACATGGAACAAGACCTCACAGATCTCCGCAGTTGGTTGCTTTTTGTGCTGATATCACCCGCGGAGTGTATGATGATCGGCGAAATACACCACCAAATTACGGCATTGGTTACCGCAGAAATGAGCGCCAGAATGGACGCCCTTGTTTACATCATGGTATTCCAACTGAGCACCTCTTAGATCCTGAAGAGCTTCATTGCAAAGAGTGTGCCCGCAAAGATGAAACGACTCCTGGAGCCCTTCCCTACTGGGTACCGGTTACCTGAACAGAATCAATAAGTCGTGTCGGAATTGCAAAAACCCAACATCCCCCTGAAGTCAACTCCAGATCTCAGACCCATGAGGGACCCCAAAGAAGACATAATCGACCTGAGAACTCGTTTCCTAGAGAAGACAAAGAGCAATGGTCACGTTTCCCAATCGGAGTGCGAGTATCGAGGTCGCCATATTTCTCGAGACCAAAATAAGAACCGGTAAAGAGCTACCCACAAGAAACATGGTCTTTCCAATATTTCCGATCACTCGGTTTCAAGCTTAACGTAGCATCTTGACTCAAGCGATTTGGAAGACTTTGACCCATGAGTTGGGCTTTTCAAACATATAACGCATTCGGCCCAATAATGGGAATATCAACAAAGTGCTGAGTTTTTAATATTAGAATCCTGTCACCAGGAGTAGCTTCTATGGCCACTGGGTTGCCAGGTCCGTGATAAAGCATGCCAAAGAAATGCAGTTTCAAACTACCCAGCACTTCACCGGAAAAAACGCAATCTTGATACTGCAATTCCTATCGCCGTTCAGACAGCCGCAAACCAAAATGGTGGACACGAGGGCGCAGCTCTCTCGTTTTTCCGTTTATTCCTGGATGGACGCTCACCTGATACCGTGATTTTCAAGATCACTGGCGAATTTGGAGCTGTGGACGACCGCAGTCCCGAGCTCCTTACATCCTAGCAGAAGTAGGCTACCTTCTTGAAGTATATGGAAGAAAGAAAATTATATGAGAGACTTATTACGTTATTATCACCCACGACAAAAATTCGGTGGTGACGGAACGCGAATATGTGGACTAACTGACGCACAAAACCCCAGATAGAGGTACATTCCCAGCGAGACGTGCCTGACGGCCCTCGTCACTGAGGGGCTCATTTCGCATTTCCGGAAAAACGTGCAAAACCATTCCGAAAGGTAGCCAGGAATGTTCTTCCCGCAGCCGGTTAACTATAGCCGAAATCTTAGAGATAAAAACAGGGGTGGAAAATTCGTTTAAAGACTCTGGACACCGCGAGAACCACTTGTGCCCCTTGACCCACTTCTGGAGCTTCACTGTTAGTGTTTATTGATGTGGTTGAGACCCATATGAATTTCCTCTTCATAGAAGTCGGTGCCCTATCGCTGGGAGTCCAGCCCGCTGCGATCCACTCCGTCTGGTCTTCTTACTCTACGGATTCATCGATGCATTGGATAACACCATCCTACTTGGACAATCGTATGAGAGCTATATTCCCAGGGGATCATGCAAGAATGCTGCAGCCACCCAAAGAGCTCCCCTATCTACCGGAAACGGCTTCAGATATCAGAGTGGCAACGTGCGGGATCTGCCTATCCTCGACAAGGCCTTGCCGTCAATGTTTACAAGCCCAATACCCGGACTTCTTACCACAATACCATGAGGCAATCTATCAATACCGAATCACAGAAGAGTACTGCAAGCCCAAATACTCTGGCAGCCAAACTTGTCAATTGTGGATTCCACCCCAAAAAAGGGCTAAGCAGTTATACGAACTGCTCCATCCGCACTGGAACCATACCGCGGAATCGATTAGACACGCCGTCCTTAACAGGTTCTCCAAGTCTTTGTTTTCAACGAAGAACCGGTTTATGCCAAGGGAGGTGCACGAGAAAACGATGAAGAGGAAGTTTAAAAGAAACGCTTACCGACAGACATGTATTTCCTAAACCTATAAAACTATCAGTGAAGCCACCCCAAAGTACTTCACCTGGCTTCTGTCGAGACTCTCAAGATCAAACTATTTGCTGGCTAAGTCTTCCTCAAAACTCTTGAGGACAAGAAGATCCCAATGGATGTAAGTATTATTCCGTTCACTTCGAACACCCCACGGAAAAAACAGAGTGAAAATTCTGTGCGTATCATCATTCGTGGCAGACTCTTGCCCATAGGGTGCCACAAACTCATTCAAACAGGAGAGACCCCATTGGTATTGAACTTTTTGAAACTACCATTGACCGTTCTAAGATCTATAGTACAGCAGGCCCTAATTGGGAATCTGACGGCCCTCGTTCGATTCTGGGGTGCCAAAATTTTGGCCACCTGCGTTGTTCCTGGTACATTGTTTATCGACTGATACCTTTGGGCCATCTATCCTCACGAGTATAGGGTCGCCATTTATGGGACTCTCCCTGCAACCCTCTTTGGCACAAATGGCGGCAGACTGGAAAACAAGAAATTTGTCCAAACACTTTCGAAAGAAATGTTGCCCAGCAAAATATGACTGGCCAGACCCCTAAAGATTCTCCCATGACCAAACCGGAAGACGTGTTTATGTGTGAAACCCAAGAACTGGGCTTACTCCAGATTCACCCAAAAACCGTTTCAACAAAACTTTTCCTTTATGGAAAAAAAGCACACAATTCCAAACTGCCCTTTCAAAGTGCTGCTTAGTAAAATTTCTCTCAGAAAACTCCACCCGAAACACTCCATAATCGGCCTTGGGTTACTCGCTCCATGAGTAACCGTCACTTTATCTGATCAAAACCTCCCAGGAATGCGGCGTTCAAGGATCCCAGACGACAAAACCATAGAGAAAGGCCCTCACGCGCACGATCTGGCTCTGGATTGGTAGGAGACAGTCACCGTGAGCGAGCAGCACGCAAATCGAATATAAGAAATCTTGGTCACGTTAAAGTAACACAAAGACATGTGGGTGGACCGTGTAGACCAGATCAACGCTTCTCGAACCAGATAGTCTTGGAACCGGACGCCAAGCCTACTTATCAAGTACCCTACAGAAAAAGACAAAGGGCCGGCCGGGGACATGAAATGCCTCGATGTCCATCTAATGTGAAAGACGGTATCTATGATCCCTTGTCGGCCGAATGGAGTTCACCCGTGGTATTTTCCCAAAAGAAGGACGGGTACTGGCAAATAGTTCATGAAGAACCTCAAGATTTTTAGGATTGTCGAGACGGTAGTACCAGAAGTTCTTGGACGTAGACATCCCGTGAATCCTTTCAATATGTTGAGAACCGTGTCTTGCCAAATCGGATGCATTTAGAGAACGTGTTTTGCTTGCATATAGAATGCCGTATGTTCCGAGCGCTCAAATAGGGTTTTGTACATACGAAAAAAATAGGCTTTCACTGCGATTGAAAGGCATAATAGAATAACAACGGCGTCTGGAATAGTAGAAGGGATAAGATCATTTCGTAAGAGATCGGTTAAAGAAAAATGCAATGTATCGTCTTCGTTAAGATCTTGAGGGCGTCGAAGAAACTGCCAATTTTCTTCAACTTGTGTTTCGCGATCATTTTAAGCACTTGTTGAAGTATCTGTAATCATAATGAGTAGTGATTACAACAAGGAGTACTCAAGTCCAAATAGAATCAAAAGGCGAATGGCACTCGAGCCCTACTGAAAGCAGAGTTGATCCAGACGGATGTCTTCGCCCGTCAATGCTACCATGTAGGAATGGGAATATCAGGAAAAATCATTGCTTTATTCGAAAGGTAATGTCTAGTTTCTACACGCCCGGCGGATTGGCCCCACATGACGCCAGTTCTATTTTCCAAAAAATTACTAAAAATCGCTTGTTTCCACACTGCAGCGGCGTATTCTATTTTCTAAGTAAAAAACTATTTTCTAACCATGTTCCTCCTGCTTTTAACTACATTCTTTCGACAGTTGTCTTCAGTAAAAGCAGCTCAGTGGTCCCACGACCGCTTGGAGACTGATAAAAACAGGGTTCCAACCTCGCTGAGTTCAGTGTAACTCTAAAATTCTCACGGGAGCTCGACTAATTCTAAAAAGTATTATGGTCTAAGAACACATTTGCGTCCTCTTGAACAGCGTACAGAATGAGGTGACAGCTGCTAAAATGATTGTTTCGTCAGAGACCATATTATATCTAGCAACTTGAATAACGCGGACTGAAATTGTAAGGGGCTTAAGGTTATTTGAACTTTTGCTTTATCCTTTTAAAAAAGGCCTCTAAAAAGCCTTAAAAACGCATGTTGACAAACGACCATCAATGTTAATGACTAAATGTTGCTCGAAATGTGATGAGCGTCACGCAGATGATCTATAAAACACTCCTAACTGGTTCCACTGTGACATATATAAATATCCATATCATTGTACTTTTTGCATTCTGAACAAACAAATTTGAATTTGAAAGTGGTTTTGCAGACTTTGCATCGTCCGTGATATGTTTGAGACGTCAAAGAACCATCCAATTTCCTACATTTTCGATTGGTCTCCATTGAATGAATGCCGATACCAGCCATATATGGTTTTTCTATTTCATCTTCCTCCTTACATTTTCTTTTCATATTTTGAATTGCTTCCCAGTTATTATCTATTAATCCGTCTGCGAGATTACAATAGAAATTATGCAGTGTAAGATTCAATGTGTTTCCGTATGAACCCTTGTAAAGATTCCAGGCATCAACCACGCTCATTGCCAGCAAAGAAATGTTCACTCTGAAAGACCATCTTTTCACTTCAAACTTCTTTTCCATATTCAGATCATCTTGAAGTGACCTATTATGCCTATCAATTCTTGGACAAAAAAAGTACTCCTCGCAAACCTCTGGAATAGCAATGGAAAGCGGGTTTTCGTTGTTATTCCATCAATTATCCTCCATCTTTTACGAGAAACGGGATTTTCTGGTTGGGCACTTCTACAATTGCTGATAAAATATTTCCTATCGCGGTTCACCCAGAGCACAGACATCATTTTTCGATCCAATTCAAGCAGTTTCGAGACCATTGACACGTGCTGGCCTCGTGCCGTTATCGTAAGTTCAGAAAGATGTTTCATAGGAAACCTTCTGGTGGCCGTTTTTTCAAACCCAATAAATCGCATTCCTCTGTTTAAAAGATCTTCACCCGTTTCAACAGATACAAAATATGAACCGGCACAAACGATTCGATCAGTCGCGAACCAATATTCAACAATTCTCATTAAAAAAGCTGTTCCATGCGCATGTTCTGATTCAAAAGGCTGTATATCTGATTGCGTAGCTCCCATCTTGATTTCTATTTTGAGAATAATTACACTCCTTACACAACACACTGTCTTTAATTTACATCCATTTTCAGGTTTCCTATCAAGAACAGTGTAGTGTGGAAGTCCAATTCTAATCTAGTTCCCTCCAGGTCCATTCCAACTTGACATACTTTCGTCCACGCAAATAGTGTGTGACGGAGTAACTAACGCTTTTCGATGGTCATTTATAGCTTTCAAAAACTCAGAAACGCATGAACACCTGCATTCTTTTGATTTTTGATCGTTTTCAGAGCCACTGAAAACGATAAATCGCCGTATATGTTCAAACCGATTTCGTGACACCATGATGCTTCCCAGCTGCGGAGATTCAATATATTTCAAAATCGTGTCTTTAAACCATGGTGGTCTTCTATTTGAAAACACAAAGCGTGTCATTAACACCATCAAACAGAAAAACTTTCAAATTTATCCCCCAGTAGTCTGTTTTAGGCATTTTCCTTCCAGCCGAGAGTTCGTAGATCGAACTATTTTTTCCAAATGAGCTAAAGAAAACATCCACATAAATAAATCGTATGGAGAGAGTCCAGAGGGTGCATGAATGGCGGAGATGGAATCTCCAACAGGTCCCGTGACTTTTCATTGATGCATTTGCACTGGACCATTTAGAGTCAACGATACATTTTCCGTTGTCCATATCGTCGAATGAACTTCCACAAAGCTGTCTTGCGTGTCACTGTTTGTCACAGTAGGAGGGCTCAACGGATTCATTGTGTGACTGTCATCGCCATCCGGGACAGTATGCTGCTCTTCATTGTTCGAAACTTCATTAGTAATAGCAGCCCCATTTATCTCCATGTTGGAATTGATGACTTCTTGAGCAGATTTATAAACCCTGACATGATCACCGGCTTTTACATTGCAAAGTATGAGAGTGTATTTTTTCGCGACCAGGTAGCTCGAAGTTTATCGTGACAAAAGTGTGTCTCCGATTGTTTTTGACAATAACGTCTACTTTTGTAACACTTCCGCTGACCAGTTTCGTCTTCCATTGCGTGCCAAAGAAGCGTTAACAGTGGCTCTCTGATGTGATGAGACGTGCGCGGATGTTTACTCTGTTTTCCGCTACACGACTTGGATCCATAGATGATGACATATTGATAAATAATGAAAGAATGAAGTAAAGATGATGTTGTTTACAGGTTGTGGACACTCGTTCGTGATCTTTGAGGTTGACGCCAGAGAAGAAGAGAGTGTTGACAACGTCTCGTCCCAAAAATTTAAGGAAATTGACAAACTTTACAAAAATTATCGATGTTGTAATTTTGGCCTCATATGAGGCCAGTGGTCGTATAGACACCAGCCACGAGCTAGGGTATATGTCGGCCGGTGGCCTACTGTAATAAGGCCGCACAGTATCCGTAATTACAAGTTATATCTTAGATTTCGACCGCACCCTGGAGTGTTATTCGCTTAAATACTAGGTTGCAACCTCGGGACGTCGTTGAGCCGAAAGATATACAGGTTTTGCAATGCAACGGACGCATTTCTCATAGCGATGGCATGGTAGATATATCGTTCGAATAATTTGTCCTAAGTACTGCTTATACCAGGTGGGTTACGTGTGAGGATCAGTGTAGAGCAACGCCCAGTTAGGGGATACTTGAAGATGCAACTCATAGAATGAGGATTGAACCCTCCGAGGGTTATGATTATGATCCCCTCTACGGTGTGCTGAGGTGGCACTGTTTTCTGGTTATATTTCGCCTATAAGAGAAAATTCGGATGGCCCATGGTTGGATTGGCCCCGTGATACACGTGGCTTAATTTTGGCACCGATTTTCGGGTATTTGTAGAACGTTGGACTTTTGGGCCCTGACAGTTGGATCTCCACGTGTATGGCCCTGAGCAAGTGTGCACTACTGTAGAGTTTAGTTAGTGGGCCCTACTTAGGGAGATGAGATCTGACAGGCCGAAGCTCAGAGTAAATGGGAACCAAGGTTGGTCTTCGATACCTTTAGAGGTTCTTCGTCGCCATCGTTCCGGCCTTACAACCCGGAACGGGCTCTGGTTAGCAACGCCTGCGTAGGGACACGACTCCACTTAGAGAGTGCCCACCTTTGGGTTCCGTGCAACCACCCCCTTGGGACCGCTCAGACGACCTGCGTGCACGATACCCCGTGGGGGTTCTGCTTACTTGTTGCGTGCTTTTTGTGTTTCCTTTCGAGGACAGGTTTTCGCCCCTGTATTGGGTTTCTTTTGTTGTTTCGCCCCTTTTCTGGTTCTCGGGTCTGGTGCCTGTTAGTGCCCGACCCTCGCCCCGTTTTTCCTCTTCGCCGGATTTTCCCCCATTCTTTGGGATACCCATACCCATTCTCGATCCAACGGTTTCAACCCCTCACCTCCGTCGGTACTGCCGGAATCCCCCGTGGGAGTTACACCCCAAACTACAGGTGGAACGGAGGGCTCTGTCTCTGAGTCTGCCTCCCCCAGGGAGCAAGGCTTCGAACACCTTGAGAGCACTTCCCGTCGCCGGGTTTTGCTCCACAAGTGGTCTCCCGACTTAGAATCCGTTCTCAGACTTTTGGGTTGGTTATCTGCGTGTTGGAATACCTCTTGGAAGAGGAAGCAACGTCGTGAAGATTTGTTGTAGTGTTCCCCTTTGGAAAGGGTGGAATTGGTTTTTATTTTTGTTTTGTGTTACGTTATCCGTTCTCCGGGAATCTCGTGATCGAATTTCATCGTTACCCCGAATCGTCGGTATCGTGCCTGCAGCATGTCGCCGATTACCAGTGGTTCCAGGACTGGATCGAACCGTCAAGCGGATTCAGTGCCCCCGGCCCCGCCTAGGTCGAGGAGCTCTATTCCCGAAGGTTGGAACGATTCTGGTATCGATCCGGACACTCGGAGAGCACCCTCAGTGGTTTCAGGTCCTCGAGAGGTCGTGGCTGTGGGCCCAGCTCCAGTGGTGGAGACCCCCTCAGCAGCACCCCGAAGTCGGGCCGACCCTGAATTACAGCGCCTGGAGACTCGAATTGATATCGCCAACGCGGCTCACATCGAGCTCCTTCAGAAGGTTACTACCCTCCGCCTCAAGGTGGAGGACGCCCAGGTGCGGGGAGTCGCCGATGACCTTCGTACCCTGAGGAGGGATGTGAACTCTCTTTTGGAAAGCTTTGGTACCCCTGGGGTCTTTATCCAGGAGTACCGGAGCCTCGTGGAGGAACACCGCGTGCAAGCGGAACGCTTCCGAGCTCGGCTGGACACCCTCGAGGCCATTATCCGTATGGACAGAGACACAGAAGCCTCGAAGGATAAACCCGACGTTTCGGAAGACGAAGAACACCGCTCCGCTAAACGGGACCGCCGCAAGTCCAAGAAGAAGGTTCACCTCCAAGAGGATTTATCGGATTCCGATCCCAATCGCTCGCCATCGAGTTCGTCCTCCGAATCTTCGGATAGTGAAGATGAACGCCGGTCATCCCGGGCGACTCGGTCAAAGGCTACTTACACCTCTCAAGGGGCAATCCGTACCCGGAAGAAGGGTAGGAAACACCTTGGATTAAGGGAGCTGAAGCCGACGAATCCTCTCTATCGGAAGCTGCTATCGTACCGCTATTACCGGTTGGATAACCCTTCGGGAGATCGAACATCCCGCGGAACGGGTAAGGTCAAGGACTACATCAAAAGGCTGAGCATCACCCTACAGAAGAGGGAGTTTACAGGAACAGACCCAATTCTAGTGCTCGATTTCCTTGCGAGGTTCGTCCAGGAGGCTGACATCCTCGGTATGAGTGAAGCGCAAGCGTATCTTGCATTACCCTATTTCTTAAAGGGGATGGTTGAAGACCAGTTCAACTCCGTCCGTGGATCATCCCGAGCCTCGGAAGGGGGAGTCACGTGCTGGCCCGAAGCGGTGCTGTACCTCTTGAGGTCATACGCTACTGGAAATGCGATTCATGAAGCAATCCTTGCATTAAGGGATACGCGGCAGAAGCCGATGGAAACCGAAACGGTGTATTCAACACGCTTGAATAAAGCGTTTCACCGATGCGGGAATGTATTTCCCGCCTACGAAAGATGCTCCATGTTTGTGGATGGTTTGGACCCCTCGATAAGGGCATTGGTTGCCCGACATCGAAAAGAGAAGCGCAAGCTGCCCTACTTGGAATTGGTTCAGTACGCCCAGGCTGAGGGGGATACTCTCCGTGCCCGGCAGAACCGAAAGAGTCGGCCGACAAGTGCACTCCTCGCCGATGGAGGTAACTCGTCCTTGTCACTCGCAGGAGGCCCTGCCCCTGTGGGGGTCAATGATAACATTCACTTCATGGGAAGTAACCCCGAATCTATGCGTACGTCTGAGTTGCCGTCGACATCCGCTCCGACTACGGATGAAGACCCTGCGCTCTATACCCACGGACGGAGGGTGCCAGCCGCATCGCTACCTTTTGCGAATACCGCTGCTCGGTTCTCTCGCCTCGGATGGAGGGATACAGCACCACGTCGCGTGGATTCACGTCCACAACCGAACCCGGCAGAGCTGATTTGCTATTTGTGTTACCTCCATGGTCACAAAGCACCAGACTGCACATTTCCAATGTAAGAGGGTTCACGAATTATCGCTCAGTACGAGGCTCTGACCCCTGAGGAGAAAGCTCGAGTCCCGAGTAGGTCCTATGAGAAACAAAGGATACTCCGAGCTCACCTTGCTGACAGGGATACAGAACTCGTACCCGCGAACGGGGAACAACCGGTCCCCTTCGAGGCAGCTGCACCGAATTCGCTGGGGTCCGCTTCGAAAAACTAGACTTCGGATACTCCCGAACCTGAGCCCGCTCCCTCAAGGGCCCAGCCAACGAACTCTTACAGAGTTACTCCCCCACCGGAGGTAGTCAAGCCTCCTGGCTCTCCGCCTAAGGAGGGGGAGGAGGACTTAGTTCCTTCGCAGGACGATGTTTCGGCGTCAGCCAGTCGCCCTAACAGGGAATCTAGTTCTCACAGTGAGACGGCGAGCCCGACCGAGCCGTCGACAGAGAAGTCACAACCCCAGCGTATGGGTAGCGACATCACCGCCGACCCAGCCGAGCACGACGTCAGAAAAGATGACGAAAACCCGCCTAGGGAGAGTCGTGTGGAGAACTCCGCACCCGGAACGCCTACAGAGCCGACGATCACCCGCCGCCGCGGAAGAGACACTGAGGTGTCGCACACCCAAACCCCGCTTTCTCGGGAACGAGCTGTGTCAGCGGACCCGCACGGGGAAGATCTCGACGACCAGGTTGACCAAATTTGGCTCTCCGTTATGGAATGGGAATAGGAACTCCTATGGAGACACTGGAACCCTAAGGAATGGGAAAGAAATGAGTGAGACCCGTCGGGGACAGCTCAGGAGAGTGCTAGCGCGTGCCTAAAGCGCCACCTCATATCCGCTTGCGGAGTAGCAACCGGCGCCCGCGCATTTATGTGGCCCACGTCGAATGGCACCGAGCCAATCAAAAGGCTCTGACGACCAACCGTCGCGCAAAGCGCCTCCGTCGCACGGCGCGTTGCACAAGAGCAACCTTCGTCCCCGTAGCTCGGGTTGACGTTGAAGTCTTACCCCCCTGAGACTGGAGACGCTACCGCGTCGCGGTTTCTCAACTGTCACGTAATCTAAGAACGCTGTCGTTATCGGGAAGATCTCAGCTTTAAGAAGAACCCAAAACTGGGCCGTTTTGACTCCGTAGACGGAAGTTACAACGTAGCCCACAGGCCACTTGGCGCCGTTTGGACGAAGTGCTGAGACCCGCTCGCAACACGGAAAAGAACCCACCGGGGTGTGTCTAGACCCTACGTTGACACCCTCAAGGGAACTAGAGCGTTCCAAGATGGAAGAGAAGCCCGAACAGGGAAAATTGTACCCGCAGGAATTCGTTATCGATCGCATCGTGCGTCACATCTACACCCCCGAGGGAGAAGTTCGCTACCAAGTCCGATGGTACGGATTCTCGCCTGATGAGGATACAGTGGAACTCATTGAGCACCTTCCGAGGTCTAAGGTTTTATCCTATCACCGACGCGCTCGGGTAACCTTGCCTCCAAGTCTGGATCGTGCCCAAGTCGGGTAAGCCACCACGGGAACTGGTGTGGATGCGACCTCAAAGTGAGGAAGATGTTGAACCTCTGAAGAGGAATTGAGGAGAGTATTCCGAAGAACACGTATTGAGAGGGAATGTTTACTGGCCCTCGGCCTAGCGCCGTTAACCGGGGAACACAACACCGGTTATCGGGACAGTTTATGATGAAAAAAGGAAAAGAAGACCCACGAAGTGGAGAAGAAGATTAAGAAGAAGATTGGACCCTAGGAAGGGAAGAAGACGAAGACGAAGATGAAGAAGATCCTAAGAAGGAAGAAGATGAAATAGAAGTTAAGATCCTAGGAAGGAAGAAGAAAAGAAGTTATGCAAATATCAGAAGTTTACTATTGTCGCCAAGCTATGGACTCCACAATTGCCCGAAGGCGGAACTACGGAAAGCCCGAGGAGGGACCCGCCCCACCGTTGGGATTCTGACCCTGATGGTACGCCGAGGCGAAAGCCAACATCTGGCTCACATCCGTCATACCCGGTGGAATCGGAATGCCTGCGTTCACGAGGCCTTGTCGCACACTATCCGCTGGCGGAGTGGCAACCGGCGCCTGCGCAAGGGTGTTCACACCCCACCCGGGGGGAGCAGATGGACCGCCACCGGATGCATTCGCCGCCGCAGCTGAGGTCGTTCCCACTGGTTGGAAGGGTGCAGATGGCTCCACAGGGAGTACTCCCCTAGGAGCTGGCACGTCGTTATCCAACGCTGGATCGTCCAGGGCTACTGGAGGCTCGTACTCGTAATCGTCGGTATAAATGAACCCCGTCGGGTGTCCCACCGGCATCGGTCGAGGCGAGTCAATCAGAGCCCGTGCTTGCGCCGCGCGGATGCGAACCCCTTCGAAGCGATTGTAATAGACCCAGTTACCGGCGCCCGGATCGTACCGGCCAGGAGACCTGTCTCACGCGGATCCTTCCCCTGCGGGTTGATTTGCCACTGGAACTCGATCCCATTGGGTGTTGTCGATCATGTCCAAGATTGGATACAGGTCCTGCACGTTGCTGGCCGAACCCAACGCTGGGACAAGGTCGATCTGACGCATGATGGTCCGTAGCATCGGAGAAATCTCCACCCTGCTGGGGAGCTTCGTTGTCCGCCGGCGCGGAGGCCGATGGCCCCGAGAGTGGGTTGATGACGTATGGGTTCATTCCCTTGAGAGGGCTAGTCGAAACCGCTGCTGCGAAAAGTTGCGTATCGCTGAAAGTCGGAGGAGTAGAAGAAAATGGTACCGATGTGCCGGTTTTGTGGCGATCCTCAGAAGTGGTGAAGGACCCCATTGGGAAAGAAGTATGTATAGTGATCGGAAAGTTAGACACCCGCGGCTCGGAATGTTCTTCCTCGTCTTAAGGAGGGGGAGGTGTAGAGCAACGCCCAGTTAGGGGATACTTGAAGATGCAACTCATAGAATGAGGATTGAACCCTCCGAGGGTTATGATTATGATCCCCTCTACGGTGTGCTGAGGTGGCACTGTTTTCTGGTTATATTTCGCCTATAAGGGAAACTTCGGATGGCCCATGGTTGGATTGGCCCCGTGATACACGTGGCTTAATTTTGGCACCGATTTTCGGATATTTGTAGAACGTTGGACTTTTGGGCCCTGACAGTTGGATCTCCACGTGTATGGCCCTGAGCAGGTGTGCACTACTGTAGAGTTTAGTTAGTGGGCCCTACTTAGGGAGATGAGATCTGACAGTCCGAAGCTCAAAGTAAATGGTAACCAAGGTTGGTCTTCGATACCTTTAGAGGTTCTTCGTCGCCATCGTTTCGGCCTTACAACCCGGAACGGGCTCTGGTTAGCAACGCCTGCGTAGGGACACGACTCCACTTGGAGAGTGCCCACGTTGGAGTTCCGTGCAACCACCCCCTTGGGACCGCTCAGACGACCTGCGTGCACGATACCCCGTGGGGGTTCTGCTTACTTGTTGCGTGCTTTTTGTGTTTCCTTTCGAGGACAGGTTTTCGCCCCTGTATTGGGTTTCTTTTGTTGTTTCGCCCCTTTTCTGGTTCTCGGGTCTGGTGCCTGTTAGTGCCCGACCCTCGCCCCGTTTTTCCTCTTCGCCGGATTTTCCCCCATTCTTTGGGATACCCATACCCATTCCCGATCCAACGGTTTCTACCCCTCACCTCCGTCGGTACTGCCGGAATCCCCCGTGGGAGTTACACCCCACACTACGGGTGGAACGGAGGGCTCTGTCTCTGAGTCTACCTCCCCCAGGGAGCAAGGCTTCGAACACCTTGAGGGCACTTCCCGTCGCCGGGTTTTGCTCCACAATCAGCATAACATCTGAGTGCCATGATGCACGGCCTTTTGGTAGGCGGACTGTTTATTATTTCGACACTTGACAGCCGCCGCTGGAAGGGCACTTAGGTATATCCAGCCCGGCCAGCTTCACTGTGGTGTGTAGTATCCGCTCTAACGGAGAGAGCAGACATCTGCGAGATTGTTCGGGACTTCCGAATAGGTGCTTGCCGTTAGGGGGAAGATGTGGTAGAGCACAACACTAGCGAGCTAGAATGTGGGTTGTAAGGCCACACTCGCCAATGAGGGAGGTTGGTACTATGAAACGGATAACTACTTGTTTTAGCTCGTCCGGATCTCCAGTTAAGGAATCATGAACAAGGAACAAGATAGTTTGGAAATCCGTTGTTGTCTCCTTTACTTTGTAGTCTACGCTCCCCTTTATGCCTTGTACACTGTGCACAGGGGTGAGCGCTGCACATAAAAATATATATATATAAACTTGGCTAGCCAATTAACCCCTCTGCAGTACGGGATAACTAGCTCTAAATGGGCTTCCGTCTACGAAGGGTAGACTTGGTTGCCACGTGGCTACCCACTATATGCGCCGTTGCCAATCCGGTGGTTCCCAACAAAGGGCCGAATCGGATACGCCGTGGCAGACCGAGATCCCACGTGTAACATACCATCTCGCTGGCTATCTGCAGGATATCGCTTCATAGCTTCATCCTAGCTGTTGCGCTCACCTATGAGTATCATCGTACTTAGACGAAAATTAATCCGTCGGCATTCCGACAGTAGTACAGTACTACATGTTGAGCGTCTAGTGTCTACACGCCCGGAAAGTTGACCTCATATGAGGCCAAAATTTCTCTTAAAAAAGAAACTGAAATACATTCAAAATATGAATTTTCAAATATAGAGCAGAAAAAACGAAAACAAAAATAAAAACCATACATCTTTGTCGTTGACAAAAAGCCTCGGGGATCCAGCGCTTTAATACCTTACTTTTCTTTAAAAAGATATACTTTTGGTGTAGCAAACTTAAGTAGTCACTAATAAACAAGAACCAAATTTTTTTTGACTCAAACGATCCAAAAAACCATGTCGAAAGGAAATATCTTTTTTAATCATCTAGTAAGGCATACTTCAAATGTTGAGTTCATCAAGGAAAGAGTGTTTGTCAATATGTTCCAGTCATGCCGAGGTTGTAGATTGCTTTTATCGCTTTATTACAAAGAACTAGAAAATGGCCTCATACGAGGCCAATTGACCTCACACTAGGCCGTCGTTCGTATTAACACTAGCACCAGCTATGGGTTGAGTCCTTTTCCTGGTATAAATGTCTTCTGTAAAGGGTTAACCTCCGCCTTTACCGCTGCTCCACGCCTGTCTGGTTGCATTTTGTTGCCGTGGCAGTCTGCTTCTTTGTCTCCGCTCGGGTGTTGTGCACATTATATTCCCACCGAGCAACATGTGCACCGGTACCCAGGGCCCTGCAAAAGAGGCAACGTAAACCTGAGCTGACATAATTCTCATTTATGAAGAAAGTGGAGGCAACAATGGTGGTGTCAAATAACGGACAAATCACTTTAACATCAAGTATCACATGGTAACAAAACCCCGTAGAGAATGGAATGTTCTCCAATTAGCATATCTTCACGAACACCAGGGCAACACACTTAGGTACCAAGTCATTGCAGGGCAACAAATAAAAACGACTTCGTGAAATAATTGAAGTGAAGTGTCTAAGTTTGCAACGACGGGAGTTCATCGAAAAAGGGCTCAAGAAAGTTCCAAAATAACTAAAATTATATTTTGGAATAGACTCAGTATTTTTGGACACTCACCACTGGCTGAGTAAATTTCTGGGAGTTTGATGAAAATAAAATGTTATAATTAGAGTAACAGAACAAAACTGAGAAATGCAATTCTGTGATCAAGGTGCCACCCAGCATTTGATGTATAGAAAAAGCTGCGCAGTTTTATAAAACTTGTAGAAGTCACCAAAAACAATAAACTCAAGGACTGAGTCTTCTAATAAAGTGCATTCTTTTGCTTAGAACTGATTCGTCGTCGAGTTTGCATATCTCAGAATCAAGCATTTACAATTATAGTTCAAGCCGGCAATTGCCATCAGAGTTCAAAACTTCCAACAGTTAAAAAGAAAAAGAAAAACTAAAAACTCACTCGTTTTTCCCACTTGAAATTGAAAGTGTTTCTTTAAGTAGTAATCAAAGTTCATAGACATTATTTTTTATATAGATACAATGCACTGCGTAAAAGCTCTTTTGGATGGCTCTTTGTGTTTAAAAAAACCATCTTGAGACAGTTCAACTCGTGGTAAAGAAGTAAATCACAGATAGACATGTTTTAGCTTGAAAACAATTTTCACAGGTTTTATTCGAATTAACTCGGTCGTGGCGTGCAACGATGTTTATCTACGAAAGTAATGCATTTTTTATTTTAGATTAAGCATTGTGTTTCAATAAATCATTTAGATATATATTTGTCGAAGTTTTGGTTTAGGGAAATGCATCACGTTACGGAATTGATAGTAAAGTGTTTGTCATTTTGGTAATCCGGCTAGTCAGAGAAGTTTATTATCTCAGGAGAAATCATCTTCGCATAAAATTTACGAAAATTGGATTATGTGCAGGCTCTATTTGTATACCAATAAGTCCCTATTTTAATTTCTGTGGCAAAATCACTTAAACTAGTGAAAATTTAAATGAAAATAATAGATCCCAAACTTTCTTTAAAAACATATATAATATTTATTGAATTACTTTGGCAACGGGGAACATTTTCTATTTTCTATTACACTACATACAAAGGATTTGTTTCTTTTGTCTAAAGAATAGACTACGACGAAAACCGTCAATCATTGAGTGTATGACTATAAACACTTTCTGTACTTTAAGAAATGGGCTTCGGTAATCGACAGTATCGCCCTTGGCGATCCATTTCAAATACTAACGATTGTTCTTTCTTCAATAAGGTCTTTTTTCGGAAAATCATGCCAAACACAGCTTCTCTTCTAAGTTGAATAAAGAAATCCAAAGACAAAGATACATCAACCAATAAATACCTTAAAATTCCTGATCATCATTTTTTTGACAATTTTCTTTAGATTGATACTAACTAAAAAAAACCCAAGAAGGAAATGTTTTCGATATACCGATTTTGTTTTATGTAAAACTAGTATTTATTGCCATGCCAACCTTATCTCATCTCTTTCGATTAATCATCGTAGATAATTCGTTATGAGACGGTTTCAGCTCTGTTGCCTTAAATCTTAGTATTTCCATGCATTCGAAATTAAAAATCCCAATTTTTTTATTGCTGGGTGCATATGGAATATTTTCAGTAGGAAGGGTGTTCGTGAGAGGTCGTCTAAATGTTAAATCTAGAGCATACATGCAGCATAAGACAGAAAAATTCCTACAAAAGAATTTTAATTTGAGTTCTGAGGTTCTATGTGAAGGAAATCTCGGACAAGCTATTCATATTACTTATAAGGTATACAACAGGTTACAGTCAGATTCATCTTACCAAAACGATTTTTTTTTTCAAAGTAGGATATTCAGAAAATACATAAATATATATTCAGGATACCACGGAATGTGTCATGTTAAGGTTTTAAGCTCTTTCGTAAAATACAAATATTTTTGGAAACCTTTTATACTTATGGCGCTGTTTGAAGTCTTCAAGAAAGACCTTGTGTACCATGATTTAGATGTTTTTGTTTACAAAAACTACCTCAAAAGCTTTTGGAATCGTTCTCGGCTTATATATCTTCAGTATGATCTTTCCACACAAAGTATAAACGCAGGTGTAATTTGGCTACCATATACTGCAACCTCACTGAGTATTGTAAGAGAATGGAGCTCTGCACTGAAAAGGGAAAGTATATTGGATGATCAAATAGTATTGAATAAATTGGCTGATAAGTCCACTGAGTTTTCTGTATTAAAACACGGAGTGGGGGCTGATCACTATCTTGGGTCTACGAGAAGAAAAAATGCTGGGCCCCTACTTTCAAGCCAGGTTTATACATTTACCGTAATTTACAAGACTTTTTCTGCACTATACTGTTTATTTCTCATGGTTTTAATGCGAAAAAAAGGAAAAAATCCCTTGTTTAGCAAATTGCATGGAAGAATATTGTATGTAATTCCTTTTGTCTTTACTGTTATTGAGATTTTTTCACACATTCTTTTTTATAGTTTTGGCGGTCAAATAATATGTGGATCACCAAAGTACATGAGGTTTTCCAATATCATTCCTTTGTCTGAAGGCTGCAGAATGTGGAAATACCGTAGACATCTTATGTTCTACGATGGGTCGTGTCTGAAACACACAATTATTAGTACTTTGGGCTGGAATGACGAAAAGATAACAGGGATTCTTTTTTTTCTGAGACGAAAGTTTTTCATGCAAACACTTATAGCCACAGCAATCATTTTGAAAACACTGGATAAATTTTCTCAGGGGGGTGAGGGAAACAACCTTTTCTTTCAATTTGAATGAAATATGACTAACTATATCTCAATATTTGTCATTGCTTCTAACAACCAGTGACAAATATAAACGTGTATAATAATAAAAAAACTAAGTATAATAGTAAGTGAAGTTGAAATATGAAGTGATTTCAAATATCCGCAGCGGAATTTCAAACTTTTGAAAGTAGTTAACCTTACTGCAGTAAAGTATCAACGAATTTAATGATGTCTAACTAATAATTCAAGAGAATCTGAAGTGAAAAGGGCTCTATTTCGAGTCCACTATTCTTGACGGATTGCCTGTTTACTTCAATGCCTTTCGAAGTTTACATAGGGCCATTCTACTGTATGTGCTTCGGAGTGTAGAAGGCCGAAGTCCTGAAAATCAGTCGATTTCAGATGTTAGGGCTTGTTTCTTTTTCATAAGATTTCATATAAACAAAGCAATATAATCATCTGGAGAAAATCCAACGCAGTACACCATGCCATGCACGATATACTCGTCAATAATTCTTCTTTTACACCGCAAGTGAGCCGGCCGCTGCCCAGTTCTTCGTTATTCCTGTACTCACCATTACTGAAAGCCACTTGGAATACGATCTTTACACAAGCATCTGCATCGTTTCTGGCCGCAAAAATGACATTTCAGCAGCTCTACAAAATGCGTGTGGCAGTCTTTGATGTTCTCTTCTCTGACCTGGCAGAAACCCGAACCCGGTTGTAGCAACTACGTGCAGTTCTTTTGAGATCTGACTTCAGCTTTCAAGCATATTAGAAAACTTGATTGGATAATTCATTCTATCATATATGCCGAGTAACAAAGACGCATTTTCAGACGCTGAGCGCTCATGCGTGCAAAAAACCAGTTCAAAAGCAGAAATATAACAAGTCTAGAGTATGGTGTGTTCCCGTCCACGTTATGGTGTTCGTTAACATTCGATTTCAAGCACGACCAAACTATATCTATATTTGGTGCCTCTTTAAAAATGCAGATTCGACTGTTTGTTATGTTTTTCGTAAAATTGTTCTCGCCCTGACGAAACTCTCCCAAAACTGTCATTTCCAAGAACGGCTCAGGCAGGGATGCAAAAAGCCATTCATTTTCACGAACTGCGTCTGAGTCCACTTAGAAAAATTATTACCGCACTGCATGAACTTGCCATCAAAATCAAAAGATCACAATGCCGTGATGCCCCCGGTCCGCGTAAGTGTCGTATAGTTGCGGAAGGGCTGACCATTGAGGTTGTCAATATACTACGCTGACATTGTAGGTGATGGATGCGGGGGATCATCGGCCATGGAGCTCCTGGTGAGCTACCATCTAGGTGTTGTCAGCCACGTGTAGTGTAGACATTTACCTTCTGGTTGAGTAATTGTTAGTACTTGTAATTGGAAATAAAATTTTTTTAGTACAGGAGTGGCGTGGCCACCTGGCAATGTAGCCAGTACTGGCCAGGTCTCTGACACTAGGTCAGAGACCGTGCCTTGGTGGCAGCTCCCAGGTGATCTGGAGAGTGCAGTTCACTGCATATAGGGAACTGCACCTCCCCCATCCTAATCTGATAAAGACAGGCACCACTTGGGTCACGACTACACCTTTTGGTTCATCGTTTCTCAACTACTTCACAGGATTTCCCGCGCGTTGACGCCTACCATCGTTCACCTACACGGTACAGGCTAGTTGCCCCGCCGTTTGCTCGTGCGGGTTTTCACGGTGCCCTGTTACCATCGAGGTTTATTACGTTTACATTCTAAGGTTGAGCCTCACCACGCTTCCTACGGTTGAGCGTCACCACCCTCCCGAGACAAGACAGTAGCATACCCCAGAGGTGATTGTACGACATTTTGGTCTCCCGCCTTAGAAAGTATTTTTTGGGTTTCGTCGTACCTTCACGGTTCACACGAGATTCCGAGAAGGATTAGACGCTCATACACCGATTCAGTTTCAGAAAATCTCACAAAGCAATACAGGATACCACTATAGGTCACAAATGGAACGACCTAAGAGGTATACGCGTGGTGCGAGCGCCCCGCCAAGCCATAAAGTTTTTAAAGGAGCCCCATCGGCTCAACCGATTCTGGAAAACGGCGAGGAGCTGCTCCGGCACCCTCGGGACAAAATCGTAAAGGTACATGGTCCGCCGCCTAACGGAACCGCAAAGGGAATATCCAATTGAGGTTGCAGCGGAGGAGCTATGACGTCAGCTCGAAGACCGAGCGAAAACGCTAGTCACCCTCGCGGTCGAGGATGCATTAACCGTAAAGGAGAAGTCGGATGCCCGGATGGTTCTGCCCTCAATGGACGTCGATGAATATACCCGTAATGTATTTGACCGAGCAACTCAAGAGCTATCGGACAGGATACCTGAAATGGTGAAACAGTATTTCTTTACAGATGCTAGGGAGTATGTTTACCGCGCTGTGCAGGACCTTTGGGTTTCCGAGGGACTCGCAGAATCCCGACCTACACAGGTGATTATCGCAAAGCGCATACCACAAGTGTTCCAAAAAGGTCATTCCAGCCATTCCAAACACTTACCCACTGATAGTGAGTACGAACAAGGTCCAAGGCAGAGTCAAGAGGTCCCGGGGAAGGTAGATCCTCACGACATTTATCTGCCACCAATCACTGGTTTCGTTCAAAAGGATACCCATGGAGGTGGTCCCAAAGACGATTCGTCTGACTCGTTGGATGAGCGACGAAGAAACCGAAAAAGGACGAAGCGGAGGCCGAAGAGGGGAAACAATTGAAAGGATGATTCAGACCCAGACTCGTCAGACTCCAGTTCCGATCCGAGTTCATCGTCGGATGATGACCGTAAAGGTAAGAAGAAGAAGAAACCGAACAGGTCGACGAAGAAGTCGTTGAAAAAGACCCGAAGGGATTAGAAGCGATTCAATGAGTCGCCCGACTCTGAGACGAACACCAAAATGGACCCCGAGGTACACCAACCTTTGCACGCTATGTTCACCAAAGTGGTTGATTACAGGACTTAACGGTTGATCAAAAAGTCTTTTGAATACAATCAAGAGGTTGTTCAGAAGGTTGCTAAGCACCACAAGAAGCTCAGCTTCCAAAGGGGTGACACCACCTACACAGGTACGGATCCTATTGCGGTGATTGAGTTTCTACCGAAATTCAAGCTTTCGTGTGACCAAAATGGTTTTTCCGAGGGCGGTGCTATGTGGCTATTTCAGGTTTAATTGAAAGGACAAGCATACTACTTGCTGCAGGGTAGGCTTCGCGGCAATAACTGAGCGATGGATGAGGATGCCACAGAGATGTTGGAGCCATACCCAGAGGTGGTCAATTTCCTTTCGGAAACGTACGCCACCGATGAGGTTATCCAGGAGGCTTATTCGGAAGTCCCCGCCTACCATCAAAGGTTTGGGCAAAACAAATCAGAGTTTTTGCTCGTGCTTTGGAATTTGGCAACCCGTTGTGGTAATGTGTTCACTACCTCTACGTTAAACTCGGTATTTGCCGACACTGTCGACAAAGCGATCCGTTCCCAGGTACGCAATTACCTGTACACTAACGGAAAGGTAGACTACAATTAGCGGGCTCGATACTCCCAGGGCATTGGAGATACCTTTCGGCTGGGAAAGAGACCAGCCGTGCCTTCAGTCTCGAAGGATAAATTGAAAAAGTCTGTCTTGGAATTGGAAGACACCACAAACTCAGAGGGTAGCTTGCACATCGAAGTACCTACAGGGACTGCTATCCACTTGGTAGCGACCCAGGGGAGGTTCTCGAAACATTCGACGGTAGGAAATTGGTCGTCAACACGTACAACAAACTCGGTACAATCACCGCCAAGTGCGATGTGCTTGCAGACGATGCCAGGAACGAGCTCCCATAAATCTCCACCCACATCCTACGCTACTGCTCCTACGAACCAAGTTTCGAAGCCCCTTTCAATAGTAACGCGAGACCCCCAAACGGGAGGCCTCGTTTTCTGGTTCTATCTCGCAACAGACCATTTGTCAAACAATTGCGCTAACATACCTCCAGGGATGAGAGACCAGTTGATCCAGGCTCGCATGGAGAATCACCGACGCCTATATAAGTTTTCAACGCAAGCACCAAATAGGTTCAAACCCCGTACACCGGTACAGGTCAATACCATCGAGGAAACACCAAACTTGGACTCAACCCCTTCCGTACAGGAGGAAAGAACCGAATGGTTGGCGTAATGGCCGAACTCAACCTCCCAGTGGAAGGCAAATCGATACCCAGAACCTTGAAGGTGGAAAATAACACGTCACAACCAGTTCCGGTTTGTCGTATGAAGTACAATAACTATAAAGTACGTGCTTCAATGTGTTTCTCCGATCGCCTTGCGGTTCCGGTCACCTGCGTGTTGGATACGGGGGCCAGCCAAAACATCCTCAACTACCACGTCATACCTGAGGTTGTACTTCGGAACTTGAGGCAACCTTCCGACAACAACCCGCTGGTGGATGCAAATGAGTGCCCATTAAACCTTTGAGGTATGCTCACCACTGCGGTGCAGCTCGGACACCTCAAGGTAAGACTTCAATTGTTTGTTGTCGACCGTTTACCAACAGACTGTCTACTAGATACGAACTTCATTGACAGACATGTCAAAAAATCCCTTCCTGGTTCCCATACCGTCGCCCTACGTCACGGGGGACGAATTTCTATTTCAGGTAATACGGAAACCAAACGAGGATGGTTCATCAAACCGAAGAAGACGATATCCACCGAAACGGTCTCCAACAAATTGCGCATTACCAAACAGGTTGTTATCGCGCAAATGAACCCAATAATGATACCGGTGTCGTGGACGACCCCCGGGCTGGTCATACTACAAAACCATCGGAGGTTAGCAAATCAACACCTCACTTTGATGGCCAACGGGATTGTCGACAACATCCCAAATCAACGCTTTAACGTGTGTCTCAGTAACTTCAGCAGTCACGACGTGAAGTTGCCGAAGAATACCAATGTTGGCATCGTACTACCGGCACCACAAGGGGTCTTCACCGTAGGTTACACTGATCTCGGAGAGGTCGCCTTCGATAAGGAAGAGGGGTGTGCCAATGCGTTGAGAACCACCAAGGTATCGATAAACACTAAATTGGAATCAAAGCTAACCGATAAGGCATCGGTAGAGAAAGAAGAGGAACATGACACTGAGAGACAATGGGAAGATACAGTCCAGATCGGTGAAGATAACGGAGAACTGCGCGGCCGTATTCTCGACCGTCTGGAGGTGTTCGAAACCATGTGGGCAGGCCATCTGGGCCAAATTATGGCCACACAGCATCGTATGGAGCTCCTTGCTGACTCTAAACCGATTCATCCGCAACCATACCTTGCAGGTCCGAAGGCCAGAGAAGTAGAACTCAAAGAAGTGGAGCGAATGCTCCAAGAAGTTGTAATTAAACATGCCAACTCAGATTGGGCTAGTCACGTGGTTCTGCTTCAGAGGAAAGAGGATAGCCGTACGAGGTTCTGTGTGGACTACAAGAGTCTCAATAGCGTGACCGTCAGGGATTCGTATCCGACATTTAGAATGGATGAGTGCATCGACTCCTTGGGAGATGCACAGATATTTACCACGTTGGATGCCAATTGTGATTATTGGCAGGTACCTGTAGTTGAAGAAGATCGAGACCAAACGACCTCCACGTTCCTTGCAGGTTTGTTTCGCTTCATGCAGATGCCATTCGGGTTGTGCAATGCTCCAGCCACCTTTCAGAGGGCACTGGACATCATCCTTTCGAAGGTTAAGTGGGCAACCGCCTTGGTATACATCGATGATGTAATCATCTACTCCAGATCAGTAGAAGAGCATTTTTCTCACGTGCGCACCGTACGAACCCTCCTAGCTGAGGGGGAGGTTACGCTGAAGCTACGCCAATGCGTCTTCTTTACCAGAGCGGTTGAATACCTGGGCCACATCATAGGCCGTGGTACCCTAATGGTTGCGCCGAGCAACATTAGAGCCGTGCAGGAGTTCACGGTGCCACGATCCCAGACAGATGTACGATCCTTTACAAGTTTATGCAACGTCTATCGTCGCTTCGTGAAGGGATTCGCGAAAAGAGCGGCTCCCCTCAACAAGAAGCTCCAGAAAGGTGAACTGAAATGGTTTGAGAATCTATCGAACGACGAAATGAATACCTTGGACGAATTGAAACGAGCGCTGTTGCCGCCGCCAATCTTAGCGTTACCGAAAACAGGTCTACCGCACACGCTGGATACAGATGCATCCCATGCCCAAATTGGTTGTTATCTGATGCAGGAGCAGCACAACGGAGACACATTACCTAAAGGATACTGGAGCCGCGCTATGAATGAGGCGGAGCAGAACTACACGGTAACCGAGAAGGAATTTCTACGAGTAGTTTGAAGCATGTTGATGCTCCGTCCTTTTCTTTATGGATAGCGCTTAACGTTGCGCACGGACCACGACGCCTTAAGGTGGATCTCCGGACTCGCAGATGCGTCGGGTAGACTTTCCCGTTGGAGGTTGAGACTGTCGGAGTTTGAATACGACGTTCAGTACCGTCCAGGTATCACGCATGACATAGCTGATGCTATGTCACGCTTAAACACCTCAGGGTTAGAGACAGAACCTGTGGACGATGATTTCCCTTGATTTTTGGTGTCATAAAACCAAAATGGTACCGGCGAACACCTACAAGGATGTTGGGACTTACCTGAGGAAGGTGCCTTGCGGAACGCCGACATGGCAACGCAAATACTGACCATAGATGAAACGAACGTCATGCCCGTAACCCAAGAGGAGTTCCTACGAAAACAGGTCCGGGATGCGTACTGAAGAACTTTGGCTGACCAAACTGGTTTCAAAGGATCACCATTCGATGTGGACCACAATTGGTACATCGTGAGAAGGCCATCCTTGGATGATAGCCTTCAAAAAGTGGTTCCAAAGGCGCTGCGCCCAAGAGTCTTGTATCTCGCGCACTACCCGCGACTATCGGGACACTCCGGTGCCATAAGGATGTATTGCACTTTGAGGCAACAGTTCTATTGGCCTCATATGGCCTATGATGTCTATACCTTTGTAGGTCAATGCCAATCCTGTGTTCGTACCCGCGGTGGTATTCGAAAGCATCGAAAGTATCTCAAGCTGTATCCAGCAGCGCGTCCACTGGAGGTTGTTGCAATAGACCTTCTAGGACCACTTCACAAGACCAAGAACGGGTATCAGCACATTCTAGTGATCACCGACAAGTTCTCGAAGCTCACGAGAGCGATACCTTTAAAGGAGACCAAGTCAACAACGCTGGAAATCGCGTTCCTCAACAATTAGGTCTACCCATATGGTGCACTACTGTACCTACTTACCGATAATGGTTCAAACCTGGCATCGAAACTCTTCGAAGCAGTCTGTAATGTCTTGGGTATCAAGCACTATTTCACTACTGCCTACCACCCGCAAACGAACGGTCAGGTCGAGCGCTTTAACCACACATTGGTATCAAGGCTACGACACTATACAGAAGAGCACCAAACTGGGTGGGATGAGCTGGTGCAACCGCTCACCTACTCTTATAACCTTCAGGTACACCGGTCAACGCAGACCACTCCCTTTGATTTGGTTCTTTCGCGACACCCCCCCCCCGGAATGTAGTTCAGAAAGATCATACCACCAGCACTGCAGCTGGCGCGCTGAACCCTACCCAGGACAAGCGGAATACCCTTGTGAGGTTGAAGAGGCCTCTCAAACATGCAGAGAGCTGCCTCACTGCAGCCCAGAGACGGTACAAGGCCGACTACGACCGTAGGGTAACCAAAGTGGTCTCTGTATCTTCGGGACAATATGTCTACATAGACAACCCACCTTCAAGAAAAAGACCACGGCCGGGTGATGAAGCAGACGATGGAGCTATTGACATAGATATCAATTCGAAGCTTCTACCCAAATCAGTAGGACCTTATAGGGTATTGAACGCATCAGACCACACCGTTACGGTTCAAGAAGATGGAATACCGAATACGATATCAATTGACCGTATTACAGTAGCACCTGAAACGGGTCAACATTGCATTGAGACAGGCACCTCAGCCTGATAGGCCAGAGCTATAGCTCGGCGCACTCCACTTTCGGAGGACTCCACCCCAATTGAGGTGAACGATGATCGTCAACGTGATGATCCGGATTACAACCCTCTAACAGGGACGGAAAGTGAACCATAAACTGTAACAGCGGGAGCTCCCGACCCGGCTCCCACACATGAAGCTCCAAACTGGGAACATATGAACCGTCGAGGTAGCGTTCCGCCGAAAGATCAGGACCAAACCTCAGAGTAATTTCCCATGGACCGTCTTATGTGCCACACACGAACCTAAAATGGTCTGAAGTACACCGTCAGCTGGTACGGCTGGGGTCCAGAAAGGGACTCCTTCGATCCCGCAGCCACAATACCCCCACACTTTCGTATGAGGTATAGGTGCCGTCGCAAGCCGCCGATTCCTGCAGACGGCTAATCTTAGACCTTCGTGGTACTCAGGCCTAAGGAAGGGGGAGAAAAGACGCCGTTTTCCGCAGAAGGTGGACGCATATGCGTGTCAGATTACCTACAAGGGAGGGCACGAAAGAACAACCAAATGTAACAGTAGAGGAGACCAAATGAGACAACAATTTACTTTAAGAAGGACCTGTTGGTTTAGAAGCAATGGAATCAGGAGGACCCGTGTTATTGACCACCTACGTGGGAAAACTTGCAAAAATGCTAGGAGCCATTGACCTAGGAGGTACCTAAGGAGCGGTAGTCCCACCACTTAGGAGAGGAGTCAGAATAAAAAGAGTATGAACGAATGGAACCGCCCGAGCGGGCTGCAAAACCGCAGCGTTCAAGTTAGCACCTAGAAGGGGATCCGTCAAAGGGTCAGATGGCGTAGCAGCAGAGACGCTTGCCAGATTTTCAACCTGACGGATGGCCAGTTGGTACATGTCCAACTGGAACTGATACCGGAACTCATCAAGTTGGTTCAGCGCCTTCAAGTAGTGCGCATGGCGTGGCAGCAAACCTTCAAGAAGCATTAAGGCAGTAACCACGGATGTAGGCCCAGCCCTCTGAAAGTTGGTGACGCAAGAGTGGTGAATTCGAGCCAGCAATTCGACCAAGGCCGGAGAACTTATCCTAGGTTGAGGCGGAGGACGAGCAATACCCGCGAACAGAAGTCGAACCGGACCAGCAACCCGCGAGGAGCTCGGTTGAGTAGGATTCACACCCGTAGGGATAGGCTACTTACGACCTTGAGGTAACGGCTCGGACGGGAAGGGACCAGCATAACGACCAACTGGTGTCTCCACAGTACCGTGATAAGGTTCGGAGCTGGCCGGAGCTCCATAAACAGGAGTCTCCCCGGGATAATATTGGGCGTTGCCAGGCGCAATCTCCTAAGTTGCGGGTTCAAAAGCCTCCCAACCTTGATGGGAACCCCAATGGTAATTCTTGCTCTGATCGCGATACGAGCCCAAGTCCTTCACGATATAATCGGTCTCCTCCACGATGTTCTCGTAACCAGATCGGAAAATATGCTGGGCAACCCTCGGAGATATGAAGAATATGCAACCTACAGGTTGAAGACCATCTCGGTATATGTCAGAATCGGGATTGCGACAATCCCAATCGATACCGTAACGGGCGGTCTCTAGAGCCAGGATGGCAACCAACACGGTCCACTCCGAGAGGGCAATCGACCAAATGAGGTAATACCGCTCTAGGCTCAGGGAAATTTGACTCCTGAAGTACGCCGAAACTGGCGGGGTGGGCACGCTCAGCGATAACGGAACGTCATAGGACTCCCATAACTCCAGTCGAAGCACGTACCAATCGCGTCTCCCCTTCGTAGGTTATGAGAAGTACATGACGTTATGAAATGTATGTATAATGCGATTGTAAGAGTTGCGAGTGCGAACGCGACTCTCCATCGCTGCATCCTCGCCCCACCTACTACGGTCAGCCCAATTGATAATGGTGAAAGGTCGATTCAGGGAAACCAAGTCAGTTAAAACCGGAAGCTAAGTCTCCGGAATAGACGGGTACTGGCAGACGTGCACCACCAATCGACGGTAGTAATCCAGCTCCAGTTCGATGCACACATACGTCAAGTCGCTCTGATATATCGGCGGGATGAAATACCTCAAAGGTGTATGACGCTGCCGACTCTGGTAACATTCCAGTCGACCCTAACGAGGTTGAGACTCTTGGTCCCGTTTCTTCAAAAGCAATGGAACTGAGGAAAGGCGCTCGCAGTTCCAACGGGATAAACCCAAGTAGGTATCTAATTGTGGTCTGGTAAGAGCTGCTGGCAATGACGAATTACCCACCGCCACAGGCTAATCGTGCTTCAACAGGTCATTGTTCGTCACCTGGTCGAAGCTACTACCAAAAGGTCCATACTGACTCGTCGTCCGTTTCGCCGCACCGAATGCGAGGTTGTGAGCCCAGTTGGTTTGTGTTGTCGGAGGAAGTCCACCACTGCGTTGGTATGAATCAGCCGGAGTCCAAGGGGATAACTGTGTCGCAGGGACAGGCACGCTGCGAAAACCAATGTTGGTAGGCGTTGGAGAAGTCGACCGAGTCACCCTCTTGGTAATACCACCGCATCCACGGCCACGCGATGGGCCGCTAACTGACATGATTGGGAAGGTCGTAGCTCGACCCGACGAACGAGGTGATGAATCGAACTCCACCGCCGCGGTGAACACCAGCTGGTATTCATCCTTTTGAAGTGGCGCCTCCTCGGTCTGTTTTGAGGAGACGGCCAACGTATCCAAACTTCACTCCGACGAGACATCGTACGGCATCATCACAAAAGCTGAAATCTGTATGTATTGACCCTTTCTACGGCAAAGCAGACTAAGCTCTTGTATTGTTTGCAATAACACCATGATCTTCATTAATAAGTCCCTCATCTATCATATCCCCGGAAAAAATGAACATATTTCTA
Source organism: Agarophyton chilense (assembly GCA_030374765.1). Taxonomy (NCBI): domain Eukaryota; phylum Rhodophyta; class Florideophyceae; order Gracilariales; family Gracilariaceae; genus Agarophyton; species Agarophyton chilense. The sequence continues at coordinate 2,138,807 of JARGXX010000080.1, forward strand.
GTATTCTATTGCAAAAACGTTTGCCGCGTTACAACTTACCCTGCTTCATAGGGAACTCAGTATCCTTCAAGTTAACACGAAACTTCTCCACGTCTTGTCGCACGTGATTTAGCTCCTGCTACCTCCGGTATGATGTGTTCCGAAGCGGGCAACTGTGAACGATGTTCTAACTTACCAAAAACGGTTACTTGTTTTGTTACTCGTATTTCAGCCACAGCAGCTTACCTTGCGCATGGAAAAAAGAGCCATGAGAAGCAAACTCATCAACAGCGTGATTACACGTGACAACAACGCTCGTTCTGAGACCATCGCCCATACTTCTAAATGTTCTTACCACCATATTGACCTATATAACCTATTTCTTGAGATTATTATGTACCCTTCGAGACCGTAAGGGGAAACCGACGTGGGTAACAGCCAATAATGCACAGAGGAGCAGTTCATTTGCGCCAGGCACGTTCGAGCTACAAATTTCAAACAGTGGGAAAACTAGTTTCCTGAGTAGCATTGCCTCGAAGAGAAAACCTTAGTCCGTTCATATCCGTGCGTACATAAGCGTGAAAAGGCAAAGTATGAAATACGTTCTGCCCCAGACACGATGAACGCATGATGAGAAGCAGCATGATATGAAGCTGTGCGCGACGGTGATACAACAAACGTATTGACTGGAGCAAAACGCGCGCGGAGAAGGCCGGGAATGCGTAGTTGAAACAATGACGCTGTGACGGCGACTGAAAGCCATGTATACAGATTGTAGCGGAGTGCACATCGCTGCAGTGGTAAATATAAGCTTATTTCGTCGCCTTGAAAAGTTCGTGGTGTGCGCAGTTTGCCTTAGTACATGTCAGGTGAATCTGTTGCACTCAATACATACGAAGGCCATGCGAGTGGAGCGCGAGGCTTTGCTGAGAGGCATGAATGTATCTGTGTCACCTTAAAAGCGCCAATGTACTACGCCGCCTGACTTTTGAAGCACGATTCTTCGTGGGTATGACAAGGATATCAACTTTCACCCGACTGCATCACAAGTTTATCACCTGTACACCCATGGGATATCAATGTGCCTCACTTGGTCAAGAATTGAATGTCAGGACGCTGCTTTTGAATCCCCTGTAAATGAGTTCAGTGGAGAAGTTACACGATACAAATAATGTCCTTACTCAGAAAGGTACCGAAAGTTTTTCAGGGGCGGGAAATGCTGCATTCCTTTTCAACGTCTTTTATACCTTGCGAAAACCGAATCAAATTCAAGAGAATGACGCTGCAAAACGTCTCCCGGTATCGAGCTACGAATGAGTTAATGATAATGAGAAACCCGTAAATGTACACGACAATCTTGTTCTATGCCGATTAGGAAATTCCAGATGAACAAAAGCTTGGGTATGCTTAGATCTATACTCAGCACGTCTTTCCCTTGATTGACGAGTCGCATACCAATGGTCCAGGATCTCCAGTTGTATCGCGTGTGAAGGCTTACAACTGCTCAGAATTAACAACAGTGTAACCATCACAGATGCTTGCCTAGATCGCTTTTCACTCTACATCTTTAAATTGTTGTATATGTTGTTCAGAACTTCCCGATAAAGCGGATATGTGCAAATGAGCTCCCCCAATTATTTATGAGCTCCATCTTCTTTCTGCAATGACCACGAGAACGTGTTTTCTTCCAAGATATAGACCCTCCATGTTCATCACCGTTTCCGTTGTCATTCGAAGTATTTAAATAATCAGAGTCAAGAGTCCTAGAACTGTTACCCACTGCACTTTACCATTCTTCATTCGAATGACGAGTGAACTTCTGCTTCCTACATCGAAATGTCAGCTTCTTCGAATGGGGTCCGTAGAAGGTACCTCTTTTCTCTTCTGGCAAAAATGGTTTGGCTGTAGTTCTGCGCGTGTACTGCTGCGTCCAGAAGTTCTTAATAGCGAACAACTCAAGTGAGATCTTCCTGATTCTACGGTAGTAGCAGCAAACAGCGATTGTAAGGCATATATACGGAGCTAATCATGCGCAAGCAACCATTCGTAGGCTTGAAGTGCCCATCTCAGCCATGAGACGGAGCAGTGCAATGTAAAGACCATAATTTTTTTAATTGCAGGGAGGCTACGGGTGAGTATGGCTTCTTTGGAGACCACGGATACCTCCAGAGCAGCAGCCGGGGCACCCGTGGGATCTCGACCTCGCGCACCGCTCGATCAGCTCTTTAGCGTCAACAGAACAGGCTGAATACAGGTTTTGGGCTGGTTTGGTAGGATCTTTGCATCGATTACTGGACTGTAGTCGGCTGTTCAGCTGCGTAGACAAAAGTAATGAGCAGGTGCAAAACTAATGGTTTCTGTCTCATTTCGAATAATTTGTCCACCTCTGGCAAATTGGGCTCTAGCCAGAAGTGGTTCGGTACCTGGTAGGAGAGAACGATTTCGCTAGTTCCAAGTACCTGTATAGATATCTCGATACAGGATCAAAACGGTCGGCGCACTTGATCGCAACGCTTATAAGTTGCGAGACCATTTGTATTATGCACATCTACGGGAGGAAAGAACACCAACGACAGAGTTTGGACTGTTGAGGTGTTCCTAAGCTTCAAAGACATGGTGGTAGAGATGGAACAACCGTTGATCGGAAAGCAGGCTAGAAGGAAACTCATCGAAGATGATGCTACTCAGTGTGGACTGTAAAAGGAGACCTCTCTCGTAAAATGGAGTAACTGAAAGAAACTGTCGACGATTGAATTGGCCTAAAAACACAAGTTTGGGGTAGTAAATGTTTGAAAGTAAGAGGCAGGGCTCAGGAGGGATGCCAGAAGTTCTCGAAAAAGAAAACATGAAAATTCACCCGAGCTCGGCCGGAGCTGGAAGAATTTTTGACACATTTAGCTGGATTCATTCAGATTAAATGTTTGTAGGCCACCATAAAAAGTGCTAGAGATGGTTCTCATACGCAACAGTGGAAAGCTCACAAAGACCTCCCTCTACCTTTGTCACAGAGTACATATTTCTCTACCTTGTAGAGCTCGTACACGACCATTGCTGCCTGAAGCAGAAGTCAAAAAAATTACAATAATACGTGAGATCAGAGATGCCTTATCAGAAGGCACGTTTTGACTGATAATGACCATCGAATAAAAAGTTTTGTTGAGTTTTTTTGAGAAAAATTGTTTAATAAGCGTTTCTTGGGTAAGTTTCCTGTACACTGGGTAGGATTTACTCGGATGAATTGAACCTCTTCGTGATTGTACGATTCATCTTTTACTTACTGCTTGAAAAACTTGATATGTTTCGTATTGGATTTTCAAACTGCGACTGATGCTCAATCTGCTTGGTGTTCATTGCATTCTTTAGCGTACTGCATCATGCCGATAGTTCAAAGCATTGGAAATAGGAGCTATATGGGTGTAGTATAGTAACCAATCCATGCCGATAAGCGGGTATGTTTTAATCCAGACCCTGCTTAAGGCTTATTATTTCTGGATACTTGACGAAAATTGACGCTTCGGCGTTTGGTCGACTAAAGCTTTCCTCCACCTCCTCGTTGTGTCGACTGGGCAGTGAGAGCTGGCTATCGGAGTAAGTCAGGAAGGGATCCATGTTGGAGAGGAAAGTGATCAGGTCTCCGTAGGCCAGTGATCCTTACTATGTTGGTGTGATTTTCAGAACACTTGAGACTTGTTTCAATTTTCTGAGAAAAATATATTATCGGTATTTCAAGGGCGGGCGTTGAGGTTTGCTGGTGAAATTAACTTTTCAAAGCTAGGTTCGACGAAATGCAGAGTTTAAGTGAGTTCCCGTATAGGTTGTTGTCCATTTGGCTTTACTGGCGTTGCTTGTGTTAGAGTCCAGAAACGGAATTATGTATGGTCTTTCCTTATTTGGGTGACCAGGAGTTTTCCTCACGTGCGCAATTTTATCGTCAGTGCAATCCGGGACGTCGCGTGAAGGTATCTGGCTGGGGGTTCTGCGCGTTTTTTGATCCAGACTTTTAAGGATTTTGGAAGTTGCATATCGAAATTAACGGTTTTTGCGATATTGGTGTTTAGTTTTTGCAGGGTTTTCTGAAAAACAATTGTTCAATTTCTGTACAATGCGGCTTGCGTAATGACGTAACGCGGGGGTGTTTTAAGCACTAAGGTCTTTTCAGGAGTGACTGTTGGTAGTGATGTCGAGGCACGAATCTGAGAAACCTGGCGGATACGAGGCCCAGACCTAATTCCACTTGTATGTGGGGTGGGGAACGGCTGGGCCTATTTAGGACGCGCGCTCAGCCGGGATCAGCCCTCCGAAAAGCGCAAGCCTGCACTACGGGTTAAATTAATCCCGAGGACGGAATGGGTTTACTGTCTTTAGAGGTGATGGACCTGCTTCAAAAAAAATTTCAAACTGCAGTTCTCTCGTGCAGAAAATCGAGGGCATGGGGGGAAGATGCCTTTTGCGTCCTACGAGAAGCTTTTCGCGGTAGGCTTTCAAATTACCTTGGAAAAAAGTCACAGAGCAAAAATGCTCTCCGTCATTTAATCAGGAATGAGATTCCGGGGATCCCACAAGAGGGGGAGACGGACGTCTTGTTCCATTGCCTTGAAGGTAAAACATACCCACTCAGTGTCAGGGGGAGTGCGTCAAAAACAGGGTGTTCTAAGGGAGTAGCGAGTACTCGAGAAGTAACTGTCTCGGATAAAAAACCTCGAGGGCGTTCTAAAGGCGTGACGGAGGGCAAAGAGGTTGAATCTTCGAGTGAAAACGAGTCCGAGTCCGCTCCGGATTCGGAATATGAGGAAGAGTCTACTACGCGCCCCAGTGAAATGCAGAAAATTGTTTCTTTCATGGAGGGGTTGGAGAAGGCGCAGAAACTCATGACTAAAGACATTAAGGAATTGTAAGAGTCGCGGAAAAATTCAAAGAAGAAACCAAACGGGGAGGGTTTTCTTGTCGACATCAGACAGGCAATGGAAGGAGTTGCTATCGATTCCGGCAATGACTCTGGCTCAGAGTCCGACGATGGAGACCAATCGAAGTCGAACGGAAATATTATTCCCTATCATGCTCTCAATGCCCATGGGGTGGTCACACTCCGTCTTTGTGGCTCAGAAAATCCATTTAGAAATATTTGCACGCGCTTAGCCCTCCATGAACGACTGGGTAGCGGATTCAATTTGCGTTGGCGAATATAAATTCGGAGCTTACGTGAACAATTATTTTTCGTTTGGAACAAACAAAGAGATTTCGGAAAGAAATATGCGGGCCGTGATAAAGGAGTCTGAGCGTAGCTCTTTGCCTTTGAAAGCAAAAAAAGTATAATGGCCTGCAGAAGAAGTAAATACAGATGTTTTGGGCATTGAAGTCTGGAAAAATGGTGTATTGATGCCGAAGCGGGAAAAAATGAGAACGCTGATAACAATTACTGAAAACATGCTGAAGAAGAATATATGGAAGGTGCAAGAAGTACAAAGCATAATTGGAAAATGGGCGTGGTTTATGCTCTTAACGAGGCCACTCTTTTCGGTATTTGAAAGAATGTATTCCATTACGTCCTCGACGAGAGAATAAGTTGGCGGCAACTTGGTTAGCCGGAAGTAGCTGTAATCAATTTTGAAACTAGCACCGTCGATCTGGATTAATGTTTCTACGCCGTTCAACACAACAATCAATTGTACAGATGCAATCTTTATGGGTGGAGGAGTAGTTTATACCGTGTGCCAAGATCCTTTGAAAATTTGCAAAGGATCAGATCGGATAGAATAGATTAAAGAACAGGAGTGGAAAATTTCGATACGACATCGTTGCAAGAAAAAGCACCCGATACAAATTTTAGAGGGCAAAGCAGTCATTCTTGGTCTGCGTTGGCTTCTTCGAAATCGGAATAATTATCGAACACCGATAATTATGTTTATTGATAACCAGTCGCTTCTTGGAGCTTCGCTAGAAAGACGTAGCAGTAAGCGAAGCTTTAAACGGATCTCCAGGCGCGTTGCGGCGTTGGTACTCGTTGGTGACCCAACAATGGATTATTTTTATATCCCTAGAGGGAAGAAGCCAGCCGATGAACCGTTACGGGCTTTTTGATCTAGCTCACCGACGGGTAAAAGCGAAAGCACTGCAGGGATATCGTAAGAACCTTGGTTATTTCGTGGAGTGGCTCGCGCAAAAACCAGTCGCTCGCCGTCGATTTAGGAAAGCAGAAGAAGTTGATTAATAGTTCACGAGGTATTGCATTGATCTTTTTCATGGTAATCAACAATTGAAGGCAAAAGGTGTAGCTCAGGCAAAACCAGCGTTGGAATTTTTTCTCCCCGAACTCAGTGGGAAATGGGTATTGGCGAATCAAAGAATACAGGTCTGGACAGTATCGCGCCATAACCTTCATTTTTGCGTGTGTCCGAAAATCGTTGTATACGGATTAGCATTGGATCTTTTTAAGCACGAGGAGCCAGATCTGGGGGTAAGATTGCTGCTGCTGTTTGATGGGTATCTCAGGCTACGGAAATTATTGCAGCTAAAAGTATTGGACGTCGCCATGATGGCGCTATCCGAAAAGCGGTCGCACTATGGAATGCTCTATATTGCGATAGGAAAACGTGGCCGTAATGAATCCGCCACGATAAGGACGTATTTTTTGGCGATTTTGTTGAACAGGTTGGTTAGAAGAAGGGAGTTTGCAGAAGCAGAAGTTCTTTTCTCGTATCAACCGGCCCGGTTACGGGCCGGTCCCCGAGAAGCCGTCAAACGTCTAGGGATTCCGTTCCCAATTACTCCACACATGCTTAGGTATGGCGTGGCGACCACCGATAATCTTTATGCTCGCCTCACCGATCAGGATATTAAATGTCGAGGTCGTTGGCAAAGCGAGAAGAATTTCGAGGGATCTATTCAACCACACAAATTATACCAATTGCTCAACGAATTATCCCAGGCCCAACATCAGTCATTTGAGGCGGTTTACACCAGGGGAGACACATCTTTCAACGTGCCGCCGCCAGATTAGGCTGGGGGTTTGGATTATCATGTGGAAACATTAGCCGAAAATCGTTTTCGTTTAAGTCATTTCGTCCGGAGCTCGGCAGCCACCCTGGGCAGTAAACGGTAAGCACGAAGAGCATTTCGCCTTCGTTGTGTGCACAGATCAGTGGCACTTCCAACTGGTTCTACTACAAATATATAAATCTTCCCTCCCCTCCGCACGTTCCTGACCAAGCCTCGTGCCAGCGACCGCCATTTTTACGTACCTCCACGCGGGGTTTTCCTGCGTACGCTTGGTACACTCACATAAGACGCTCAACCGCTCGGAATAATGTTGCTTTTAGGAACTATCTCACATTCGTCTCGCGACTGAGAAGTGGTATTCGTAAGCGCCCGACTTAAAACGATTCACGAGTTGAACATTATAGTCCAAATCGATCGGCATTTCGCAACTGTACTGCCTTGCATAGAACGGTACGGTAATGGGTGACGAAGACACCCCCCGTGTTCACTTCGTCTTACCCGCACGTAGTTTCTGAGACCGCTCCCGATGGCTGCTAGAGCACTCGAAGCTCCGCGAAAGCCCCAACCTGACAGTTATAGACCACTGAGTATCTATTCCGCACTGATTCTTTTCGCATCCCAGCTCCAACGTTCGGAAAGTATTTGATTTCCGCCACGAAAACTGCGGGTCGTCTTTCTGTCAACAACCCGCCTTTGCAGCAAATAAAGTTCGCGACACGCTCCGCTCGCGTGCTATGGAAGGAACTCGAGCTGTATGTGCTCGCGCAACTACGCACGAGAATTCGTGTTCGTGTATCCATGCCGGTTGAGGAGTACCGAACCGAACGAAATCATGGCCTTTTACTTAAGTATATCCCGCCGCTCATCAAGCCGATGGTTCAAAAGATTCTCCCAACGTACCAGCCGTAGGTTACCGAACGGGATGCTCAGGGTGGCGGCGTGGCTGCCCTTCTGGCCTCCAGTGAGCAGACACCCTTTTCCAAAGTTGTTCCCAGCCAGACGTATATGGCACCCAAACGCACTGATTGGAAACGACTGGCTACGTGGAACTGGGAGATGCTTCGTCTGACCATATAACTGACCGCGGTCCCACCCCAGGGAGATCTGCAAGGAAGTTCACACAGTTTCTATGAAGATGAGAGAAACAATCGCGGCCTCCCCGGCAAATCGGGCGAGCCTTATGAATCAGCTGGCAGCAACTGTGCACACAAGAACCATAGAGGCCGCAAGAGGCACAGTTCTTTCGACTCGGACTCAGACTCCGGCTGGACGTTGGCTTTGAACGCAGATTCCAAGGTGGACAGCGACCCCCATTTCCGAAGTCCAACACCTGGACCGTTATCGTTCCCACCGGGGAAAGCCTGCGCTTACGCGTATGAGGCCCTTAAACGAACTGTTTGCAAAGGTGGCGGACTACCGTAAGTATCGCCTGTTTAATCGTTCGGATATATACGACTCCGGCGTTGTTTGGAACATTTCACATTACCAGGAGACGTCGGATTTCAACACGAAGCGACAATTTTTTTTTGGCTCAGATCCAATATCGTTTCTGAACTTACTCCCGAGGTTTAGGACAGCATTGATCCAAAACGGAGTTACCGAGGCAGCAGCTTTCTGCTGCTTCCAAGTTTTTCTAACTCATCCAGTGCACACGTTCGTGCAGTCCTGTATCATAGGAGAGTCCAGTGCTGTAGTCCCACAGCGCCGTGAGGCGCTCACCACATATTCAAAAGTAGTCCACTTTTTGTCGACTAAGTACGGGACTGACGAGATCACCGCCGATGCCTAACCCCAAGTCATCCTTTATCGGCAGTCATAGTTTATGAACGGAACTGAATATGCCCAGAAGCTGTGGGAAAAGAGCACTCCAGTGCGTCATTGTCTTTCCCGATCGGGTTTTTAAGTCTATCTTTGCTGAAGGGGTTCTCCCCGTCATCCAATCTAGGTGCGTAATCACCTCACGACGCATCCAGCTATAGGTTACAAAGCTCTCGCGCGGTACGTCGTATGGTGATACCCACCGTGTGACAAGGTCACACTCCGTTCGGGTCGACCCGACTGACCAAACTGCTCGGAAATCCACTTGGAGGTCCGTTTTGAATGTCGGAGGCACTTCTGATGCGAACTACACCGATTCCGGAAACAACAAGCACGTGATCGGCTTTTCCGAAGATTGATCGTTCCCGACTATCCCCGCGAAGCCTACCGAGTCTGCGGAATCTCGCCGTACGGCTTTTATCCCTACGTCACAGTCTGCGGCCACCACACAGCAATCTCAGCCCGTGCAGATCGTTGGGCAGTTGCGAGACTGTCTTTGTCTGATTTGCCTTTAACGGATTCGAAATAGTGTCAGTTGCTGCCTCCTGAAGTCCAATCGGCCTTGTTAGCCATTGAGGAGTTTACCTACAGGCAGCCTCGCCACTAGGGTTACTACAGTTAATAGGCGCCTTGCCCAAAAGGTAATATGTCGAGCTTCGGTCAGGAAAATACAGGCTGCAAGGTACTTTAGAATCCATGCAGTCGTGCCCAAGGCACTCTTCCTGTTTTTTTTGATGAAGAACACGGACCACACTCGGAAAACGAACAAAAAGATTCGTAGAGGCACACGACCCTTCGGGGACAGAGCGCCTCACACAATTAGACGGCCATAATCAAAAATCAAACTCGGATGAGCCTATTCCTCCTCGTATGGTAGATGAATACCGTTCGGATGGTTCTGTCGTACTCTTTAAGAGCGAGAACCAAAAAGTGTGTTTTTCGGCCGGCTTGCATTTTACTATCATGTTTCTTCTCACAGAGAGCTCGCCACCAAAGAAGGACGGAATCTCATCCTCGATCGACATCTTCCACCTAGGTAGAAGACTAAGATAGTTCTACGTTCGGTTCCTAACATTACAGATACATCACGGAACCGTATGAAAACTATTGGCATTCTACCGTTGCTGGTGCGAGTCGTTGATCTCCGTGCTCCAGTTCCATTATTTGTAACCATCAATCGGGCCACCATCTGCATTCTCTGCACTTCTCCAAAAGACAGATACGTGTTGAAAATCCTCCCTCCGAAACGGATGGTCCCCTTGCGACATTTTCGACTAACCTTCCTCCTGAAATCCAATGATGGCTCATCCGTATCGGTTTGTCAACGTACACTGCAGCTCGATACCGCTGTGAGACTTCTCTGAACAAGTTTTGTGTCGCTCGCCAGGACTTAATACCACCGATGTCGTAAGTCTACGATATGGTCACCTCGAAGGCCTCTGAACTTTCCTGTATTAAGTCCAATCAACCTACGGGTAGGAAATAGCTTGCGTCCGTTTCGAACGACGTCATGGAACTCAGACCAAATATTCCCTTTTACGTTCAGGTTGCCAATTTCTCTGACTGACCCGTTGGTCATTAAAAACGTTCTATTATCGGGTTAGCACTTCCTTCTCCGAATGAACTAATTATACCCGAATGTTTGTCGTTGCAGTGCGCTGACGCTTTGGAGAGGGTTAGTAGTCCGCTGAATTGGAATTGGGAGGATACGTCTATAAGACAAACCAACAGAGATGGAACCAATTCCGCAGGCGGGACCTCTAAAGTCCAAGTGTCTCCGAACTATGAAACCGATTGAAACAAAGTCATTAAGCAGCTCCGATCATTTCAAGACATGTAGAATGGGCACTCTAAGTCGAGTGGCTTTTGGTTAACAATGCATCGAACTCAACCCAGGCTCTTATCATATATACCAGATGCCCTAATTCTTACAAGAACAACTTTTTTCAAAAATTGTGAGGGTTTTCGGAGGGCAGATCGAAATAATGGTCTTATTTTGAACTTAGTTGGAGTTCATACGGCTCCGTTCTTCCTCTTCATGGCTTGGTAGCTGGAGCATACTAGAAACAAGTGGAGTGCCATCGGAGCAGCCTGAAAAAACTTGTTGGATCAAATCATACTATCGCCAACTTCTTTAATACGCTAGTGGCTTTGTCGGCCACTATTTCTATCATTGAGTATACTGGTCTTTTGATGAACAAAAGTCAAGAGGGCCGTGTGATGATACAACACCTCCTTTCTATCAGTTTCGGGGGTTGATATCACATCTTCATTGGATGTAGATACGTAGTACACATTCTGTACACCTCCCTCATCAAACAATCTGCCATCTTTCGACGTCGACCAAAACGTCTTTGTTCTCGGAAAGCTAGTATTAGTCGCTTGTTTAGTATGCAGGAAGATATCCGGCAAAAAATCTGCGAAAACTGACTGATCGCGGATGCAGAAGTAATTTCTGTTAATTTTTTAAAGTGCCAGCTAGTTTTGGCTTTCGATTCTATATCAAAATCCTACACATTATGAATGGGAAACGAATGCATAAGCCCCTGCTTGTTTACCGCCTATGTTTGGATGCCAAACGCTAGATGCGAATGACAAAAGCCTTGCTCAAACACCCTCACACCAACTTGGTGTTCTCGGAATGCTAGTTTCAGGTGCTAGAAGCGTAGGGGGCAAAGAAAATTGTCAAAAATCCGCGGAAAGTGAAGAATCGGCAATGTGCAAGCAATTAATTCAGATCTTTCGTATACCACACCTTCACGCATTCACGCGATTACCAGCAGTGGATAATGCAGAACGGAAATGCACTGAAGCGCTAGATTGCATATCATTCGATGGAAGTGAAACGATAGTTTGGCCACCTTTAACAACCACCAATAAACTCTTTAATCATTCTACCATCGGCACTACACCCCTACCATTCTTCCTTTCCGAAGCACTCCCAATCCGGTGGCGGCTACGTGGCCGTCTCAAGTAATGACTGCCACGCCGTGAATACGTTCAACCATCTACTTCTCCTCCTCAACACCCCCCGCCACCCCCACCGGATTCTCTACATGTCTTACACCATCGTCTTCAAGTCTCTACGTCGGGCTCAGCTCGTCGACGAAATCGTTCTCTGCCTTTGAACATTGCTCGACCGAGTCATATCCGTCTTCTTTCCTCACTTCCTCCTGGAATGTTTCAAGCCGTCCTCCTTCACCTCCCTTCACAGGCGCCCCTCCGCTAATCACCAACATCCTCTTCAGCACACTCTTCATATCCTCTGCTGCCGTCAAATACGAACTAGATTACAAATTCAAGCGCTACATCTCCGCATTCGGAGTTTACCCATTATCCCGTACCAGACAACCTCCTTCCCTTCGAATAGCACTAACTCTTACACTAGAACACTGACTGACTTTATTCTCTCTGGCCGAGTGAACAATAAATAAAAACACTCTTCCCTTAACAACTCAGTTCCCTGCCTCCTCCTCCTCCGCATTTGCCCCTTCCAAAGATTTATAGCTCCCACCCTCTTTATCTCACTTTTCTTTCCATTCGTCTACCACGGCAACCACTCGCTCCTCATCCTCTCGGTCTTAATCATCTACTGCCTCGTCTCCTTCCTATACATCCTCGTCATTCTCTCTCAAAACGCAGTCCTTCCTAAACCTTGGCTTTCAGTAGCACCGCATCAGGCAAGTTCTGGTTCTCTAGAACCACGTACATATGGTACGGAAACAGCTGTTAATCCGACATGACACCGTCCGCACTTCCTGCTCCGGCATGAAAGACCTCACCCCTCCAGACGAATATTGACATCGGCAGTATCGTGTACTTTTTCACATACATCCCTTGCGCGAACCACTGCAACTCCGCATTGCTCTTTGCGTAAGGCGTATGCGATCTTACACACACCCACAACGGAAACTACTACTTTCCAGTTGCTATCGTGTAATCGCCTGGATTCTTCCCCTCCAACTTGTCACGGTTCTTCAACGTCTGAAAGTCAGTATGCATCTTTCTCTGCGGCCATCCCTTCCCGGTACAAAACACCCTTCCCCTATTATTTGGATCGTTCATCTTCATCAGCGCCATTCGGTTATTTTCCAAACCGGGCACACACATATCTGTCCCACTTGAGCATCCAACATCGCACGCTTCTTCACCTACACATTCCTATTCGATTTCAACTCCATCTCATCCAAGTTCCCCCTCCTTGTCGTAATACTCCTTCCAAGTCCTCTTCTACTATCCGAGGTGCCCTGCTCCTCCCTAGCCTTGATGATAGCATTCTAAGTAGTCTGATTCTCCGGATTCCGGAAGTCATCTTGCTGCCTAAAACTTGTCTCAAAGAACTCAAGCATTCCCACACTGACATCTCCATTCACTGCCTCTCTCGTCTCCCACAGCTTCTCCACAGTTCTTCCATCCGTCGCAAACCCTTCCATCACACAGAACCCACGCTCTTTCAGTTCCTTTGCCCTCCTCGCAAAGTACACAATAGGGGACATGTGTAGTGTTTGCAATGAACGTGGGATTCATGACCACCCAAAGCGAACTCAAAGCGATATACCGCGTGGTGATTTCGCACACGGTTCTGTGTCATGACTTGATTCTGTGGGAGATTGGACGATATAAAAGTTAGAAAGCTAGGAAGAGCGCGGATGACATAGTTTACCACCGTGTGGAGTTTGTAATGCTTTTTCGAGCTGTGTCTCACATAGCGGCATTATCGAGCTGCTTGTGGCACGACAACAGCAGCGATCAGAGCGAGACTGGTGGAAACATGTTGCAGAGAAGCTGACGGGAATGCAAGAAGAGTGCGGCAGGAGAGTAGACTACCAGGCAATCAAAAACGTGCGGCCATGACCATGCGACCACGATCATGGGCCATGGCCGTGCGAAAGGTCTGGGCGCAAGGGAGAAAAAGAGGAGAGGTCTCATGGCAGCCCATCACGAACGAAGTGGCGTCGAACAAAGTGTCGTCGGGAACGCTAGCCACCGTGCGCCGCGTCAAAAAGCTTCACCATGAACGCAAATGAACAAGGTGAGCCCACGGACGGACAGACGCAATGTTCACACAGAAGACACGCGGAGCCACTAAACCGCGGGGCCTACGCGGAGAAAGGAAAGAGCTGCTGCGTAGCAATGAGATCAATTCCACTGAGCAACGTTGATGGCGAGGCGAGTAGGAGAAATGCACGAGAAAAGTAGATGTTGCGGCGACTGGTGGCTACTGGTGGTGAAATCGTGGCTTTGAACATGTGTGAAATTGAGGTGTTTCTCAAGGCGCGCAAGCTCATCTCCACCGGCAGAATGTTGCGCGCTGTCCGTTGCCGCCGCCACGCATTTTGCTGCGCGGATGCTGCATTCGAAATTACGGCCCATTCAGGGTCCCCTTCTCGCTTGCGAGTGAACTGCATGCTTCATCTTCGCCATTACCGCGTATGCGTGCTGCGGCTTGTGCTATCTCAACCTTTCCGCAGTCCCTGACAACCATTCACTGCTATCCTGGCTTCTGCTTCCCATCGCTGCTTAACTACCGCCGTCTTTTCCGAGCTCCATTCGCTGTTTTCGACGTGTTTCTGTGTTGTTTTCTTTCTCGGAATTATATAGCTCCGCCGGCAACATAGATGCCGCCCAGCCGTCCATGTCTTCTCAGGATGCTTTGTTGTTTCTATTTGCTCTGTTCCTTTTTGCGCTCTTTCTATGTATTATAGCGGTCGTTATTGTTCTCCCACGTCTTCTAACCGCACCGTTTCACTCTTAACCAATCGCACACTGGGAGGTAAATTACGCCTCGTAATACCTGCCATCTACGTATATCCACTGGCTGGCAGAGCTGCAGCACATTCATTGCAATACACCGTTCCAAATGATGCCGTAACCGTCGAGCAGCCTGTGCTCCAAATTCGATGGTGGCCGAAGGCCCCCGTTGTGGATTTCAACCAGGTTCTCAACGTCGACCAATCACCACGCTTGACTGCACCACGCACGTCCAACATGAACTGCAGAAGTAACATACCGCATTCTTCCTGAAACGCCCTCTATATCGTTTACGAAGATGGTGGCGTCGTGTTGCCTCTGCGTCCGATGTCGACGACTCCATAGAACCTTCAGTGCTCATTTCTGTCCATTGCGTTGGCTTGCGAACACGGATGGTCAACTATCAGTCAAACTAAGACCTTCTCAGGCGAGTCATGGAATTGTCGAGGAGTGCATCAAGGCATGCTAGTTTTCTCAACATCGGTGTGCCCTCACGAGATGTTCGCACTCCTACATCAGACTCGACACGGACGTACTCAATGCTAAGATTGCGATCATAGATGATGTCTTTGATGAGCCAGTTGTGGTGCATAGTTATCGAGGCCATGGACCCCCTCGAAAAGCGAGCACAGGGACTGAAGAGAATCTAGATCTCAGGGACGACTCAAACCCAAACTCACCGCCTGTGTGTCGTGTATCCATCGTGCTCAAAGAAACCTCATTTTCGTACGATATGCAAGCCATTTCTGATATTGAAAGGGTTGTTGAAATACTTCAACCCCCGTTTATTGATCTTGTACTAGTGGCGAAAAGATTATTCTCGAGAAAAGGAAACCGGGAAGCTACAGGAATACAGATCACTGTCGATGCCTCCCCAGTTTCTGACGATCATAGTGATTCTCGAACACAGAAGCCGTTTTTTCCCATTTCGTTTGAAGCGAGAGAAAGTACATGTAAACCGTTGCCATTTCTGACCATCAGAAAGTGGGATTCAACTACCGATCAAGACAAAGGCAAAACGGAGCCAAGAAAACTGTGCTTTCCCATTCTAAGCAGATTTTTGGTTACCTGATCGTTTGCCTACTTCACTAGAGTGTCTAACAAAGCACTTTTCAATGCTAAGAGTTGAAGAAGAGCAAAATGAAAACTTTGACGGAGGCCGCCCGATTCTTGTTCCTTCGCCCCAAAAGAGCAACAAGCCGGGCGAAGACGAGTTATGATCCGCAGCAAATCACTCAATCAATTGTTTCGGTCTTCCGACTGTTCATTCTCACATTTTGGGAGGGAATACCTTTCGATGGTCCACGAACTCATATCGAAAAGTAGCCTATTTCCGAAGTCGATCTAACCCTCGGTTTCAAGATAATTTTTCGGGCGGTGGCATCAGAAATATTGGCCAACATGAACTCGGTTCACATCCAATGGTTCTTTGTGGAACTTCAGGATCAGCATTCATTTTAAATTCAAGTACCCCCACCAGTCATCACGCTACACTGCCATTTGATTTAAAACAAAAATTCTCAGCAGTTTTACGTCGAAGTCTCGGGTCGTGATTTCATGCATTGACAGCCACGCCCCCTGAACCTTCATTCCATCGTAGGAATCTGCCGCCGAAAATAGACGGAGGGCAGAGCGATCACCAGAATACCCTCCGAATTGAGAGCTGGAAAAACTCTCTTTAGCGCCTTACTGCAAATGATACATTAACTGTGCCTACGTCCTGCTCAAGGTTTGGTACGGATATCTACTTCACCCAAGATCATGAGAGCTGTATTCATCCCTTTTTTGTGTACCATTTTACTCTTTCATCTGAGTCAGTCTCAACCAAGTGATGGCCATCCATCTTTTTCCATTTCTGAGGCGGACGACGGATGCAGCTCTCCGGACCAGAGTCTGAGCCTATCGTCTTCACCTTTCAACGTGCCGCCACCTCGAACAGGCCCCGGATCCAAAAACATCGATCTGTCATCGGGCACCGCACCTCATCCTCCCCATCTGCCCCCGTCGCCCCCTCACTTCTTCTTCCTCCTCCCTCCTTCGTCGCTTAGCATGGCGCCGCATCGCCTCTCCGCCCGCTTTGGCCCTACTGACGTTCTTGTGCAAACCGATGCCGTCCCTTCCTCCAAAAGCGCCGATGATGCCGAGTTTCCCGACTTCCTGCCCGAGCCTTTTCAGTCCGTCGCTCACCTCTTCAGCTTGGCGCGCTTCCGCCCTAACGACCCTGAATTTCTTACCGACGCTGGTTTGCCCTCACAGGCCCAATCCGACGACGCAAGATGCGAAATCTGTGTTCATCCAGATTCGTTCCCTTTACGCCCATGCCCGCAATTCCACGTCACCACCTTCCACCATTGTCTCCGCTCGTGGCTTCGCGTCAAAATAGAGGACGGTGATGTCAACCATCTTTCCTGTTTTCAGTGCCATGAGCTCAATCCCCGACGCCGAAGTGAGAAGTATCGTGGGAGAGCTCGAATTCAAAAAGTGTCTTTTCTTTCGCCCCAAGATTCAGCATGGAAGCAACCCTACCGCAGCATGTTGTCCAAAGGTGGGATATTGGAAACTTTTGCGGTGCAATGTGCTTAAACTATGCGTCAATACTGCGAACATGACCTGCCCGGATTATGACACGCAGGTGTGCCCTCGATGCTTCAGCGAAGGTCATGGAGATGACAAGTGTCCAGTACCTATCGTCGCCGTCCGAGAAAAACACTCTCACTTATCTGGGAGAGGGTTCAAACTAAAAAGTGTCTAATATCTCGAATATCTCTAATAACACTGTGAAGAACGATCGCTCTAGAATGTATTCAATGCGCAAATTGAAATCTCAGGAAACAGAGACTTTAGTTTCCACAGGGGATGAAGAATCGGGTCTATATCAGATAATAGCAGAAACAACTGCGGGGGAAACAAGGCCTCCTTGAAAACGGGCAAAGCGCATGATTCCAAGAGCCATAGTTCCTCCAGCATTCGAAAGTCCTCGCAGGCCTGTCGAAGAATCACCAATCAGACATGTTATTTTTGCTGCTGCGAAGCGACAGAAAGGAGCTAATGGGTTAGGAGGGGGACATTCTGGAAGGACTGGGATGAACAAGGTTCTTAGGAGGTGAGTGAGTCATTGAAGTAATATGGTTTCGATTTTTGGTAGAAGTCTGACTTATATTTCTTTCTTGTTACGACAGTGATTGATCGGGAAATGGCGGAATCAAAGGTAAGTGCGAGCTTCAATCGTATCTTGTATGCGTTAGGGAAAGATATCTGACTTGCCGTTGTTTGCTGCTGCCAGAGAACAGGGAGGCAAGATTGGACAGGAGGTGGGATAAGTTGTCGCTATAGAGGTGAGTGTCGTGCTGATGTGGTTTGGGTTTGTTTTGTGACGGAGATCTGACTTTTTTTCTATGTATTGATGCAAAGTGGGAGCAAGAAAAGGAAAACATATTTGAGAGAGGTTAGTTTGTTTATATGGAATTTGCTCGCATGAAGCGAGGAATTGGGCTCTAACTTGTGTGAGTTTGTGATGTCTATCTAGTAATATAGGAATTTGTGATTGATGAAGGGTGAACTCATGTACCGCTTGGACGGTTCTCGGAGAATGGAGGGTTCTTTGCGTAGCGCTTTGTGCGACGCGAACTGAAGCGCAACGATCGGAGGACGTAATGCCTAGCGCATGTGAATTGGGAAGATCTCAACTCACTTGCAACAGGGACCCGTTTCGGGTCTCAGTTGCAGGATCGCCGTATTATGCACTGGCCATGAGGGTGATTAGAGGACATTAAATTGAATGTGCAGGGCATTGTAACGGTTCATACTAGCTACGATACCTGCAAGATATGAATGATCATGAGCTAGATAGCGTTCAGTATTCCTTTCATAATCGGTAGAATTCAGAGTCTAGGATAAATGAGTATCGAAAGATATCTCCCAATTTCTCTTCCATTCTTTCTAGTGTTCCAGTATTAGTACGGATATTTGCTAGTTTTCTAGATTCTCGCTAAAATTCACTTGGCTAGTATTTTTGCGCTCGATAATCTGGCATCAAAATTCTGCGAATTTTTGAATGCTAACCATAGACATTCTAGCACACCAAAACTAGAAATCTAGCCTCCAATACTAGCTTTCCGAAAACACAGACGAAGAACGCATACCCCGCTAACATTCGTTCCAAACTTCATCCTCTATATGAACGATCAATAGTTTGTTAAGAAAATAGTGTGAGCCTTTGCAGAATGTCGCGCCCCTCTCACTCGCGTAAAGACTGTCTTCCTTTTGAAACTGTGCTTGGAGATTCTGTTTTTGTTTCTTAGATGCTTCGCCGAGCAGGAAGATGACGATAATATTAGCACCTTCGGCACTAATGATACCAATTTCTCTATTCAGCCTAATTTGCGAGAATATATTCTTCTTCTAGCTTTTTATATTGTGCCGGTTCTTATCGTCAATATCAGTATCTATTGGATGAATGCGGGGCCTACTGGAGCTTTCCTGTCCAAGTATCCCGAGTTTTAAATCCTTGTACCCATTTTTTATTGTATATACTGTTTTGTTTTATTATTTCCTACTTGCAACAATCTAGCCAGCTCTCTACGTTCGTATGCTAATAGAACTACACTCGCTCACCGCTCGCGCTTAAACAAAAGGAATACTATGTGAAACAACAACATTTATAAGGTTTTATTGTAAAGCATTCATTAATTGTAATTCCACGCGAAGCCCATGCGAGCGCCTAAGTCTAGCTAGCCCTGACCGGTTTAACCCATCCTCCGTCAAACCCATCTCCACGCCATACTACCCCAGGACCCAAGAAGTCTCGATGAGGTCCGAAAATCAGATTGTTTCAGAAATAATTGATTTTATACAGAGCTTTTTGATTCTGATCATTTTTCCGTCCAAAACTGAAATTGACCCACCGAGAAATCACTAAGTCCTGGAGCCTCCCTTAATTTCTGCTCCTAGCTTCCCTCTAGTGCTTGCACGTTCTCCCGACCCCCAACCCAAGCGGGTGGCGTAACGTTTAATAACGTTGCTGCTCTGGCAATAGGCGCCTCGAACTGAAGTCGCTGGGCGTCTGTTAAAGCTTCCATGAACCCATACAACTTTTGGGGCTGTATGTAGAGTTTAAAATTCTTATCTGACGCCCAACGTCCTCTGTTCTTTGTTTCATGGTCGGTGAGGCGACCATAAAGTTTATCAGTTGTGGCACCGCCAAAACGCAGCATGTGGGGGGTAACACTTTGTGTTATTGAAAGTCGCGCAGCGGCACGCCGAAGATGCTCCCTAAATCGTGCTGGAGGCTCTTTAAAAAGCTTATGTTTTCTTAATACCCTTTTCTTTTCTATCAATCGAGACAACAATACTGCCATAAAATATGGGCGTATTGTTACTGTCTCGTTTCGGCCGCGCTTTGAAATAGAAATGTTCATGCTTCCATAGTGCGGCCTTTTCCTTGATAGATCCAGCATCATCATATCGTCAATTCCTAGTCCCAAAAGATGCCCCAGACGGAGATATCCATCGATACCTCGTGAACAACCTGTCCACGTCCTGTGCCGTAGAGTACCTTCTTTCAGAATCATCCAGTGTTTTCAACCATTCGACAAAGCGTTGCAAGTTTTTATGGTTGTTTTGGAGAGTGCTTGGCTTTACCCTCTTGTTGGCTAGCTCAAACAGGCCTGGAGGGTTCATCAGCAGGATTATTTACCGACAACACCTAAAATGCTTCCAGTCTCATGTTGCCAGCCAAGAGCAAAGCCGCGACTCTACGACAAATCCGGTTAAAACTGCACACACTGCTTCGTCCTTTCTTCAAGGCTCCGATAAGAGCCTGGTTGTCAATGAAGATTATTGGACGCATGCCAAAATGTTTCCGTTGTCGAAGTGCCCATCGAAGCCCCAAAATGCACGCTTCCCCCTCGAGGATATGGATGGGTGATTTTATATGCCATTTGTGTCTAATAGCCAGCTTCCATGGTTGCGCGTTAGTCCATTGTACTTTATCATCCGCGGACGCTGTCAGCAGCCCGAGAGGGTCTTCTGTCGCCGTGTAAACGACGCCTCCTCCCCAGCAACTGGCATCAACGCAAAGTACCTTCTTCGCAAATTCTTTAGTTAAATGAACGCGTATTAAAGGTGGGAGAGCAACGAGCAAAGATAATTCTTGCTTGGCGGCTTTTGAGGCCACCACGGACTCGTGTTATGCTCGGCTCAACTTGTATACCGTGGATATAACTGAGAACAGGGGACGTTGAGCAACAAAAACCACGCCCACTTGCCTAACAGTCGCTGTAGCATTTTCACATTCCATCTTCTCCTACCTATGACCGCTTCCGGTAACCCTATTAGTTTACGCAACTTTACTGCATCGGGCATCAGCAGGCCATTGAGGTGTACTTCAATGCCTAGGACTTCCGTAAAGTCACTCTCTCCTGGCCACGATATTTTCTGTGGTTTGGAGGGCAGATTACTCTTCCTGGACTCTTCGACAACCACTCTCAGATTCTGTACGCTTTTCTCCCAACCGGTCCCCAAAGAAAAATAATCATCGACGTACGCCCCATAACGGAAAGCCGAGACCTCGATCACATCCGGTATCCAATCCTCTTGTCTCAACCCGGCTCTCTCAAGCAGAAACCTGTGCCCGTTCTGAGCTATGTAGACGGAATGAGAGCATCCCATCGGCATCGAACAGACAACAGGGAACAGCTGCGAGTCTCCAGAACTGATACTGGGAAGACCAAATAACGTCCGTGACCACTCAGGCATCTTCATTCTGTGATACTGGTTGTCCATATCAGTTTTCCCTACATAGAGCTTACTGCCCGAAGGCAGATAAAGCCTAGCAAGGTCTGCTGGGTTGGGCAACTGTGTATCTGGGGCTGCGAAAAATGCGTTATTAGCATTTCTCGCATCGATAATTAGGCGTTGACTGCTCTTTTCTTTCTTTGGGACCGCAAAAACTCCCTTCGTCACTTCTGCTTGTTTCCTTTGTAACGATATTGTTCCCACTTCCTCCAGCTTTTCAATAAGCCTTTTGTATGCTTCTCCTTCAACCCCACAGAAGGGCTTCCGGAGGGCCTCCCTTTCCCGTTTCGGTCTCACTTGTGAGTCTCGCGACTCATAAGTGACCCGAATTTCTTCTGGCAGTAATGTCAAGACGTCCGCAGACGCCGCCAATCCTTCGACCGGCAATGACACCAGATCAGGGTTGATAAGCTCCCAGGAGTGCTTTTCACCATATTAAAATATGCCTTCATCCTTAACGACGGCAGCCGCCGCAACGAAATAATTTCGGCGGCATGCTGCCTCCCCGATGTCTCGCAAGAGGGTGGTCGCTAACCGTTGAACCGCGTTTCTCTCCTCACCTTGAGGCTCTAAAGAGAAGACATGCCCGGCATTTAGGCCATTCAGCCCTGCTACAAGTCTTCGAGTAACCGTGTCCAGCATGCGCCACTTTGCGTAACGCTGCCTTAGTCGACTATTCATACTAGCTTGTTTTTGCACATGCCCAGATCCACCTGGGATCGCCCACTGTAGGGGAAGCAAGTCCCGCATGTCCATTACAACAAATTCCCCGAGTTATTGTTGTTGTTTTATTAAATGAACTCCCTAATTCGTCTTGTCGTCACCCGGGACAGACTTATCTTTTCGGGAGCGTCCCGCGAGTTCACGACGTAATTTTGCAGATTTATGCAGCCTTCGTCGATATTTCTCCGGGACTAACTCGTTGTCATCCTCCCCTAGCTCGCGAGCAGCACCCCAATTGCCTGAGTTCTCCGCCATAATGACGGCTTCCAAGCGCCGTAGAGCGACTTCAACTGCCAATTCACGCCGGGCTCTCATGGTCCTAAACGATCCAATGATACAGTCTACTATTTTAGCAAGACTTGCTGCCTCTTGCTTGCTTCGGAGATTTGTCAAACGCCGAGCTTCTTACAGCTGTCCGTCGTGTCCATTTGTCCACGTGTAGTATCTATGTAGATTGAAGGAGAAAAACAGTCCTGAGAGAGTTCTCCAATCAATCCGCAACAACACACACAAACAGCAAAACACCAACAAACAGCACCAACGACTTCTTTTACCTCTCTCAGGACTCACCCACACAGAGAAGATAAAAATTCTTCTCCGCAGCCCAGCCAGAATATTGAGAAAATTCCAAAATCCTGACCAGAACTGCAAAATTTGAATTCTTTCGCTTACTAGCGTCAGAAATCGTGAGTGAAAACAACTGCTTAATAGCATCTGATTTCACACCAACCAAGGATCACTCCTTGACTTTCTCTATTAGCCAGTTAATACCGCCCGGCTGGCACCGCGAGGAGGTAGAGATAAGATTCAAACCGACCATGTAGAGGCGTCTTGGATTGTTTCACTCGGAAATGAAATTACCTACGCATTCGCTCGGTAATAAAACATTATCATTCCGGGTTTGAATCGTATTAATCCGTTGGATTTGAGCACAGCTGACACCTCTTATCGTTCGTGTACTTTTCGCTTCGATGGACCTTCCACCCGCACAAATAGTTATTTCCGGTATTCAGGGTCAGCCAGGCGAAATCAAAACCACACCTCTTCCACAAGCTACACAGAGCCCAAGTTCAAGTGCAATCTCGGTCGCTATGCGCTAAACATTGAGTCCTCCTGCTTACCGATCGCAGCATGCTCATGTTTTCTTCTCGAGGCTCTTTATTCAGACTGGCTTGAGAATGAAGCGTGTTTGGCGCACTTGTGACTCAGATGTTGCAGTGGCCGCTGTTTATCCCTACCACATGGCCCTGATTCTTTCCATTCTTTTCAGTGTGTTTTCATTTTTTTCAGCAGCTTTTGTACAGAACGAACAAATGTTGCTTTTAAACATCAGGTAAATGGTCAAAAGCAAAAGTGTATTTTTATACTCTCTTCTTTCTCCCTCTGGGAACTTATAGCATGTCAGGAGTGGTCAGCTGTCATTCATGGTCAAAAAACCATGCTCAACATGAACTCCGCATGGCTTCTATGTTTCATTCCGACTCTTGCAAAGCATGTCTCTTCACATGCAGAGAAGGAAGATTTGAATTGAGCTCAAGAAACTAAGGTCTTTCGCAAAAAGCTTAGTACTCTTCTCCAACTCTGCACATGCTAAAACGGACGTTTTGATAAAGATGCAGTTTTCGTTTTGTATCACTGTTATTCCCTCGCCCAAAACTTTTTGAGTTCCTACGACATGTCGTAATGTAGCTTCGGTAGGTACTTCACCGTGACCTTTCGAGAATGGAAAGCTAAATGGGCCGGCGTGGTTTGTGAAGATCAAATGCTTGTGTGAGTTTTCCGTGAGACATTGAAAAACGCTTGCCGACATGTTTCGCACGAACGGGCTTGATTGCTCATGATTAAGTGTGCAGATTCTGACGCTAGGTCGATGCGCCCAGCTGATGTGTAGGGGTTTCGTCCCGTCATGGCACCGCAAAAATCACTTAAAACACAATTTGGTATAACAAACGGTGTTTCTCAAAACAAACAATCACCCGGCATCTGTACCTCAGTCGAATTTTTATCGATTTACCTCTCTGTTATAATGGCCAGTTTTCTCCGTCCGCCTTTATCCCCGCAATCATTTCGCTAATCGTTGAATTTGATATACGTTCTGAAATTGCTCACGTTGTATTCCATCATTATTATCAATGTACAGCATTGTAATGCTGGAATATTCAGTTAGTATGTACGTTACGCACTCTGTCGACTTCTGTCAATGAGAGACTGAGTAGAAAAACTTAAAATAAAAACGAAAGTTTATTGCCACATTTAGGGTGCTTGCCGAAATTCTAATCGCTCATAATTCGTTAGGATCTTTTTTTCGCGTCTCTTCTCACAAAGATCTCTAACATTATGGCGCACTCTGCTTTTCAACACACATTTTAATAGAAATACTCTTCTCCTGAAGAACGAAAATTCACACAAGAGCAGAGACATCCGGCGCCATAGCGATATCACTTGAACGGGTTCCCAGGATTCCAATATCCCAGATCATAACCCATGGTCGATAACCACGACTTCCACAGGTTAGCAGATGCAGAAGAAGCAGGGGATGTCGCCTCCAAAGGCAGTAAGCCTTTCAACTCTCGGGGACTGCATATTAGCGGTGAAGATCGATTCTCTTCTCTTTCCGGATTCAAAATAGCTTCGAAAGAATCAAGTTTTGAAAAGATGGAATGGAATAGGGCTCTAGCCGATTTTTTCCATCCCAGCAATCTTCAATAAGCAGCTTAAATAGAACTCGGTATTCTTAAGCTGTACGTGTCATAAATTTCCTCGTGTTTTGCGTAACTGATACCGTTTGGAAACAATTAGAAAGCAGTGCGTAACTCATAATCGTTGTGATGACCAAATAATTGACTTTCACCGAAATCACAAATCATAACTGTGGCATTTAATCCTTTGTCCTCCTAAAGCTAAGCAACACTCTGGATGACTTCAAATCTCGATGACGAATGCTTGGGCGGCTTTCATGGCAGTATAACATGCTACGAGAAGTTCTAAGTGCAAAACTAACAGCACCATACGGAGCTAGGCAATGCCCACGGGCACCATGCAAGTATTTTTAATGAGTGCCGCCGGTAAATAGCTACTCTGCACCTGCAAAAGTTTTATGTTTAAATCAAGTAGCTTATGAAAAACGTTGCAGAGAACGGGTTCTATTGGTTGGCACTCCCATCCTACATATGCACCCGCTCCTAGCCACCTCCTGGAGGTACATTTTCCAAAACGCCTCGGGCCTTGTGGTGCCGCTGCAAAACGAACATCGTCCCAATCGTCAGCATTGTCCATAAACACTTCAAATATTCTTAGCGACTTGTAGAATGATATGCCTTTCATAGTTGGATTCACATTAGCCATGAAATACTACAAATGTCCTGCTATAATTCCGTTATAACTGTACCCAAGGCAACTACGACGCACGGAAGTTAGGAACGCCCGAAAAGCCAACATCCTGCCTATAATTTGGCCGGCTCCACACGTAAACCATCATAAAGATATGACTGGGTCCGAGAAAGTCGATAGTAGTAAAAGGTGACATGAGCACAAGTCGCGCGGTTCCACAGATGATCATATATAGAAAGTCGGCAATCCGTCCCCTGAAGGAGTTAGTTCCAAGCATCTTGGAGTAGCGGTATAGGAAGAACATATGGAAAAGTAAGTCTAGCTCGAAGTTGCCCAAGTACAGAAAGTTGGCGAACACGCATCATATGTGAGCCTTCTAGAGACCAAGGACCCATTTTGGATATAGTTTGGGAGAAGTGACTACCTCAAGAGCCACGGAAACAGTGGTAAGACCCGATAGAAATATTTTGGAACCTGTAACACGAGAGATTCAGTTTCATTATTCTTCAACAAGCAAAATGTTTTGTTGGTGATTGTCGAGAAGTCTTTTTGCAGGACGTTTATGCATATAACACATATCTTCTTCAAAATAGACATCAGGAAACGACCGTAAGGCTGATCTGGAAGTCATTAATAATTCCACGGCGGATGTTAGAGAGCTTCCGGGTACCACAAAGCCGAAGCAGAAGAGTCTGTTATATCGGCTCGGGCGCTGAGAAGCAAGTTGGCTATCCAGAAAAACGCCTATGTCAGCGCGTTATTGACAGAATGCTGAAGCTCATGAAGGATACCAAAAGGATACGGGTTGAAAGAATTGTCATTGGATGAAAAATACTCATTCAAAAAGCAGAATTCCAAACCCTACGTACTGAGTGCACTATTCAATATTTGCCATTCAAGAGAAGTGCTCGCGCATATTCCCGTGACTCCTTGGAAGGACGAAGAGGTTTAGGGGTTTTACTTGAAGATTTTGAGCGTTGGTCTCCGTCCTTACTCGCTTTCTTGCACAATCATCTCTTCTACTCCAATCTCTGATTCCGATATCTCAATATCATCAACGTTTGTTTGACGTCTGTCGTATCCCAGTTGCGGGTCTGGTTTCGATTTGAAAGCTTCTATTTCCGAGTTAGAACCATAATCGTAACCAATTCTTCCTCGCATTTGATCGTCGTTCTCCAATGCACAGTCAGAGCCTTTGGATTTGGAATCTGTGTCTCCCGATACGCAATGATGGCGAAACACAGCTTTCCTAGGTTTAAGTTTGGGCGGAGATGTTCGACGATTGGTTTGCAATACATCAAGAGCTTCTTATCTAGAGCATTTGGCAGGTGGAGCTGACCTAACAAGACCCATTTTGCGAGTTATCGACGTCTTCTCATTTTGGAGGACTTCAAATTGCTTTTTGCTAATGCCGGGAAGCCTTTGTAGTATTTCGTTCATTCACCATCTGAACATGGGTAACACTTCTAATTCTATAAGATACATCTCCATCCTCAGCAACGCTTCTTTGTTGACAGTTAATGATGTGATAGCCTTGCTACTGCTTATTACCCTCTCTAGTGCTGTTCACAAGAGACGGGCTTGTAAAATCTCGAGAAGTGTATGGGAAATCAACACTTTCCCAAGAGAGATGGTCAGTGCCTGAGTTCAGCTCCGATGAGTTACTATTCGTCCCCTTATTCTTCGCTGTGTCTTCCTTCATGGTTGTTCCCCCTTCTTTGCCGCCATTTACGTCGCTTCTGCGCTGCACGGCTTCTTTGATGAACTCATTCTAGAGCCAATTACTCTGCGCAGCATTGAAGACGGGATGAAGACCTCCCAACTTCCTCTTCAGAACCAAAATCTGTGAGGAACTCTCGTTTCCAGCAGAGCTGTAAATACGAGATCCCCCTTCTAATTCTACATTCTGATACAGATGCCGGCGAATGTCCTACCTGTGGTGGTCGTAAACGCCACAGATGTACCATGTGCAAGCGAATGACTCTCGCCTTCGTTCCGTCCTAGCCCTTTTACAGTTTGCTTTGCGGCGATGGCTCCTTTATCGGTTTAAGCGACTTCAGCACTCGATTGTCATAAGCAATACTCATAAAAGACTCGAGAATGTCATTTTGGGTGAATGTGACAGTTTTGATTTTCAATGGCGAGATCAAAAACCAAAAATGCGAAATACTAATGGGTTTGCATGGAAGTACCCGTTTTTTCCCGAGTTGACCACGCAAACCGAAATCTAGCTCGAAATAGACGTTAGCCACCCAAACGTAATGACTTTTCGCTGGCTTAGGAACAATAATTAGTTATTGGTCTCGTTTTGGGAGTTAACGTATTTCAGCTCAAAGAGAAAACCAAATGCCTTTTTGTAGTTTGGACAAGAGCCGTGGGCATGCCCTTATAGCTCCCATTCTGAATGTTTCAAACTATCGGCATGATACAGTATGCTAAGGATTGTAAGAAACGTCAGGTAGAGTGGGAACCGCTCGTAGTTTCGAAGTACAATACGAAGAAATCAGGCTTTTGAAGCAGGAAGTAGAAGGAAAATCGTACAACCACGACACTTTCCAACTCTTCTGACTAAATACTACGCAAGGTACAGAAAAGCAGAGAAAATTCACAAAAGAAAAGCCTTCTAAAAAATGATTTTCAACAAGAGTTCAACGAATCCTATTATTAGGTGGTAAGTATCATTCAAAACTTGCCTGCCGATGAAACATCTATAATTAAATGCATTAGTTTAAGATTTTTAACATCTGCTTCAAGCAGATATAGGCGCGTACATACCACATGAGAAAGTGAAACGAGTACTCTGTGACAAAGGTAGTCCGAGGTCTACATGAGCTTTTCCGTTTCGGAAATTAAACCCACTATTACGAACCATCTCTAGTACTTGTTAACGTAGCCTAACACTTGACCATAACGAATCCAGCTAAATGTGTCAAAAATTCTTCCAGCTCCAGCCGAGTTCGGTTGGATTTTCATATTTTCTTTTTCGGGTACTTTTGGCACCCCTCCAGAGCCCTGCCTATTACTTTCAAAGATTTAGTATCACATTCGTATGTGTTTACGCCATGGCACTAGTCGAAGTTTTCTTCAAGTCACTCCATTTTACGAAAGAGGTCTGCGTATACAGTCCACACTATGTACCATTATCTTCGATTATTGGCCTTTTAGCCCGCTTTCCGCTCTCCGGATGTTCGAGCTCTACCGGCTCTGCGCTTAAGCTCAGGTACACCCCATAGCTTCGATCTTGGTCCTGGGAGTTTTCTTTTACCGTAGCAGTGGATCCTATTAGTAGTCTCCAAACTTTGAAGCAGTGGGCTGCACTGCCCGCATCGCTCTAGTAACAAGAAATCGGGACAGATACTCGGAACCGGTGGAATCGCTCACTTCTTATCAAGTAACGAATCACTTGTGGCTGTTGCTGAATTCGTTAAAGGTGGACACATTGTTCATATGAGAGGGTAACCATTAGTTTCGCATCTTCACACAAGTTGGGTCTAGCCATCTGAAGAGCAGAAGCCAGTAAAGTATTCGTCGCTCAGGTCCTACGAAACCATCCTCGAAGCAGTGGTTTGGTTCCTCAGTGGACGCAGGAGAGCGGCCCGAGCGGTTTGCGATGTCTTGCTCACTCTGTAAGTAATTGACGGGATCCAGGGCGAGTCCCAGCTGTTTTCGTGGAAGTAGTCGTGTCCTTGAAAAAGTCACAGTCGCCTCCACCGGCTTTGGAACCTAGGAAAATGATGGCCTGTACATCACAGTGCTCCGTCGTAATTGTGAGTTGAGCATTTCATGTCTACGCATGGTTGCTTGTGCATCGTGACCTTGGAATCACAGACTGCTGCTGTAATCGTAATCTTTAAACATTTACACAGTGCGCAGCCAGATTTCGTCTGGCATATCGACTGAGAACAGGTTGCGAGGTTACATAAAAATTGCATCACGATCTAACTAAGGGGTTAAGGATATGACCAATGTCTTACACAGCTTCATTTTAGATGCACAGAAACTTCTAGCTCGACTTCATCGTCGTTTCGAGCGCTTTTTATGGGCAGTATATATGCAGAACTGCTTCTAAACCATTTTTGCGAGAATAGAAAAGAGTCCCTTATCAAAATGGTCATTCGAAGAAGCCGACTACACGATGCAGGGAGCCGAAGCTCGCCTGTCATTCGAAGAAGCTGACTACACGATGCAGGGAGCAGAAGTTCGCCTGTCATTCAAATGTATGGTGGTGGAGTGAGGAGCATAACAGTTCTACGACATATAATTCTGATTATTTAAGTAAGTCGAATGACAACGAGAATGATGATGATCATGGAAAGTTTATATCTCGGAAGAAGAACACATTTTTGTAGTCACTGCAGAAAGAAGTTGTATCTCAAAAATAACTAGAGAACCTCATATGACTATAGCCATTTTATATAGCAGTCCTGGCTTTTAGATACAAATTTTTAAAGTTATAGAGCAGGAAGCGCTTAGAGCAGACACACCTGTGGCAGCTACAGAATTATTCTTTCGGAGCAGTAAAATGCCTTCAAATGCGATGCAACAGAAGAACCTTGATCTTTTGAATTCAATTCGGAATGCAAATGAATGATACGCTGAATATCTAGTTCAAGGCATACCGAAGCTTTTGTCCCCCCGGAATTTTTCACTCGGAAGAGAAGAGGATTGCCTTGTAAATAGACACGTTTGAGAGTAGCTCTAACTCATTTGTAGCTAGATATCGAAAGAGGTAGTGAAGACTCTTTTCCTTGTAGTTGCATTAGTTTTTACAAGTTTTAGGAGGGACGGCAAAAGAATGTGGCATTTCCCGTCGCTGAAAGGCCTTCATTATCTCTTTTATAAAAATTATTCTTCGTATAGTGTAGCTTACCCAATGAGTTCCTACATAGATGCCTTGAAAGCACTATGCTCAGAGCCAACTCCCGAAAGATTAATGCCTCTACCGTCACATCCTCAATCTTTTATCCCCGGAGATAAAATTCGCACTCAATAGACCAAATCTGAAGATCTTGTAACAATGATGCCCGTAACCGTGTTGATTTCATTACAGGGTCCCACGTTTTTAGATATTTCGCACATAGAATCGCCTGAGAGGGAAGATTCAGTTGATGACGTAGATAGTTGGTTTTTTCTGTGCACCTATGGTTCTCGATATCTCAAATGCTTCTTGACTCGATACTGTCATCATATCTCAACATCTCCTGAAATCTTTCTAGTTGTGGACCATCTTCAAAAAGCTATTGAATTAAACCAAATCTGCAAAGGTACGATTTCAGGGGAAAAAACTGGGCAACTGCTCTATGTTTCATGGCTTTCTGTCTTGAAACCTTGTTACCTGGAATGCTGTGATATCTGGTACCGGAATATCAGACATACTCTAATATACTCATGATATAGGACTGCCCAGTGAAGCTCGATTATGTCCTAAAAGCGGGCGAAATATGGTCCTAAGCTGTGCGTTGCTTGCTAAACGTGTCCTGCACTCAGCCAAAAAAATTGCTATTTCGGGTTCTCCCTTTTTTTTAAGTTCTTAATAACGATCAAATGGTCGCCCAAATTTAGTTAATGTCATTCGATGGTCCTATATGCGATCCTTTTGTGGACGACCGGAAAACTTTTGTACATGTTTGGTCCAGTTCCAAGTTTTTTTGAAAAATCGTGATCCTTGCCCAACATTTTGAACGCATTTTTCCCTTTAACAAGTCTACAGCGGTATTGTTTGGGCCATCTTTTTTTCATGTGCTCTTTGTAAGGAGGTTGATAACAACCGCGTTAACTGGGTTGTCATTTTGCACTTTTCTTTTTGCGCTATCAATGCACCTCCACTTCTCGTAAATATCACTGCGGCTTATTTGGTGCCAGGCATGTGTGTGTTGTGTCGTTACACTCAAACATGGGCGAGAGTAATACTGGCAGTAATCAGGATGCCGAGGCACTGTTGTTTCATCGTGTTTACTTTGGCAAGTTTGACAGCGAAAACGCCCGAAAGCAATTCAAAACTTTTGTTGAACATAGGATTAACAAATCGATTCCACCTATGCTGCAGGTTCTAATTGACATATATCGTTTGTTTCTTGAGAAGTTACAATCATTCGTTGGATCAGGAGGCTTGGTGGAAAGAAAGATACTGGCGGTAGACTAGAAGGAGCTTAGAGATGACAACATTTCGGTATCGAGTGCTGGGTCTTTTGCATCCGACTCTTCGTCTCCGGAAGTCATGAAGCACATGATGCAACTGCTTTCCTGCGTTTCGGATAGCAAAAACGGTTTCAGGGCGAGAGCGTTTGCAAAACATTCAATATCACGCATAGAGGAATGGAAGAGTGACATTGGCAAGTTCTTTAGCGACTTTGACCAGCTGAAGTGGGTTTACTTCGGACGATGTAAAAAGCGCCGTTGAGGTAAAAGAGGTGGTCAGCACATGAAAACGAAGAAACGGTCTCATAACGGAGGGATGTTACTATTAACTGGCTTGGCGAAACGGTATATTTTGCCAGATCGGGATCTAATTGGGCTTGTTCATCACATGTGATGGGCGGAGAATTACTTGAGTTCCCCCATTTTTTAACCATTTCGGATATCACGGGCCTGCCCCTCTTCCTACTGCCACGAAAGCTCTCGAGGAATAAGAAGCTATTGGCCGAAGCCCGGAGAATTACTTAGGCAGCTTCACAGGGAGGAAGACCCGAAGAGACTGCAACTAAAACACCTACTCCGATTATGGAGACCGAGACTAGATGCATAGAAGAGCCCCAGAGGAGGCCTGTTATTTTTTTTGGTGCTGGTCCGTTACAGAATGAGGGGATCTGCTTTTCAATCCTCTGAACTTGGGCCACCGAAAACAAGACCATTCGAGAGGCGAAGGATGACGCAAAGTCTGTAACGTTGTACTATCTGTACAAAGCCATCAAAGGTCTGTAAGATAGATCCCGGATGGATAGAATCTGTCAAGTCATGGGGAACTATTTGTGCTGCAACTCAAAGATTGAAGTGATTTGAAAGGGATAGACATGGACACATACATTTCGTATGTGCAGTGCTGGCTAAGTTCGTGTAGTAAGAAGGAAGCGACTTAATTCTGTGAGAAGTTGAACACATTTTCAATGGACATGTCTTCGAGTTGTAAAAAAACCCCGTAAAACAAATGACAGTACCAAGAATGTCCTAAAAATGGCCGAAAACCCATCCAAAAACTTCACATTTTCATGTCCCGAGATCTGCCAGAACATGCTGAAATTTCAGCACAAAATGCCGTTTAAAATGTCCGGCAACATATTCAGCATGGCATAGTAGGTCCGAAAAGTGGGCAACAAGGCCCTTCTTCAAACATATGTCGAGCTACCTGGTAGATTTTCTGTGCATTTATCAGCCTTGGTAGCATCTACAAGAATGTGTCAAGATGTGGCCAGGTATTTTTCGAAGTAAATCTTCGGAAACTACCAAGGCAGTACCGCAACTGTTCGAGAATAGTACCGAAAATGTGCAAAATCTCACCGTGAGGCAGCCGGCACATGTTCTGTAGAGGCTTTAATTGTTGCCATTATAGTACAAAACCTATTCTATGGTAGATCACGCCTGGGTAAAGAACAGAAAATGTCATGCACAAAGCACAAATCATGACCTTGAAGGCCACTAACATGGCCCGAAACTCCCAAAAGGGACCCATGAACACCCAAAGCGCGATGTACGCAAGTACATTAGATTATGGTTTTTACATGTTAGAACTTCTATGTGATCCTGGGAAGAAGGCACGGTGGACGCCAGCACTAAAATGCTTGCGAGAGACTAAATCAATCCAGATATGTTAACATTGCTAGTGTCCAGAAAGAAGTACACAACAGAAAGTGAAAAAGATATACTTACCTGCCAAGAGAATCGTCTACATCACACCCCAGAGTCATCGAAACGGCAGGGAGTCTTGAACTTTCTCTTAGGCTCTTTCTTCAACCCTTGATTGAACACTTTCCTCGCTACTCTTTTCCGCGCAGTGTTTGAGGACTTTTGCTTTTGGCACCTGATCTTCCTCTCCCTCTGTCGCCGATAAAAGCCGTCCTCCACGTCTGAGTCGGATGTCTCATTATCCTGGCTTAAGAAACGCCGCCGGCCTTTTTCTCGATAGCGAGTTTCTCCTTCAGAATCAGAAACATCTTCTTCACTGCTCTCCTCTTCATCGTCGTCGTTCTCCGCAGACATATTCGATATTTCGGAGGAAGATTCTGCTTCCTTGGAACTGCGGTGGTGAACGGGATCTTTCCTAGGCTGCTTCTTGGCTCGCGCGACTTTGCGCTGATGAGAGTCTTGGGCGTCCTCTTCCGAATATTCGAAAAGTGTGGGTCGCATTAGCTTCTCTTGCCGAGCGCGCTTTCAAGTACACAGGAAAGTTCGAGTCAAACAACTCTATGTTCCGCCCCATTTGCCTTTGATAGAGGCGGTTGAACACTGCGCGAGCAGAGACCACAATACCTGTTGGAAACCCTGGCTGGACGTTAGCTTTCATCTTTCTCCGGTCCGATGCCATCGGTATGCGAACAGATCTACGCGAAAGAATGTTACATTCGTTTGTATTCGATTGAACGACCAGTACTGCCCATTTTTCCGGCCCCTCTGCCACAGGGCCGAATCCATTTCGCTATGACGCTTGGAGCGAGACGCTCCTTTGCATTTCCTAGTTCACGGCGCTGTCATCTGTGAAGTGGTTCGGATTCCTGGCACTCCTGATGTTCCTGAGAGAAGTGAAGTGAACCAAGATGTTAGAATGAACAAATAGAATCGATGGGAAAGCATCCAGATGAATGCCTATAACTTGTGTAAACACGTAATCGAGAAGATATTAGAGACCAACAAGACCTACGGAAACTGGTACCTGCCCGAGATATCGGGTTAAGAAGAACGTTGCACTCAGGAGATAGTGTGGAAAGACGAAAATGGTGCCCCCGTAAAACAGATAACGGAGAGAAGTGGTCTTCCGGAAGAGAGGAGCGGGAAGAGCAAATAAACCGCCTCGTATACCAAGTGAAAAGTGTGAATTAAGAGAAAAGTTACGGACTTTTAGAATTTCCAGTTTTAGAGAAAATCGGATCAGGACTTTGAGCTCATTCTGCAAACCCAGAAAGCCAGTAGAAGTCTTGGGAGTCAGCAGAAATCTAACATCGATATTTCATTGAATAACGTGAAAGACGCCGACAAAGACTTAGACGTCGATCATACCCTGCATTCTTATCATAGTTTTCAAATCGTCATGTCAGGGGCAAGAGAAAGGAAACGGTGTCGCCGGGAGATATCTTCTCATAGCAGAAGCGTTACGTTTTCGAACGATGACGACCAAGAAGAATTAAACCAAAATGAGGAGGAGGACACAAACGAGATGCAGGGAAGGAGACCTTGTAGGTGGCAAGGCAGAGACCAAATCATTCGGGTTGAGCCATTTGTGTTAAGTATACCAGTAGTCTCCCGGTGTGTAGACAATGCTAACTCACAGGACGCAGAGAAATTCCCATGACATGAAAATGCGGTCCCAGAACATGAGCGATTGGAAGAACCGCAACAAGATTCAGGTCTCGATGTAAGGGATGCTTCTGAACTGAGAGGAGCACATGATTTTGGCGCTGTTGCTGGAGTTGAAGCGTGCTGTGATGAAATAGAAATGATGTCCGACGGCATTGCAAGCGAATAGTTTGCTACTTCAAGCGTTTCCAATCCGTACCCCAAAAATGCTGAGGCCAATCCAAAGATGGTTCAGTTCAAGTGACTTGCTTGCGTAATCTACGCGGGCGAGCTCACGAATGTTTTGCAAAGAGCCATGGAGATGCTTATAAAAATTCCTCCAATAAGTGCTCCATTCCATTATCGAACTATGATCACTTCTGCCATAAGCCAGTCTGGCATTTCTAAATCATACGTGCTAATATGCCCAAATTGACACGCAGCTCAATCCGAGAGGCTCCATTTAGCTTCCACATGTCCCGTTTGCGATTGCAATTTGAAGAAGGGCAATGAGAAGTTTTGGTTCTTGAGACCTTCATCAGCATTGAAAGGACTTTGTAGCTCCAGTAATTCACTGAAAGCTTTCCTTGAAGGTTGTATGAGAGCGAAGAAGTCAATTTCCGAAGATAAAGCGAAGACTGCAGTTCATGATTACTCTCCTGGCAACATGCTTGTTCGAAATCACGCCGATAAGCTTTTCAACTGGGACAATGACGGGAAGGAAATCATCTTGTTCCTCACAATTTCCACTGGTGGCTTCGAGTGTACAAGAAATCGCAAAGGGGAAACTATATCATCGTGGCCAGTTGTATCCAGTGTGCTGACCTTTCCTCCTATGTTGCGGAGCCAAGCATCCAATCAAATCGTATTTGGAATCATTCCAGCTTCTCACGATGCAGATAACTTTGACACGATCATAAGCGAGATCTTTCTGGATCTGGAAAGCCCTAAAAGTGGTATCTTGATATCATGGGGCGATGGTAAGCTGCGGAGATTGAGAGCATTCATGGTGTATTTCACAGCAGACTGGCCTGCGGCCTCAAAAGTGTTGGGTTACGTAGGGCACACGGGCAGTGTCTTTTGCAGATTCTGCTTGAAGAAACGTGTGTTTCTCAAGGAATATAAATGTCTTTGTGCTGTTCCAAATATTGATCCCAAGAGCATCAAAAGTGTCATCAAAAGAAGCCGGTCCTATAAAACTGGCGACGTCATTAACTCTGAATGTGGTACCAGACGATCGGGGTTGGATGTTGTGTCCACTTGGAAGGCAATTGGATCTTCCAGAACACACGAAAGGTTTCGAAATCAACTCATCAAGTCCACAGGAATAAAGCAAGCGTCATGCTTGAAAGGAGTTTCCATCGACTACGTTCTACTCTTTCCTATATGATGTTATGCACATGCTTCTGCTTGGCTGGGAAAAGCATGTCCTGTGCCTTTTGACCGGTACACATCCCCAACATGCGAGGTCTTGCGCTTTTCCAAAATATTTCATACCCCAGCAAACTTTTCAGAACATCAATGAGGCCATGAAGTGGTCATGTGCTAGAATACCATCTTCGTGGGGTCGATCCCCTTTATCTCTTCACAATCTTTCGAAATACAAAGAAGAGGATTTGAAACGGCATGCTGACTTCTACCTGCTTCCATTTTCCCACAAGTTCAATGTCCACAGGAACACTCTACTTATTTTGAGACGCACATTCGATATGATATCCCTAAGTTTTGGATACAATACTACCCTGAGTTGCGTCCAGCAATTGAAAGTTATAGTGAAAAAAGCGTATGCGAGATTCGTCGACTTGTTTGACAGCAATGGTACTCATTCGTACTGCTTGGCACCAACCACCCATGCAATTCTTCACCTTCCACAACTACTTCGAGAATGTGGCCCTCTTCCTATTACATCCCAATTTTTTGTTGAACAACATCTAGGGGATATCGAGCGAAGAATTAAAAAAACATCGAGTCTCACAACTCATCTATTTCACAAGAACTTCAAACCTCTAGCGTTAAAGATTACAAACGATTGGAAATCTCCTCCTTGCGAAAGACCAGTACCCGCTTGGACCGAAACGAGCTCGATCCTAATGAAAACGACAAAAACCATGAGTAGTAAACCCGCGTTCCATACTAGTGATCAATTTTTTTGGGGCTGTAGGTGGAGAGATTCGAATACGGAAGTGTCGGAAAAGTGCTGTGAAACTGTTTGTCCGAGAGAACTTTCCCACCTACTCCAATGATTTTGTCATCACGTCTGCAAGATGCTTCAAGAAGTTGAGGGGTACCAAAGAATCACAGCAATTCGTGGTTGAGAGCAAGGCCGCCCAAATTATTCGTTCTCGACATCCGGGACGCAATTCCCGCCAGAAGTTCTGCATTGGCGCCGAATTTGATCCGGTATCAGACGAATCTTTCTGTTCAAAATCTCCTGCCATTACAGCTCCACAACCATAGAAACTCAAACACTTGTACTATGGTAGCGCCAAAGATATCATAGAAGTTACTGTCGAGGTTGGATCCATGCGGGTAATGACGGCATTTTTGGAGGTAAACTGGCCGTACGGTGTACGAGAAGATGAGATTTTTGATCTTGTGTACACATATAAGAAAGGCAGTGGAAAAACCACCACGGAAGCCGCTGTTTGTATTCAAAGACTCGTAGGATTTTTTGATATTCAAGGCCGACGTTACTACCTCAATCCAATTCGAATCGAAGATCAAGCGGGGAGAAAGGTAGAGCTACAAGGAGTAGCCAAAAGGACCAGCCGGTGATGATTGTTTCCCAATCCGAAAAGGTCGACTCCACAGTAGGGTACAAGATCACACATGGCAAACTGAAGGTATTATAACTCATGTAGATCATTTTCAACGGGTTGAAAATAGCCTGGATGTATAAAAGATGATTCATAGTAGGAGCTGCTCATCCTCGTTCTTGTCTCCTGGAGGTACCAAAGCCTTTTCCAGCTTTGAAATAACCTGATGAGCATGCTTCATGATTTACTTCGATGCTTCAGATTGAGAATTTGTATGACATGTGCTTATTGTATCTCCATTCAAAAGAGCAACGCATGCACCCCAGAAAAGGAAAATGGCGTCGTGGCATATGGTGAAACACGACCACTTTTGAAAGGGTGTATCATTCCGCAGCAAAGAACAACAACATTATGATGGGTACCTTATTATAGCATGCAAAGCTTTCTTGACCATTGACGAACAGGTTCATGACCTCCACTTGCATGGAGTGACACAGGAACAGGCGTCCCATACCAGTGCGCACTTTTTCCATTTCGGAGTAAGGTATTCAGACCTCCTTTCCTTCCGATGAACTACATTAGGGGTTATATTCATTTTTTCGAGGACAAAGGGGGCACTTGCACCGCGGTGGCCAGCGGGCGATACCAGAGGTTTGCGAGAGAGGTGACGAGGTGAAGAAGAAGACGCTTCTGTGCATGGTGACGGAGTGTGATGGCCTCCTGGAGACTAACTTGATACGCACAATCCTTTCAAAACGCTCAAAACTTTCGTACAAACATTCCCTCATTCACCCTTTTCTCGGTACAAAAAAGATCTGACCGCTTCGTGCTCGCGAGATTTCACGGCTCTTTTTGGTCTTACAAGGGCCGTCTGTGGGAACTACAAATATGTTAACTTCAAATCTTGATGTGCTCCACCTCGCACCAGAGCGCCTAATAGCAACATTCGCTGCGCTGGTGCTCCACTGACAAGTGCCTCATCAGTAGTGAAATACACGCACGCCCCAACGATCCGTTGCGCTGCTCAAATTGCGCCGTCGTGACGCCGACACAGTTTGCCGCACGTCGTCATGAGGCGGATATGGAGGCGTGATCAGCGGCGTGTACATCAAGGTCACGCTCGCTGGAAAGTGATTTTCCTCCGGCCTCCGCTCGACCACAATCTGCGACGCTTTCTGAGTGAGAAGTTCGGGCTGGATCGCCGTCAAGGAACAGATCGCTCTGAACGAAAGAATCGCTCCCAGCACAGGGATCGCTCCCAAGGCAAGTATGGTTCTGGGGATCGCTCGTGCGAGTGAGCTGCGGGTGATGACAGGTCGAAGCAGAGGACAGGGTTTGGAGGCGCGTGGCCTCGTTTGAGTGACCTTAGTGACTGGGATAGTAACAGTTCTCGCAAAAAGGAAGAAGGACGCGACAGCTTTGAAAAAAGTAAACACAAGCCGTCAATGGGCAACGCAGACATAGCGGATAAAAACTCCAGGGATCGGATAGGATCATCTTTCAAGACCGATGCCGCAAAAAGGAAGGACATGGCTACAAAATCTCGTCCGGACGACGTCTCACAAAAGTGGGGCTGGGGGGATGGCCAGAACGATGTCCAGGAAGGTAATTGATCCCGCCTTTCGGAACACAGGCCTGCCAAAACGTCAGAATCAAGGTATGGGCGCGCCAGCTTGAAGTACCTGGTAGATAGCAAGGACGATGTGCCTCCCCCGCTCTCGCGGAAGAACGACGCAACGCAGCCCGAAACAATTCAGACGCCCCTCCGCTCGTCACAAAAAGCTCGCCGGGCTCCGAGAGCAAGCACGCCGAGCGGCGCACGCAGGCGTCATGATCGCTTTGATACGTTGCATTAAGAAGGTCAAGCATGAGATGCGTGAGTTCTGCATCCAAAGGAGGGCCCCCAAAAGGGTGGGTTCTCTTCCTTCCGGATATCTCTAGCTCACGTCGGACTGTTCAAGACGCACTCCGCAACCGTCGCCGGTGGATTATGAAGTGAACGAGACTCGGGCAAGGTTTACATTTAAACCGGACTGTCCAGTTCCGGCACTGAAGGTACCCAGACCAATACCCAGCGTAGTTTGCACAATTCATGAGTAGACGATTCTGGAAGATATAAGGGCATTAAATCTTCCAGAAATAGATTGTTGTAAACGGAAGTTGTTTTGTATCGCAATCTAGTGTCCTTTCAGACCTAGTGTCTCTACTGTTTGGGTTGGTTGCAAAGCTCATTTCGTGATTGATATATGGGTTTGGTTCGTTCTGTAGTTGAGAGCGCGAACTTGACAAGAACTTCTGCATGAGAGGAAACCATTTCTGCTGGAACAGAGCTTGCAAAATGAAACAAATAGCAGATTTGTGAACAGCTTCTCACACTTGTTTCTGAAAAGCGAAAGTGCAGAAAAAATGTCTCCGATATTGCTGCGGTGGCAACGACGACGAAGTACAAGACCCGAGGCAGGTGGGAAGAGAGGCGCGCAAGCCTCCCACGGGGTCTCACATGGCGAGGGCAGCTCAATTGGCGAGACTAGCGCGGGCGGAGCGGCGCAGACCAGCAGCGACTGAGTGGCAATGCGCGTCAGACGCGCGGAAGCGTACATTGGGTGGAGGGATGACGGGAGAGGGGGCGGATGGGGGCATGCTGAAGGGGAGGCCCGCGTGCTGCGGTGCGAGCGTGGTGACCTTTTTGGCGGGGGAAGAAGAGGGAGGGGCCCCAAGTCGCTTGGTGTTTCGGGGGTTGGGGAGGTGGGGGCGGACGCGAGCAGTGGCTTTCGAATCGAAAGCATGGGTGGACAAGTACAGCTGCGCGGCACACGACACACGTTGCAAATGAGTCGGCGCTGACCGGGCACACTAAGACCAATTTTAAACGTCTCATTTTTTCAGGCGTGTGGCTGGGCTGCAACGTTCAGTACGACTTTCAGCCAATGCCGCGTTGTGAGATGTGCTGTATGCACTGCTATGAATACTGAGCAGCGGGTGGAACTCTGTGCTTAGCACAAGGGCAGGGCACTGCGCGCGGCTCGTTCACGCCCTGGCTCACGACCTGGCCCACGTGCTCGCCTCTGTTTGAACGGCAAATGACTACAGAATGGCACGCGGGCAACGCTGTCTTCATGCCTCCACCGTGCCGGCTGCGCACATGCCCATGTTCTTCAGCAGCCTCTTGCGTACTACAGCGGTGAGCGTAGTCACCATAGTATGACCGGGTATTCTCGCCCTGCCCATCGCACTGCACGCAGTCGGTCACTGCCTACTCGTGCTGCTGTTCACATTCAACCTGCTTACACAGCTCGGAGTCACCGTTGCCACTAGAGGGCTTTTGCAACGCGCATACTATGCACCTTATGAAGCTGTGGACTATCAGCCCGTTGATTCGTACACGCAGTCGCATTTGAGCCAGCTGACTTCCCTGCAATCGCTGGCGGCGCTTTTCATCCCGTACCATTGGTACACGCCGGCGTGATGGCTTTATGTTTCCGTCGGTGGATGCCATCACTGGGCCGCAGGCGAACTTTGCGCTCACTACCCTTCTGGGTAGATTGCCCATCCAATTGCTGGCAGAGGTGTGTTTGCTGGTATCATCCCTGCTCATAACGCTGGCATACCAGAAACTCTTGCCGTCCCTCACAATGGGCACCATCGCTAAGGAGTGGTACTCATTGTCTTCATCTCACTCATGCTTACACGAGGGTTGGCCATTC
This sequence comes from Agarophyton chilense, assembly GCA_030374765.1. Classification (NCBI taxonomy): domain Eukaryota; phylum Rhodophyta; class Florideophyceae; order Gracilariales; family Gracilariaceae; genus Agarophyton; species Agarophyton chilense. Next base: position 2,180,142 of record JARGXX010000080.1, read on the forward strand.
GTCAGCCGGCACTAACTCATGGAAGCTCTTGCAACCAGATGATCCCCTACTAATAGGTGCCATAACCTTCAGTGGTGTCCTAATACAGACGATCAGTGCCCTTGATACCAATAATGGAGAGGGCGAGATCTCATGTCATTGTTGCACTTTCGACAGTATCTGTACAAGCCTTTCCAACTCGTATTGCAAAATTAACAAGATCTTCATTATGATCGGGTTTTCTTCGATTTTCCAAACCACGTGTCCCAGCAAATATGGATGCAATGGGATTGATACTGGCTTCCTGAACTGTTTGATGCTGACGATAACAGCGAATTACCGTACCATGCGCCGCTTCTGTTTCAATAGTTTTAACATTGTCATGTTAACTGGGACGGCACGCGTGGGCAAGCGCCCGAGACGCGTCCCGTCCGTCCCGCACAATCCACTTTGCACTCCGAGTCCAACATCACCGCACGGGCTGGCGCATGTGGGGCTGCCGTTGCACACGCTCATCCTTTCTTGGCCAACTATCTCTTTGTTAAGTTGGGCACCGACGTCGTCAATCTGCACGCGCTGGACATGACTCTCGCGAAAACCGCTAAAACCGATCTTCCCGCTGAAATGGGAACAAGGACCACACTCTTCTATCAACACCATGCGCGAGTGAACACCACTCAGATGCTCCACAGCATCATGAACAGTTCCACGCACGTTATGCAAGCGTTGGCCGAATGGAACAGGGGAGAAGTTGTTGATGATTGACCAATGCGCTGCTGGAGTTGACGACAACCCCAGGCACTCTACAGCTCATACATTTCATTTCAATATATATTTATCAAACATTCTAACCCTTCTTAACTAACCAACCCTTCCCTCGACCGGGACCCTGGGTTGGGCTTCCCTGTTTGTTTCTCCCGGGCTCCCCCTTAGTTTTTAAAAGCACGGTTACGTCGACTTATTGCTGCTGACATAACCCTCACCCAGCTCTTCAACTGAGCCAATTTTTTCTGGGCCTCCTGGACCTGTTGCTGACAAGCCCGGATGCAGTTCACCTCTTTCTCGAGCTAAGCTATCTTCTCTCGAAGAGTGGGCTCTACGTCCTCCTTCGTCTCTTCTGCACTCGCCACCCAAGGCACCAATTCATCCTCTTTTTTTGCCCCCACCTCTTCCAGCTCCACTCGTCACCTTGTTGGGACACGGTGATTGTGAGATAGATACCCCGAGTGCACTCATATCAAGTTAACTTTATTTATATATTATGAGAATCATGGTTAAACGGTACTTTTTTATGTCTGTGGTCGCCAGCTTACTGTTTGTTACCAGTATAAGTACTAGCTAGGCATGACTTGCACACATTATGGCTCGGATCGCTTGAGCCGATACGGTTGATGTCAATCACACACCTGAGAAGCTTCACCTCCTCCCGATGGGCCTCCTCATCGTTCGCACGACGTAGCCTGGGCCTCTTCACATGGATGAAACTCATATATCGATCGAGCAAGGGACTGCCAACGCTTAACGCCGGACATGTTGAAAAGTGGTTTTTATGTTCCCATATCCAGAACCTGCTCCTACGAGAACCCTTCAAATGTAGGATAGATCACATTCAAGCGTTAGAAGAGAAAAACCGAAACCTTAAACCTGTTCTTAATGGTGTTGGAAACGAAATGACCAGGAATGTGGTCTTAGAAAACTGGGAAACTAGCAATCTATTGCGTTCACTGGAGAAGACGTGTGTGCCATGACTCAAGCAATGGAATCCGCGTGGGAGATCTTGGAAAAACGATAGCATGTTGAACATCAGAGGGCACATTGCGTGTGTACTGTGTCTCTAAAGCAGGCTGGAATACTGTTCTACAGGCACAATTGTTTCGAAATGTGCGATGTTGTGGACTTTCAAAACGCAATGTCCCGCAGCGCTGTCACCGAACAGCCCCGTCGCCCTGCGCTTTTACTTTCTTTCGGCGTCGCATGGAGGGCAGGGCTGAATGGAAGAGGAGTTCTGTCGGTTTGATATTGTTATCAACAACCCCGAGGCTGACAATGAAGTGGAATTTCGGAAAACGGACCGGAGCAAAACTGGCTTAGTATCTCTGGAAGACATTGAAGAACTGTTGCATGAGTACGCCAAATACGACAAAACTGCTCAAGAGGTGTTACCTGGGGAAAATCCTATACTTAGGTCCGTATTTGGGCGTCATGGAATTCGGACTTTGTCAAGGAAGGATTTCAATGAGGTTTCGAGGGATATCCTGCCCCCGTGATTCATAGTGGATATTCAAACAATAAGAGAACACTTCCTGAATGCGGATACTATTGGATTTGCTCGGAAATGATATCGAAGACGTGGCGTACCTTGGACCTCATGCCACAAGGTCCCTAATTGGATCCCAGTTTGTTAGTAGGAACACCATTCCAGCTACAACTCGCTTAGCGTTGGAGACGAATTCTGTGTACCCGCCAACTATGCCAACATGGATGAAATGGTCCGACTGGATGGCTCTGCGGCTGACTGTAGTAGTGAGCAGGACTGCACTTGGTCCCTTAGAAAGGGCAAAGATGCTGATGCAAACTGGAAACCGAGTTAAATACTCATGAGAATGGATCGCAAGCATGCGGAAGGTGATTGCGGAAGAATCCAGCATCAGATGTGCTTTGTTTAGGGAGAACGGAGCCAACATCCTTCGCCCGGTTCCTAGTACTATAATTCAAACTGCAATAGGTACGCGCCTTTCGTCTTCCCCTGATGCAGCTGCATGGTTTTCGTCGCCGATGTCGAGGTTGAATGAAAACGGTGTGTCGTTCAATGTTACGGGAACGGGCGGCAATCGTACAATGCTTGCGCTGTTCACCGGAGGGGTGGCCGGAATGGTTAGTTACACGGCAACTTATCCTTTCGATTTATTTGCGTGCGCGCTTGGCTATGAAGAGGAAGGGCTTCGAGCCCTATCGAGGCCCTTTTAATGGAATCCGTGAAGCCATGCAGACAGAAGGATAGCATAGTAATTACCATGGATTATTCCCCACACTGGTTGGGAGGTTCGGTTTTGTGGGCATCACACTGGCTGTGTACGAAACATGCTTGTTATATATCTGGCCGCGACGCAAAAGCGAGCCCTTAAACACGCCGACACCAGGCGTTTTGGATGCGACCGGAATTCTAATCAACATGAAGAGCCAGTTGGCAACTTTTTCTATCGATACGCGCCGTAGACGAATGCAGCTTGCTAGATATGATCCTAGATCAGGCTCACAAGCCACAACGTTTTTCAATGCTTGTACAGAAATTGGGAGTCAGATGGGATGGCACGGATATTTTCGGGGTGCGTTGTCGAACCTATTCAAGATTGCACCGTCAACGGCTGTTAGTTTGCTGGTGTATGAACGGTTACGACCTCTTGTTGGTGCTATCTACTCAACAAACTGTTTGAAATTCTCTGTTGCAGTCATCACCGCACGTTAGAACATGGTCGTAGAACGTCAGGGGCTTTGCTCTTTTTATTCTTTTTGGTGCTGTTTCGTTTTGGATGAAGACAGTGGTAGTTGGGTACCAATGCTCATGTCAGTTTATTAACTGACACGAAATGAAAGATTTACTAAAATGTAGATGCGATTATACTACTGTACAATGGCTAGCTTTTGCTTGAAAAGCTATGAACACGTGTTTTGTGCGAAATAATCGATAGTTGTAAGCCGCTTTCTATCGAGAGAACGACGTTTGCGGGTGTCGATGAGCGGGCACATGAGGTGAAGATATCATGAATGGTTGTGAATCTACGTATGTAGGACTTGAACACAATAAGCGCTGTGATGATGCGGTAACATGCGCATTGTAAGACATTGCTACATTCTGTTGTCATCCCGGTGAGCAACTGCACGATTGATGTACCAAAAAATAAAACCAAGGTTAATTTCGATTCCGCGTTCACATTGAATTATGCGCTCCTCACACATGAAACGACAACACGTAACACAACGTACATTGCGATAGATGAAACCACGAGCTCCACGTAATGTTTGAATCAAGTTATAAGCGACAGAAGATCCTGGAATGAATGAAATGGACCCAACAGCAATAAAGGCAATCGATGTAGCCTGATATCTTTCGCGTAAGTGTAGCAAGCCAACGATTAAAAACGAAATACCGAAACCAAAAAAGAAATAATGCTACGAAGATTGTTCTCCAAGGAAATGATGTTCTCTGTTCACCTGCAGCACATCGAAGAAAGAGATGTGCATCACTGTAGCGACTTTGCGAAGTGTCGTAGAAAATGGCTGGAATCTCTTCCTGAAAAGTGTGGCAGACATTGGTGCTGCGGTTGGTTTTGGCGCTTATTTGAGTGACGAACTTCTCTATAGGACCGGTTGTTACAGAAAGATATAGTTGTCTGTTGTCGCAACATCTCAGCTTCGGAGTGAATAGCGAAGACGAAAGCAACAAACAAAGCAAAGCACGGAAGCCTAACCTCACGAAGCAATCGCCTTTGCGTAAACCTTGACAAGGCGCCCCACAATGCACGTGCGACTTGAAAACGCCACTTTCACACGACCCCCGCACGAAACGCGCTTCAATTGGCCAAAAGGCGCAGCGCTTTCGCCTTCTCGACTTTTTTGTCAATTGAGCAAAGATCGGAGAGCATAGAATTAAATTGCTGAGAAATTTGTTCAAGAAAGGGCTCCACACTCGTATGATTTTCGACAGCTATCAATGGCCTTCCATCATACAGCCCTGATGATTTTCTAGACGGCCCAGCAGTGAAACATATGAGGGAAAACATCACCACCTTCAGTGAGGATGTGATATGTCCATCGATGAAGTAGACTGCCAGGTATCCTTTCTCGCTCTCTGTCATTGTGCGCCAATACGGTCACTATATCAGTTGCAAGATATCCATCCAATTGCAGGTTTCTGCAAAGCATGTTGAGAGGGTGGTGTCCAAACTTCAAACTCGTTTGGCAGTTGCGCTTGTTGTTGTTCAGTGTATTGATTAAGAGTACTGTCATCGCGCAAATTTCGTTAAGAGGATACAGATTGAATACGAGAGATGGCGCTGAGAACGTCCGCATATGTGTGTTCTTCAGAAAGTCTCCCAGCAAAAACATCAAGCACATCTGTGGGGCCTTTATGGGAGGCAGGTCGTCTTTGCAGCGAAGGATTGATTCCCGACTGCTCAGAACGTCTGAAAAGGAAGCGCATGTTCCAGGATGGTTCTCTGAAGCGCGCAGTAAGAATTCGGAGAGGCTCCTCCGGATGGTGGTCGGTATCAATTCGTTCAAACAGCGCGTGCCGGTGTCGGCACGCGCTGTGAGAGCGTGCGAGCGTGTGCGCGAGCGCACGGATCCTCCCTTGGTCAGAACATTGCCCACAAGTGAAATGATTGGCGTGCAATTTTGTGCGCAGAGTGTTCCAGTTCAATCTGCGCCATGTTGAACTGGTTTCGGCCGTATTTGGAATGCATGTCATGTTGCGTTCACCATTAGGACACTAGCAGGCACATAAATTAGATTTCAAAAAATGGCTTTGGCCGAATAGACATGTGCCAGGTACGCTTCGCTCCTTACAGCACATATTGGGCTACTTTACAGTACACTACTGTACCGACCCTGGTCACATACAATGTTCATAGGGATACAAACCTCAAACCATTCTTGCGATAGAACGACTGCAGGTCTCTCATATTGGTCTTGAAGTTCCTCGTTTACAAAGCGGGACTTTCTCGTCTTCTTCGTAAACATAGTATCTCTCATTAATAGTGCTACCGCACCCATGTGAGCTGCGTCACTTTTTGGATACACTTCGAGTTCACCTTTCTGAATATTCATTGCAAGATCTAGGTCCAGACCCCTATCAGTAACGGGTTCTTTCCATTCTATCCTCCTGTGACCATTCCTTCTTAAAGTAAAACATTTGATCATCTATAACTCTGTCACATCCTCCCAGCCAGTTCCAAGGGACTACGCGCCATGAAAAAGCCTCTCTTCGACGAAAAGGGTAGGTACTTGTCAGGCACGTACTGCTCCTCCGAAGCGAGACCTTGCTTCTTGCTCCAATGTAATGGTTTTTGGAAGCGCCCACATAAACTCTACACTATTTGACAATCGCACAGCGTAGCTCGTGTGGTCGAGCTCCAGCGGGCCTTCTGCTTCGTTTCTGTTTTTTGAGAACGCTAATAAGATTCGCGGAAGATTTCAACGGGCGATGATCATGCTCTCCATCATCTCCTTTCACTCTGTTGCTCCTCGCCTAGTGCAGCTCTCTCTTTGCCATTCTCGACGGAGTTAAAGACGGTCGAGGTGTTTTGGAGCTAGATTGCGCAATCTTAATATACTCTTCCCAATCTGATTATTTATGTCAAGGACTGAGTCCATTTCCTTGGGAACTGGAGGCAGGGGCGTTAATCTCAAGTATCGCATCGGAGTCACGCCATCAAATAGACGAGGTGTTTTTCGCCTCGTTACACTAAACTACTTCGGGGCCAACATTTGTGTAGGTTTCATAGAGGCAGGTGTTGCAGAAACCTTGTTACCGTCTGCACTGGCATCTTGAGTGCGCTCTTTCTCCCGAATCAGCGTTCCAGATATTCTTGTAGTGTAACAATAAAGGTCGCTCAAACGAGCAACTGAGCCCCAAGTTTTCGTTCGAAACTGGCAATGAGGCCTTGAGTCCTAAACATGGAATCTCGGCTGGATGTGACCTTCACCAAAGAGAGAGATGGCAGAACCACAATCGAAGTGCTTCCTTTTTTTTCGGTGCGTTCTCCGCATTTTTCTCTGCTTGTTTTGCTCGAATTCCGTGTTTTTCATAAGCGTTCGACTGAATAACTTGCAAATTACGAATAACAGTACCCTTATTGTCCCCAAGTAAGGCGACAGTGGATCGCTGATGTTGACTGACGGCTTGATCTGTTTCTGGAAGGTTTGGTTGCGCTCCTTGTCCCCGGACTTGGGGTTGATTTGCTCCAAACGAAGGGGTTACAGTTGTCTGCTGTCCGTTTTCATTCAACCCAAAGCCGAAGTTAAACCCTCCAGGAGACGACTGGCCAAAACCTCGTAAACCACCAACCCCAAACCCTTTGTTCGACGCTGCTCGGTTCTTGGCAGTCTGATTGCCAGGTTTTGCTCCGTGCTGAGGAGCTGAAAACTGGCTCGGCTGACTTCAAAATAGCTTGGGTTGCGTTCCAGTCCCAAACCCAGAGCCAGTGTTGCCGAACGAGTTTCCAGAATTTTAGTTAGGATTGAACATGTTTGGTTGACTTGCACTACCAAATCCAGCAGACTTGCCAAAACAAGCGCCTGCTTGTTGATTGTTTGTTCGAAAACCACGACCAGAACCGCCCTTAACTGTTTTATTCCCGAATCCAGTCAACAGGGCTACTTCTTTGCCTTTGCTGGTTTAAGTGGTCGTTTAATTACTTGATCACTCGTTTGGAGCAGACCTTTTTCCGTTCCAAATCTAAAATGGTCCTGCTTGGAGGAAATAATTCAGGCGTCGGTGCCTGTGCCTGGCGAGAAAGTAACGGCGCTTAGAGATATCAAGATATCCTAGCAAAGAATCAATACAAGATACCGGCTAAGTAGATCTATCGCTAAGTCTCAAATTTTGAGAGTACACAAGCGTTCTTGATGTATTTTGCTTCAGTCCCTAGTGCCACCAGACGTTGACAAAAATGACCTTTCCTCTGGATTTTCTTCCACGCACGTTTCCCAGAACAGTACCTCCCCAAATTTGCCTAGTCATACCATAATACATATGTTTCATCACATCTGTTTCATTATTTGAATACGACTCACTAACGTTGGGTGATGTTTCTGGAGTGAAAAGTGCGCAATCACAGCACTTCTGGCGAGTATCGTTTGCCCTCCCCTTCCTTTTTCCGTAATAATCCACTGTCTCGATGAATCTGTTCTTTGAACAAGATTGTTGCAGAATCAAACATTTTTTTCTCTCTAAATGACAAGGATTTCCACTTGGACATATTTTGGCGAGTATAGCGAACATGAAACTGCCACCGATTATCAGTCAAATCTCCCATCTCTTTTCCAATTCCGATAAAAAACGCAGCCCTTTCGTACTCATCGGAGGTAGCTTAAACTGATGGTTTCGGGTACCAGCACGAAAGAAGGTTAACATTTTGGTCCAAACCGGCCGGCGGCAGCCCACCGTTGACTATTTTCAAAGCAAATAAAGTGTGATTCTTAAGGAAAATCTGTGATGAAAGGCTTTTCTTCGAGTTCACTCGTCGCCCAATCTCATCTACCAAACTTTCAACCAGGAAGTGGGAGGTGTTTGGAAGAGGTCCATACTGCTTCAGGATCTCTGGAATATGGAGAATGGCACGTGTTGTTGGCGTGAAGCAGAACCCGTGTTTATCTACCGACCCAACCATGGTTACAAATTGTGCGTAGAGCTGCTCTATAATGTTCTGTAGCTTCAGAAAACTCGATAGCTCCCAATTATACTCGAAAACAACACCTATCATCTCGCTTTTCTTCACCCATACGTTGTATACCTTCTTCTGTACTTTAAAGCGATGCAGGAATGGCATCAAAAACATCTCTCCATGTTTTTTTAGGTCTGGGGCTGTGAATAGAGATACATTATCGAGCGAGAATGGTGATCGACTTCACGAGGCGGGAATGGTGCTTCAGTACTTATCAATACCCACATTGACCCTGGATAGAATCTCTGAAGAAATCACAAAAGTCGGAACATTTGTTTCAAGTTTCTCAACACCAGAATGGCAGCCTGTTATGACCATGAGAAAATGCCTCACCCATCCTAAAAGTACGAGATGCATGAAATCATATGGCGCTGAAAATGGAAAGTTCATGGTTAAGTTTTGAAGGAGTGATACTCTAGAAACCCCAGTCTTCTTGGCGACCATCTTCTTCTCTTTAGATCCATCTTCAAGGTTTTTCAGCTTTCTCTATATGGCTCTTATCTGTGCTGTGGTCCGAGGATCAGGGCACTCAATTTTAATTATTGTCCCTGTAGCATACTCAAGACGGCCGGCCGCAAAGCTGCGAATAATTTTTTTAACAATTGTTCTTAAAGCTACAGATGATCTGCGACTTCTCAATTATCTCTAACGTTTGAAACAGAGTCGACAAAATGTTGACCCTGTATGTCCAATATATCTCAGAACCTTCGTCGCAGCAGGCCAATCTGATGTGAAAATAGACACAAATGCATACGATTTTCTTTGTCACTCCTCAGCACAGACGGCATTCGTTTCTCTTTCGAGTTTCTGCAGATCTTCTACAACAGCTTCAGTGAAAGATTCCAGAAATTATGACTTGTGGGCTCTTGGAATCGCAACAAATATCGAAGAATTTGGCTCTTTTGACCTTTGGGAGGGCGTGTAGTTCAGAACAGTCGATACTAAAGGCCAGCAGAACAAAGCAGCTCCAGATATAGTCCTCGAGTCCTCAGATTCATCTGTTGATAATGTAAGCAATACGTTAATCCTAACCTGTTGGTGTTGCTTCCATGTCTTTAATTTGTCACCATGGAACTTTCGTAATAGCAGACCGTGGTGGTGGTCGTGATGAGAATTTCCCACAAAGGCATTTGCAAAGGCGTTTTCGGCTCTTTTCAATGAAAAAACGATCTCTGAAAAGTATTCTGGGCTTCTGCAGAGCGCCTTGTTCAAATCAGAGGGTTTGACATACCATAAGTTTTTTTCGAGCATCCAAGCAGAGAACGGTTGCACTCTGGGCATTCAAGCACATTTTTCAAAGAACCACTTCGAGCGGCGTGTTCTTCTGTGCAGATGTTACCAAAGTTCTTGGGACAATCGACATTCTTCTAACATAGCTCCAAAGAGATCTATATGAACACTTTACTTCAACTGGGGCAACAGAGAGCACACGTTGAATGCTCCGCTGTGATATTCCGGTAATCTCTGCAGTAAAGATGAAGGCGCTAAGCCTACGATATTCGCGTTGTACAAGTGAGTTATCGGAGTCCAGCTGTGCTTCATCGGCCTCTTTAATGGTAGACGTGGAGTTGTCTTGTGAGTGAAAGACTTCGCTATGTGTATAGGTGAAATCACCATCCCCACCAACCAATTCAATTCGTCCTGGAGGAAAGAAAGATGCACGTTGTTGAAACTCATATTCCCGGGGGCTGGACTGTTGGGAATTGGGCAGTGATGAGCGTACATCACTACCGGGCTGGTCAGGTTGGGTTCCTTCACCCACTGGTAAAAATCACTGATAATCGTGCTGTTCAGGAGAGAAATATTTCTCGAAACGGTGTCTACTTCTTCGTCGTTACGTCGAAACATGAACTATAGAGTGAAACGAAAAGGAAGCGGAGGCACTTTCGAAGCTAATAGACGTTTGAAGCTCCCAACGATTTCTGCTTGGCTGCATAGTCTTCTGTGCTCCGTTACATTCATCGCTTTGCCTGGTTTTTGTCTTTCTCCGCTTTTTTATACTAGACTTCTCGGCATTCTCAACTTCTCACTTGCTTCTCTTTTTAGTCTCTCCATTCTGGACAGAAGTGCTTGTGAAAAATCCACCTTATCTGAGATACGTGAAGTCCACTGTGATCGTAGTACCGTGAGCATCGCTATGTGTACAAAAACAGCTTGGAATATCAAAAGTTGGAAACTAATGAACTTTGATTATATTTGCCCGACCTATACTCATGTGTGGAATGGTTTCATATCGAGAAGATCATTAATGTAACAGTGGAAAGCTATCTTCGGCGCCATACTGAGATGAAACGAAAGCGCAGAGCTAGTATCAATCGAACGAGCGAAACGAACTTTTACTTCAGCGCAGGGTTTCCATCTTCTCTGTTTTGCTCTACATATTCCCAACCTCTGTCTCCCTCTTCACCTTTCCTCACCTTTCAACAGTCCCTTTTCCTGTCTTATATCTTTTCTATTTCCTTTATATTCCCCCACCCCATCTATTACACCTTTTCTACGGTCGAAAAAAAACACAGTAACCAACACTTTTGCTATTTTTTCCTTCCATTCCCCCGAGCATTGTTTTACCTTCGCATCATACTTGAAACCCATTCAGAGCAATTTGTATCACGTCTGTTTGTCGAATAAAACTGGCTTTGTGTGATCTTCGTTTCTTTTGCATTCATTTGTCGTTCCGTTGCTACGCCGCATTGATTCATCGGTATCTGTCGTAACGTTATCCCGTTTATGCGGCAAAGCGTGCGTAGCTTAGCTCTGGACTCCACGAGGCGGTACATGGCGTTGTTCTTCGCAGCCTACTAGTTGCCCTTTTCAATTACGTTCCCGTTCTTATCTTCCGTTCATGTTCGTTACCCGGTGTCAACTCGACGACACATCAGTTTCTTTAACAGCATCTCATTTCAAAACAAATCATGAATGGAGTCATTGGTCAAAGCGCAAGGATCGCTTCCAATGCAGATAGGAACTCTGGTTCTCCCGATCGAAGCAAGGCTACGGCTGCACAGTAGCTGGAAATGCTAAAACCAAACTGACCTGTGGTTCCTTCCGTCGCAGATAAGAGACGATTCAAGCCAACATATTGCCATAATGTTCCAACTGGAAGCCCTTTTGCCGCGAGGATAGTATTCAACAGGCTGTATTTCGAAAAGCTAAACTTAGACTTGGAGAAGAGCAACTACTTTCCGGTGCATATCGAGATGGCTAACGCTGTCAAAGATGTGATTCACCAGTACCCATACCGAAAACATGGAATGACTCGTGGACAGAAAACCTATCGACAGATAAAGTTCGAATATTCTTCTCATCTCAATCACCTCGAAAACAGGGTGTTCGATTCTCTCTCAGTCCTTGCAGTTTCGAAAAAGGGAAGGGTTGTGACGGATTTCATTAAAGAAATCCTTCAAAGAGACCAAAAGGCTGCTACGCCTCAAAAAGCGAAGAAGAATCATGACAAAAGATCTTCTGAAAGGGTTATCGAGCATATCGTGGAAGAGCCGCTTGCCTCAAATGGTGCATCTACATTGGCAAATCGGCGAACCTCAACCAATTCCCTCCGTAAAGCATTTATATCTGAGTCAGATGTAGATATTTTGGACAGGACTCTTCATCGAAACAAAGCCGCCAAGCGTAGACATTGCAAGAATGTCCAAGTGGACTCTGAACACCAGAACAGTAACACAGGCTCATGTAACTCTCATATCAAAGCCGCAGACGAGAACCGTGGACGTATCTGTCCTCAGTCGCGTAGCCTCAACTCAAACCGCCAAGGAAACAGTAACCCAAACTTCAATCGTAAGAACATCTACTCCACTAACATCATGTACGGCGATTTCTACTATTACCGTTACGGAAAACGCAACAATAATGACCATTACAAGGCTTCGAACCGAGCGGAGAGGGCCGACTAGAAAACAGTGAGGTCAACACTAAGCCATGTTCTCGTACCTTCAACCGCCAGAGAAAAAGTCGAGGAAGCCCCGAACACAGCAGGAAGCGTCTCGCAAACGATGAAAACGAGATAAGCGAGGATGAGATTGAGCCGTGCCCGGCTACCCCTAAGAAAATTAAAAACGTCGGTGAAAGCTCTCATCAGTTCTCTGATCAGTTTGGGAAGACACACAAGCGACCAGACCTACCTTGTTTGCACCTTGAATTAATCAGTAGGTCTCGAATAAGCGTTCGTTCGCCTCGCTCTTGCATCTAAATTTCTTCGCCTCCGTCTTATCCTCGGCGCCAACGTAGGTGGAAGTCAATGAGTTTGATTCATATGGCTCTTCAGCGGTTAGAATTCTTCTCCATACTTTTGTATTTAGCTAAATCACCTTCTCTGTTTGTGTTTGATTTTGTCGTTTAGGTCATTAGATAATCATCAAACATAATATATGCAATGCAGGAAGATTATGGTACACCTGCCTGTGGAGCGACCTACCACTCCGTTTTGGCTCATTCTATGTCTTCAGATCTTGGTATGTTTTCGAACTCTTTTTATGAGTAACTATTTATATAACTCACATTGGTTAAGCTCTCATGCGCACCTTCACACCCCGACAGATATAAATTCTTTCGTTTTCTTCGACATCTCGTTGCAAAGAGCCCACCGTTTGTAAGTGACAAACCATTAGGCAAGCACAGCCCAACTTGATCTCCGAAGGAAAGAAAACAAGATTCAAAACGCCGTCAAGTAAGTTCCCCTACTGGAAACAGAGTTAATCATCGTTGTGTCCCTCTGGTCTATTCCCCTCCAACGTTTCTGACTTTTTCTGGGATCCCAGTCTGCGCGATCAGAACTCATGTGGGTGACTTTTGGGTTTAGAATTATTGACCAAGTCAAAAAAGATCTAGACCAGAACCACTAACATAAAAAATGCTCTTCATTCGATATGTTTATCATTCCAGTCTGCGATAGAGCCTTAACAATCTGATTTTTCTCCTCTTTCACAGTTTTCCTCCAAACTGCCATTCTTCACCCTCCAGATTTAGAGGCACCGCAATCATACCGACGTCGTTCCTCCTTCTACGAAAGCGCGCAATGTACAGGTCACGTATCTTAGTTCTCAAGTGCGGTCAATTCTCTACACGACTAATTTTTAAGCTAACCTGTGTATCCCTCATTTCCAAGTGTGCGCACACGTTCGACGCCGCTTTGAGGTCTTACTTTATTTCTTGCACGTTCATAGAGGATCTCCCTTACTTACTGCGCCAAAAGCACATTTCGTTTCAGTACCACTGTGGCATACAAAATGCGAATCAATTTGCTCGAGAAATGACGAAAATTCGGGTTCTCCCACTTATTCTGCATAACAGCCTATGTCTAGCTATCATTGGAAATTGTAGTAAAAGATGAATAATTGTTTATCTCGATCCTGATCACCCACGAAACCAATCTTGTAGCAACCCAAGCGTCGAAAAGAAAAATGATAACACCACTGAAACCCACAAAGAACACCTTGGCCCAAGTCCGAGGAAGAAGCTGATATGATGAAAGGTGTTGTATTTATTCTTATGTCGTTGTTTGGAGCCAAATAAGCTCTTCTTCTACAACGCCTGGAAGCATTGCGCACGATCCAAAAGCAATTTCGATCGCCTTTATGATTCCCAATTTATCAGAGAGCAAAATAAAATCCTGCTTTCGCTGTTTCACTACTTCTGTTTTTTAGAGTATAATGGAAGGTGTAAATGGTGTAAGAGGAAGTTTAAGAGTGGTTGTAAACAGCGGGTTGCAAACGATGATTGAGTTCAAATAAAAGCTAGTTGGCAGCTGCATTGAAAGATAGAGCCACATGGGTTAGGGCGCTTCATAGTTGTAAAGATGTTCGCTTTTAAACGTCCAGGAACTCACGAACAAAAGTCGAAAACAGTAGGTAGAGATTGGAACAGGTCTCATTGTTGTAATGACACCAAAATGTAATTATTGTAAGAATTTATAATTATCAGGTATTATTCCCGTGACGTGTGCGTTATTTTGTAAAAGGAGCGCATGTAAAATATACCTTGATCGCCCATAGAATGATTTCGAAGCGGAAGCCTAATCATAACTTCGCTTTTCGAAAGCTCTTTGATTGAAAATTCTTGGAATCTGAGCGAAAGGAAATGCGGGATGAATTATTCTTTCCTCCCTATAGACGTTGGAGGTGACCGCGATGAGTACAGTAATCGTTTTAGTAAGGCCCGAAAAATAATCAAATTGCTGATAAGCTGCCCGCATATAGCCAGCAGGCACGAACCAATTTCCTCAAATATATTTATTGTGCCAATAAAAGTTCCTGATGAGCACCTTACGTTTCATCAACCGGTGAGGTTTGCCCGCTAGGCCCCTGGTGCCCGCACGCTAGGACGCAATCGCCCTACGTCTCCGTGCCTCAGAATGAACAGCAAAAGGCGGCCTTGTTTAGAAATGGCGCCTCGGTCTACGTGAATGCACGCCGCAATGTCATTTCGCGCAGTCCAATGGCCGTATTTCTTCAGATTAATGCATTCTTTTCGTCTGTTACTTGTAGCAAACGTGTTGGCAAAGCATGTAAGGCTCTTGCAGAAAGTTATGAAGAATGGCAACTGCACAGCCATATGAAGTATGAATGCGGAGTCTCAAGAAAAAGACCAGAATAGAACGATTACCGACCAGGATTGTAGTTCTGTTTACCTCATGTTGTCAGCCCTTCTCTGTTGAACTGCGGGGTTTCTATGCATCACGGGCACACTAATCGTTTTGGTGTTTTGGTCACCGCTGACATCCATGTATTTCAACTCGAGGCTCAACACTTTCAAAATGTGAAGATTAAACGTATCAGCAAGCCAAGGGTCACATTGAGACATTTTTTTCCGTTCTAAATCTTACATTATGGCTCTCTGCATAAGTTTCTCGATTAGCATCTCCTTTCGTTTTAATTTTCCTGCTCCATTCTAGCAATGCTTTTTTTTGAGAGTGACATTTTCCAACCAATCCAGCAGAAATTCTTTCTATCAATATACCAAGTCCAAACAGGACACTTGGCTCAATGGCCCAAATTTGCTGCATGCTATTCATTTCCTACCAATTTACAAGCACCAATACGAACCGCTCATGAACTGAGAGTACGAAATCCATTAAAATATACCACTCGTAGTCGCGTTATTCAAGTTAAGACCTGTCCATTGCCATTCATACCGCTGGATTTGCTGAGACAAACTGGATTGGGACATATCGTCTCTGAATAGACTCCGGCACTATAACAAACGTGGTATCCACTCATCACAGATGCCCAGGAAGATCTGGCTCATATTATTACCCTTGAAACTGGAAGGATTCTTTCTGAATCCTGCACTGAAGTCGACTATTTCCCCGCGTTTTGTTGTCCGGAGCTCGGAAAAAACCCTTCATTTGCTGGAAACTACGGCCACTGAAAGCCTAACGAGCCAGGTTCAAGAAATTCAAGCACATATTTGGACAGTCCTGGCCATCACTTCGTGAAACTATCCTCTGTCAATGCTAGAGCGGGGATTGGCAACCATTGGGGCCGATTTTGCGATGATTGCAAAACGATCAGAGGAAAACACCTTCATCTGTGCGAGCACTTGCAGAACCTGGACGTCGAATAAGTGCCCTAGCAAGGTCTTTGAACAGTTTTAGTTTTCTGTGAGAGTGAGAAGATCGTGAATCATGTTCTCAAAGCAGATTGCATGCGTATGGTGACATTCACGTGTTCAAGAGTTAAAGGGAAGCCAATGGCTGCAAAGTAAGCACAGCAGGAATTTGCCGTGACTTGGGTACTTGGCGGGAATGTCCCTTTCATAGTATTTGATGACACAGACTTGAACGAGACGAATGAGGGATTTCTGAAGAACAAGCTTTAATCCACGAGACTAACGTGTATTTCAGCGAACCGAAGATTTGTACAAGAGGGTACCTACAACGAGCTAATATAAAGGCTTAAGGAGTCTTTTCAGAAGCTTGACGTTGAAATGTCTTGGATGAAACTGTGGAAGTAGGCCCCTTGCAAAATCAAAAGGCCGTTCATATGTTTGGAAACCTTGTAGAGGATTCGACTTCAAACGTGGCAAGGATCGTGTTCCAAGGCGAAACCTCACCGTAATTTTTTGCCCGTCAACCTGCCGGCTGATGTAAATAAATACATGGAATATACAAAGGCTGAAAACGTCGGTTTCATGGTCTCAATAACACAGTTCAGAAATGAAGAGGAGGTGTGGGAAAGGGGAATCGAGGGGGTCCCTGATTCGCGACGTACGTTTATACCGAAGACCGTAGGCGTCAAATGCAGGGTCTTTTCGAAGTAGAGTACAATATGGTGGCAGGAAACAGCACTGGAGCAAGGCCCTCCTCGAATAAATATGTTGGGGTGCGCGAAAGTGTCATCGGACGCTAAGGTTGGCTATTTAGTACACATGAATTTCTTGAAAACAAGTTTTCCATTGTTAACTTTTGCTCATGAATATGGCAATGACGACCTTTTCAAATTCGTTTGGTGGAAATAGCTGCATGTCCTTCTTTTTGCTTACCAAGATCTGCGAACACTATGAATGAAACATTTAAAATGCTATTAAGCACAAAAAATCTCTTTCCAACGAGCCCTTGACATTTAGAAAAGGGTTCGTCGACAGGATTCCGTTCAACATATAGACGCATTGATTGCAGTGGCAGTACTGAGTCGTGATCGACAAACGAAAAGAACAATTCCTTTCGGTAGTCAAATCTCCATGTAAAGTATGGCAGCAAGCTTAATGTTTCATGGAGAATTCCGGCCATACAAAAGTGTGTGCAGACTAGCTTTGGATCCGTTTGACCTTTACGTTTCTGCTGATAAGAATCAATACCCATGTTTGGCATTTCCATCTCTTCCCGCGCAAGTGGAGATTTTTTGAGCAAGAGCTACGAGGTAGCTCTATTGATACGAAAGAATATTGAAGGCGCTGAAACCTGTCTGAACGTAAATCTACTTTTGCCAGGGTAGATTGTAAACGCTCACATTTCTTCCACAATGGAGTATCCCAACACGATTGAATTTCAGATTTATGAACTCTTCAGACTGTGAAGCTACAACGCCAACATCGGAACTCGTATGGGTTACGATCTTCGTGATGTGCATCATGAGTTTTATAGAACACAATATTACTTCAGCTGAAACGAATGATGGTTCTGTCAACCAACCTAGATACGGTATTTTATCCTATGTTTCCAGTTCCTTTTTTCAATGCGTCTGCAACAGTCTCCGAACTCCAAGAAACTTGTACCTGTTGTGTTCTCTGAAATCTTTCATATGTTTCCCCAGCGAGTCTTGGTTCCGCATCAATTATAGCGATATTTGGATCGCGACATTTCGTTCCAAATGTGGTGCCTGAGATCAGACCCCTTCCCCCGATGGTATCAACGGTTGTGTCGAGGTTTTGAACTTATTCAATAAACTCCAGACCTCTTGTTCCATGACATGCCACAATTTTGGGGTTCCGGAAAGAGGTGTATCAGAATATCACACTCAGCTTTTCTTTGTGCTTGTTCGAATATTTGCATCCTGTCATGAGAAGTGGGCTGGTAAAAGGTAATCTGTGCTTCTCAGTTCTCAACAGCTTGTACTTTGACGGTGCTAATTGTCGGGAATGCCGAAGTGAGCACTGACATCAAGCAAAACAGTCGCCGTTGCAATCGCTTTGGTATGAATTTCAAAGGAGTGGGTGACAATTTGGCTGCCTTGAGTTGCTCTACGGTTGAGTCTTGTAAGTCGCCAGGGCCTGAGGTATCTTATAGACGCCACGTGGACTGGTCGGCCTCAGCCATACATATTTAGATAACTATTTACTGTGATAGAATAGCTTTCCAAATCAAGCGAGAACCTAGTGCCTCGCCAATGATATTTAATTGGTTCGATTGACCCGCTCTACTACGCTACCTCAGATTGAGACCAGTACTCTGACCCACCAGTCATTGCGTTACATTTTGGTCTACCGACTTAGAATCCCTTAGAAAAAATTGAGCTGACCACTGAAAAGAAGAATTATACGGATTCTAACCTTTGTTGTAATTCCCCAAGGGACAAGAGGTACAGAAACAACCGCCATCATGGACGCAGGAAACACACCCAACCGACAAGACCATAGGACTCCTACGGCAGAAAAAGTTGCGACCACATCGCCGACCATGTCGCTTGACCCTCAGGTTGATACCGCTAACGACTGCAGGGAAACGAGAACCCAGCCGCAAGACGTAATGAGACCCTGGGCAACCCTTAAAGAATTCGCCAAGAACCCACGGTGGCAGCGCGTTTACGAGAATGTCTCATCAGGGCCACTTCTACGCCAGGGAGACCACGAGAAGAACCCATAAGACAGAAGGAATCAGTCAGAACATTTCCAAAGGGCTTGCCGACCTCCTCTGGCCCCGTCTCCGTGAGCTCTGCTCAGCCAATGTGGATTCCATTGTGGACATGCAACTCCCTACAGCGATTGTAGCCCAAACGGATTACCTCATTACGCGAATAGTCTCTAAGGTAGGGGAGTGTGAATCATTCATAGACTACTTGCTACAGGCCGTAAAAGGAGCAGTCACCAGCCAGCTTGGCAATACGGTCCCTAATACTACTTCACAAGTCAACCATCCGGTTTCTATAGGGTAGTCGCCTACAAAACCCCCAGGAGTGGCGGTATTACCCGCCCATAGCCAAGAACAGCATCAGGAAAATCCAATGGGGAGATATTTAGGAGCAAAAGAGAGGCTTTGAGTCTAGAAGAGACACAAATTGCTCGACCCAAAGAACAATATGAGGTACAGCGACCTCAGTGCTCTATCGGATCTGATAAAAAGATCGATCCTTTTGGTCCCCCTTCCGATGGATAGAAACGAAGTGACCGCAGGAGAAAGAAGAACAGAAAGAATAAAACAAGAGAATATTCGGACACGAGTGATTCCGAATCAGCCTCGACTGATACGACCGACATGGAAGATGGTGAGGCTGCCGTTCGCAGCCTCAAACCACGGACAACAACCAACGAACTTTTCCTTATGGTTCTAGACAATTTCAATTACCGATTTGCCGATAGTTCTTCGAAATATTCTGGTTTGGTGGCTCGAAGAGTCGCCAGATGGGCCAAACGGATGCAACTAACCATTACGGACACTTTTTCGGGTTCCGATCCCATTGCTACCCTTAGGTTTCGTAGGTTGTTCCGTACGGCTTGTGGTCAGAACGGTGTCCACGAGGGCGCCGCTCTGTACCTTTTCCAATTCTTTCTTAAAAGACAGGCCCGTGACCGAGTTGTTTCGGAGATATCTGGCACAACTGACTTCGTGGATGATCAAGACCGTGAGCGCCTCTGGTCATATTCTTAGGTTGTTTATTACCTCTTGTAAACTTTTGCACAGATGAAGTTATATTGAATGCTTACTAGAAAGTAATATCATTTAGGCAGAGCTCCAACATGACCAAATCGGCTTTCGCAGACGACCTATGGAAGAAGGCTTACCGATGTGGAAATGTATTCTCCGAAGGACGGTCACTTCATCACGAGATTATTCCCTGCCATTCGGATACATGTCCGCAATTACCACACCGAAAACCCACAATACTCCTTCCGATGGCTCGTCACCTATGCAGCATGGGGTGAAGGGTGAGCGGGTGAGTGGGTTGCCCAAGATTGGGCAAGATTAGACGAGAGGTGATATAAGTGGTCCCTATAGAGGTGAGTGTCGTGCTGATGTGGTCTGGGTTTTTTTTGTGACTGAGATCTGACTATTGTCTGTTTATTGATGCGAATGCAAAAAGTGAGGGCAACACCAGGAGCACCTGTTTGGCAGAGGTAATTTTGTTTCTATGAAATGTGCTTGCATGAGGCGAGAAATTGGGTTCTTGCTTGTGTGGTTTTGTGATTTCTATTTTGTTATGTAGGAAATTGTGATTGGCGAAGATGTAGGGTGAACTGGTGGTACCGCTTCGATGGATCTTGGAGAATGGAGGGTTGTTCGAGTCGCGCGAAGCCCAATGCAAAGTGAAGCGCAACGATCGGAGGAAGTGATGCGAAGCGGGTCACTCCATATTAAATGGGAAGATCTCATTTCACGTGCAACAGAGACCGGTTTCGGCTCTTCGTTGCAGCATTGCAGTATTATGCACTGGGCATTGGGGTCATCAAAGAGCATTAAACTGAATGTTCAGTACATTTGAATGGTTTACACTAGCTACAATACCTGCGCGAAATGAATGATCATGAGCTAGATAGCATTCAGTATAACTATCTTTTTCGGTAAAACTCACGGTCTAGCATAAATGAGCATCGAAAGACATTTCACAAGTTCTCTTCCATTCTTCTTAGTGTACCAGTGTTAAAATAAAAGTTTGCTAGTTTTCTAGGTTCTCCCAAAAATTCACTTGGGCGAGTATTTTTCCGCTAGGTATTCTGGCATCGAAATTCTGCGGTTTTTTGAATGATAACCATAGACATTCTAGCACAACCAAACTAGAAATCTAGCACCCCATACTAGCTTTTCGAAAACACAGACGCTGCTCCTGTGGCCATTATGGAGGCCGAATTGGATAATTTTCAACTACAACTCCCGACGAGGACCTCGCTTCTTTGGAGGGGACAGTCGCTATCGGAGCAGAATTCGAATCCTTTAGGCCCAATGTGATTGATGTTCTCAGAGAAGACCAGACCATGTGGTCAGGGAGATTGAGAAAAATCAGAGCCACTGCACACCGCATTGGCCTTCATGATCATGCTAGAACACAGTTCCAGCCACCAAACTGGACAGATCTGAAGGGTTGGGAAATTTTCGCCGACCAGATGGACAAAATGTACAAAGCTCACGCCATAGAGTCGGCGTCCTCGAACGAATCTGAGTGGGCAAGTTCCATTGTCCTCGCGGCTAAGAAAGATGGCTCCGTCAGGTTGTGTGTCGACTATAGGAGGTTGAACGCAGTAACCAAGAGGAACTCATACCCGATACGCCGTATGGATGACTGTCTAGATTCCTTAGGTGCAAAAACCGTGTTCACCACTCTGGAAGCTATATCCGGATATTGGAAAAAGCCTGTGGCTGAAGATGCAAGATCTCTGACAACCTTCATCACCCATCAAGGTCTTTTCACATTTACTTGTATGCCCTTTGGTTTAAAAAATGCGCCAGCGACCTTCCAACGGGTAATGGACATTATACTGTCCAGATTCAAATGGAACTTCGCCCTGGTCATACTGAAACCCCGCAATTGCGCCTTATTGCAGGCCCCAGTGGACTATCTTGGTCACGTCGTCCTCCCAAAAAAGTTAAAGGTAGACAAACGGACCACGGAGGCTATCTGTCAGGCTAAAACTCCAAGAACCCACGCGGAACTACGATTTTCTTTGGGTATGTGCATGTCTATCGACGTTTCGTCCAAGGAACTGTTACAATATCGACCTCTCTTAATGCAATAATGAAAAAAAAACACTTTCGGAGTTTGAATGCCTTACCGAGGACGAATATCAGGCATTAAAGACCTGAAAGGACAAAATGCTGAACCCAACCATACTGGCTTTACAAAAACTCAATAGTCCATTTTTCTTGGACACATACGGATCTGATGCCCAAGTCAGATGTGCACTGCTACAGCAACAAGATTCACCAAAGGATTACCGACCGATTGGAAACTGGAGCAGAACGCTCACCAGCACGGAGCGAAACTACAGGACTACCGAAAAGGAATGTGTCGCCATAGTATGGTCTGTATTATAACTCCGAACATACCTCCAGGGAACTTAGTTCACCATTAGGACAGACAAGGATTTACTCCGCTGGTTACCCAATATGACCGATGCATCAAGTCGCTTCGCTCGTTAGCGCCAAAGGACTGATTCTAAGCAACCGTTGAATTGTTGTTTTTGAGATATGGGAACCTTCTGCAGTGATTATGAAATCAATGAGGCACTGAAACTCAAATTGTACATTACTATTTTCGAAATTCTCGCGTTTCTAGTGTGACGAGCTGCCTAACCTTGCTGTTTTACAAACCACAATGTCGCTCATGGACGTTTGAAGGGTTTCTTAGATGTGCAAATATCTCTCCAAGTTGGCAAAACTGCACTCATCGAGACCAATATTTCTCACGATTCGTTCAACACTTGTGTCACTTTCAGATTCCCAGATTCCGATCGTTCTGGAACTGAATATTGGCGGTGGGCGTATGTTTCATTCATGTTCGTATTTGAATTCTGGTTTGGGTTTTCATCGTATTCAAAGCCAGGAAGAGGTAGACATTCTCTCACTTGCTTTGTTTCCACGGGCGGAATTGAGAGCAGTAATGATCTTTTCCATCGAGTTGCTTGCTTAAATGATCGTCTCAGTGGGCTCTGTTTATATAATAGGAGGTCTTTTTAATTCTATTCTTGTTCAATTTGAGGGACCTGAGTGCTGATCTCGTAAGCTCCATGGGTTTCCCATCTGCACCGCTTTCGTCCATACTTTGACGTCATATTTGGAGATATTGCGGGCGTAGCCGCCTTCAATTTGATATCACTAGTCAGAAGTTTGTACTGTTTGTTAAGTAAAGGTACAGAGACGTACTTATCGCAGTTAGTATCATGAAACATGCCTATGTACAAAGCCCAGACCATTATAGCTCTTCTTTCCGAAATATTTCGAAACACTACGTCTCAAAACGATATTTAACACGAATTCTCGACGTAATCTTTTAATTCCCGAAGTGACGGTTCGGTTCTCGAAGCGCTGCTTCTCTTTTACTTTTGGCAGGGGTTTTGTTTGACGTTGATTTTTAGCAATGCGTTTCGATTTAATGAATTAAGAGTGCAGGTATTTTCTCTCCTCATCTCTTCTCTTGCTTCTCACCCCGTACTTTCTATTTTTGGCACTTGTTCCGACCGAGCCATAACGTATTTCATTCCCCCTTCGACACGCATTTTTACCCCTTTTCTGACCTATTTATATTGACGGAGAAAAACCAGTAGAAGATTGTCAAGCTGCAGCCCCTCTTCTTCAAGTCCCCGCTGTCACGCAATCATAGTACGCTTTTACATTTCGTTTTGTGTATAACTTCGAACACTAAACTTAACCTCTCATTTCCAGGTTGCTGATGATTTCTGGAGTTATGCAAAGCGGCGTCACTGCTGATAGCGATGTTGATCATGTATCACTTTCTACTACCAATCTCAGTATCAGAGGATGAAGACAACAGAAGCTGCATAGCATTTTGGGGGCACTACCTGCCGATGACTGCACAGCACAGAATATAGAAGCATAGAATGAAGGTAATCCCAACTATGACCGCTCACATGCGCTACAAAACGCAACTCAGGATACTCAACTTTAAGCCTGAGCGTTGTTTCCATCTTATGCTGTTCGTATTCTCACTGCAGAGAAATTGAATTGGTCTTGTAATGCGCCATGTTTGGCAGACAAATATTTTCACCTTGACGTGAGTGAGTGTTAGGGCATTTAATGAGGGTGTGTTTCTCAACACACTTCTTGCAGTTCTTTGATGTAAAAGCGCATAGTTGCATGGAGTTTTCGTAGTGACATCTCTTGCAGTCATAAGTGGCACAAAAACTTGGCATTCATTTTCAATTTGGTTGGTTTTTTATTGCAAAACTTCTTATGATTAGCCATAATCTTTTCGAAAGGCATAATTCTTCTTTCAGTCTTTTTGCAGATTAAGTGCTACTTTTCATTCTCGTTGCACATGGCAACCCTCCGACGAGGACATTGGTACTTCTACTTAACCTTCCTCGGGCAAAGTGTCGGAGAACTGGTAGTTATTTTACATGTCGCGTTCTTTTTAGAACTAGCGCAGATTCTAACATGTAGCGATCTCTTAGTCTCACAACTTTTTCAGGGTTTAAACATCGATATGTTTTTCTTTCAAATACGATAACAATGCTCCAAACGTTTTTTATTTTTCTCTTTCTCGTTCTTTTTACTATTCTTTGGATAAACGTTTCTCTTTTCATTGTCATTTTCATTATTATCGGACATCTATTTGGTTATCTATGTTCTTTTTTTTCCCATTTCCACAATTCTTTTGCATGTTTTTGTGAATGCTAACGTAATCGGAGATCGTTGATGACCTCTGAAACTTGGACACAGCATCTATTCAAAAGAGAACCGTTTTTTGAGAAGGATATTTGTCGATAAGGACTTATGAAACTGGGGAAGTGTAGTTTGAGTCTAGTACAGGCCCATCTGGCGAACCTGGAATACCATAGGGAGATACCATTGCCATATTACAAAGGTTGGTCAAAACAAAGATTGTTTCAGCACGAAAAATCATTGCATTTCATTCGAACCCCAAAAAGAGGTCAGGGTAAATGAAGATGGGAGAAGCGGTGGAGATCGAATGCGGTTTTTTGATGCATGCTAACAACGACTTCTTATATATTGAGAAGCAGCTGAAAGCATGGAGATGCAAGGTGCATCACGTTGAAATTGGTGTTAACGTTAGTGAAATGTGAACTTGAATCAAGGGGTCCGCTCGCGGCCGCTTTTCTTTGAACTCCCATTGTTAGTAACGGAGATCGATGAGGGGAAATATGTATCTACTGGGTGGCGGGCTGTTGAAGAAAGGCGCCATGTCTGGACAGGAGCTCGTATCTGTGGTCTGGAATAATGTGCAAGTTTTGACTTCCGTTACTGCGAGAGCAGTGGGTGAAGACGCTGGTGAACTTGTTCTGAGATGATTAATCTCGTTTGCATGTCTCGTTACTTCTGATATTGACGTTTCTGCCCTACTGCAATGGAAAGAAATGTTCAAATATTAATAGAATTCTTTGTATTGGACATTAGGAAGCAAACAGAGGCGCCGGGTATCTTCCAACCACTTTGGAGATAAAGGAGAGAATTTGATCTTCGATGATTACCAGGTTTTGTTGCAACTCAACACTGCGATGAAAAAGTGAGCGAATGGCACAAGAGATGTGGGAAGGCTGGTTCCGGAAATAGTTATAACGATATAATGTATATCCTGAAAACTTGTTCAGGTCCATGGAGGAGCTGAAGAAGAGCATCATGCTTGTTTCACCCAACTCTCATATCAGGGAGAATGGATATAAACTAGAGGTTCAACGGGTAGCTCGGCCATTTTAATATGGCGTGTTGAAACAGAGCTGGCCGCTCTGAAATCGACAACGGAGGAACCACCTTGCGTCCAAAGGTGCCGCGTTTTCATCGTAACTATCTTTATAAGACTCCCCCGTGAAGCGTATTGTGATCTCTTAACCCGGCAAATAACTTCGCAAGGCTAGACCGCCAACCCTCTACGAAGCACAGATAATGCGTGTACGATATGCATCAGACTGCACTGCGCCACTCATACACGTTCTTCTCGGCGTGTCCGCTACACCTTAAACTGCGCTTCTTTGTCCAACCCCTCAGCCTGTCGAGTCTGCGGCGGCAAGTCAGCATCACAGAACTCCATCCGCTCCTCCCTCTCCAATTCCAGTGCCGGTCGAGCGAGAATGTCTCGCGCATTCTGACAGGATGCCCAACCCTTATTATGCCCATCATTTCTTTGGACCTTTTCGCCACCTACTCAAGCTACCGGATGTTTGCGGCATCGTAATGTTGCCTTTTATTCCTATCGGTCGGTAGCATTATTTCTGCTGGTGGAAAGCTCCCTTCTCATTGATTTCTTTTTTTTTGCGAAGCTTGCCTTCTCAGAAATCTTACGACCATCGATGGAATTTGCATATATACACACACACATGTGCTTCAATCTGTGTATATTTGTTTCCATCTGTATTCTAGCCGCCACGTTCGAAAATAGGCTCAATACTCCATACAAGTGAAGAACAATATTAAGCCTTGTTACGTACGATATTCACAACCACCGCGTGTGAGAATGTTTTAACCCATTTCACCTAAAGTCATATTTAAAGGCAAACGGCTTGTATGAAACCCTAAAAAAATGCATCTTTCAACGAAGAAACATGTCTTTATTTTTCAGGTTTTAGCTGTGTGCGTAGCGAGGTATGAAACTGTTGTGGCGTCGTTTTCGTCGGAGTGATGTACTTTCAGCGTGTCTGTCCCGCATGCAATGGAAAGAAGCCCAAAAGGCGCACAAGATGAGCTGGAAGCAGAAAGATGGAAATGAGAAATGAAAATGTCCCGCACTGCCCGAGTAACAACATCATCGCTCAATCCAATAAATAGTTTCTTATACTCCCACTGCATTCCGTACCTTTGGCACTCCTATTCCGTGCAGAGGTACTTCTTAATACTGCTTCCTGATAAGTGGCTCCGGCCGCATCAGCCTAAGGTTGTCTATCACATGAACAGCCTTAAGTACCAGCATATATGTTTCACGATGGTGGCGTTTCACGAAGCCGTACAAAGCCTGAAGCTCTCGTTTTCTCTTCTATCGTGAGCAAAAATTGCTTCAAAGTACATAAAAGAGCTGTACGGATAAAATAATCTCCAACGTAGCATAGAAGAGAACGCCGTATTGCTCAAGCACAACGCGCAAAGCCACCATGCCCAAACAACATTTCTATCAGCACGAACTGTGACGAATACATACATGTACATATACATGTTTACACATTCTTCAGGCACAAGAAAACTAAATTGGAAGAGCCGAAAAACCACAGAAGAGCACCTAGAAATGTCTCTAAAGCGCATCTTTAAGCACAAGCACGTTGCACACAGCCACTTTGGGGTTCTTCTTGACAAACGCTACTGAATCGTCCAGCACCATGCCCTTCATCCAACACAAAAAGAACACAGAAAAGGCCGGTTCCCTGCCCACCTCGATGGTTCAGTGAATGGAAACCTTCCTTTCTTCGTTTATCAGGCATTCTAGTGGGTGGGTGGCGTTTTTGGGGTTGCCTCTCTTTGAAACGCGATCCGAATCTCGAATCTGATGACGCACTATTTTGATGCTTTGATGCTCTTATACCTCGCCAGTGGCAGCTCTCACTGAATAGCCCGATGCTTGAATTCCTCATCAGTCTGCACTTCAACACGGTTATCACGCCAGCATCAGCCATCTTCTCAATATCTGCCACTCTCTACGAATACGGCCTGACAAACATGCTCGACGGCACCTTACCAAACAATAAATCCAACACAAAATTAACGTCGCGAAAGAGGTTTTCACTGCTGACAACCAGCAAGTCCACCTCAAAGATTGCACGGGCATTTGGTTTGCGCTCCCGCAGATCATGTTTAGATTCGGTATAAACCAAGATATACGGATACAAAAACGGCTGAACCTGCAAATCAACCCACACAGAAAGGGTCAATCGCACCCCTTACCGTCGGTTTTAAGAATTTCAACCGGACTCAGCTTGAATGACGTGTGAATATCCGCCAGAGCGGCCGTAACATGAATGATATCGCACTCCTTCGCCGGAAAGTATATGCGAATCGCAATTAGAATGCAATGCCAGTTCTCGTCCCAGACATGCAGAAACACTTTTTCAGCGGCACACGCGACGCAGTTCGGGTCGCGCTCCCATCGCCTGCAGCCGTTGAGGCGGCGACTGAAGTACCTCTATTCGAAATTTCTGACAGACGCACGCGCGAGACGGGTATGGTTAGCTCGAGCAGGGCGGAAGCCAGAGCATTCATGAGCAGCGAAGGCCTTTCAATCCACCCGCCAATGTCGGGAATGCTGTCCTGTATCTAAACGCATTCGCCGTCCTTCACGGGACCAAACCCGAAACGAAATCGCTTTCAAGTCGCACGGTTCGTGCGCGAAAAGCGACCCAAATATTGCCCACGAACAACGGTTACTAAAAAAGATATGAAAATGGACAAAACACGTCCAAAAAGTTTTCTTTGGTCCCAGTATAGATCACATTTTGAAATATCCAATAGCATGAACTACACTTGGGCCCTTCTTCCTTCATTCAGAAATACTTCGAAGACTATTTTACTCGCAACTGACATCCTTTTAACTACATTCTGGACACGTTTTGCGTGCGACACGCAGTTCTGGGCAATGTGTGGCCTATTTTTGAGCCAAAATCATGCTTCACTGACATACACCAGATACGAGAAAAGAGGGTTCTGCCGCTTGCGTTTCCGAGATCCGATGTCATCTACATAAGTTGTGGCTAGACTAACTACGGTGAGGTGATCCATGAACGTTTCTATATTCAATAGCTTAAAAAAAAACTTCAGAAGAATTTCCATGAATTTTCATTGCAATTTTTACCCATTCAAAACCACGGTACGGAAGATTAGAGCACCTCAACATGGAGATATATCAACTCTGATTGTGGACAGGACAGAATACAAGTTCATTGAACTGTCAAGACCTGGAGGGACTCTAAAGCCGCAGCTAAGACTTTTGATGCAGTTGCATTCTCGTTCTGCAAGGAAACCACTCATGTCATGTTGTCTGCAGCTGCCTCATTTGGAGTTGAAACTCATTTATTTACGCAGAACAATGATGAAACGGAGGCCTCTGAGTGAGGGAGAGGTGAATTTGATGCCTCGTGAAAGCCACTCGCAGCGGTTTCTATTAGAGTGGTTAGAATTGAATTGGCTAGAAAAGGTGTTGGACAAAGTATAATACCCACTAAGATCCTTGATATATTTTTTTGCAACTTATGTACATTATAACACTTGTTAAAGCCAGCTAAAAAAGGGTTTGGATTTGGAGCACGTTTGACTACATTAAACATATTTAAGAGATCAACCAGATATATATTTAACATGCACTTGATATTTACCGATACGATTCCAGCATTTATCTCGTGTACTTTCAAATTTGTTTTTACACCAAGCCGAGGTTAATATTGCGTTGTAAGTGTATCAAGTTCGTACCATGCTCTTGCACACAACTATTGTAACTATCAACTTCAAGCAGAGGTTATATTCAAAATGCATCTCTACCAAGTACGAGATATATCCGTTCAAGTTCAATGTTGTGAAGAATATGTCTCAATCATATATCAGATAAACTCTGGAGTAGTTATGCTTGAAGTTGTATATATCTCTTTTTCATCGCGCGTGCGTGCAAAACGGCTGCAATATCCATTAGGGATACAAAGGCTTTCTGGTTGAGTTGTTGCAAAACAAAAGAGCTCTTTCGAGGGACTTGTTACTGGAATAGTTCTCATGATTCATGAAAGCGTGAGTTATTTGAAGCAAAGAAAGGCCGGGGAGTGTTCATCGAGAACTACAGGTTCAGTTTCAGAGTGCCTTGGCGTTGGGGCAGAAGCTGAGTAAGGTTTTTGTAAATAAGGGATTCGATCGGTACAAAACTGTAGAAAGGTATGTCGGGAGAGTAGATGCTTCTAGTAGTGTGTTTTTTGGTTGTTCTGAGCACTCAAACGAAAGACTAATTTGAAAGGATGGATAAATGCCGTCAAATCTTTGATTGTTCTTTAGCGTGTAGCCGCTACGCCCCGCCGCAGCGCTTCCCCTGTCAAAAGACTTCACGTTACCTTTCTGTTATTCGCGCTATCTCCCAAATATTTTGGCCCCACGCATTTTTTACCAGCTCGTGCTCTGAGGGCACGCAACTTTGCGCTTTTTGAAACGTATATGCCTTGTCGGACACTGTCAGTCCGTGTTTCAATTTGGACTCCGTGATGTGCTTTCACGTCTTAAACGCTGCACGGCTACATCATGATCCAAAACCATACCAAGCTGTTCACCCTCTAATTCGAACAGCGTCCCTTCATTAACCAGTCTGCCGAAGATAAACAATTCGAACAGCTCCAGTATCGAAATGTGGGCGATTCTAAATGTACAGAACCTATGCCGTCTCCTACTCTCGTAGTTCTGTTCGGTCTAGAACGTGGCCATCGCTGGACACATTCGCAGTTCTAGGGCCTGATTCTCTACATACTCGTTGCAATGAGCAGATATTGCAGGCCTGTTCCCCCGAACAATCATATTTCCAACCGTACTCTCTGGAAAAGTTCTTTTGGATTCAATATATGTATAAAAAGCAATGCACACTGAGATATATTCGGCTGAAAAACTTTAACACACTGATTATCAAAAAGAGACTGCCCCTTTTCTACAGTCGCGTAGAAATGCCGATGTTGTTAGTGATATTGAATGAATGAAGACTGTTCATACCCCGAATCATCCATTTTTTGTGCTTTCGGTAGTGAGAACTAATCGTATTACTCAATGACAAAGTCATTATGGTATGTCGAAAAATTACTGAGGGAGCTACTATTCCATTTACACGCACAATACCTTTAAGCCTAACACGAAGGCTAAGAAGTGGGTCGCGCGAATCAACTTTGCACTCCTTTCGTATGCGTGGATCACGCCAATCACTGGGAGCTGCACGTGTGCGATGGATTAATTACATGGGTGAAGATGTACTGACTATATGTGCATCTTGTGAAGGAGGCAGTTCTCTAGTACGGGCGATGTAAGCCTCAACAAAGCTATCTCTCCACTGCCCACCTCCATTATTAGCTCTGAACTCGGGCGGGTTTTCTGCGGTGCTCCGGGCACCTGTCTTCGATTATTCTTGCAAGGTCACCAAAATCTCATTTTGTATGATAAAAGTTTTACACACTTCGTGTTCATGTAAACCGGTTGGCGACGAGCTCAACCATAAAGCATTGATAGGAATCAACCAACGTTTTCGGAAGAGAGAGAATAGAGGTCCAGAATGCCATTCAATCGGGAAATATGGGACCCCAATGATGCAGAATACACCAACGGATGAAAGAATGGATAAGAATTTACTCTAGAAGTTTTCAAATTAGACTATAAAAAACATACTTCAGTTGGCTGTAAAATGGAGAAACTTTGTAATAACTTTGCTCTTTTCATGCCTTTTTCCGATCCCCGTTTTTTCAAACGGCGTTTTGAAAGTTTTCTCAAAAGCCAATTTTTACACCGGGAAAAATAACATGCTCGAGAAAGGCAAAGCAGTTGCGTTAGTAGCCTCGAAACCGTTGAACAAGGGCTGATATGGACAACATTCACCATTGACTCACCAGCTAGAGCAACAGAAATGTGTGATAAATAAGAAAACGGAGAAGGTACGGATAGGGGAAAATTTGTGAACTCGTTTTGCAAAGAGCTAGACTTCGTTACTCTTAAATAAATCATCAGCTATCTCATGAATGCGAGCCGACAATCGCCGGACGTTTTTGAACCCGCGAAAATTCATACGAAACTTAAAGATATGATCAAATCTAGCCTCTAGGAAGACCTGATTTAGGGCAGTCGAATGTAGCCCGAAGAAAGGGAATAACCACAAATCCCTTAGAATAGGTATTTCTTTACAACATAATGGGGAAAAGCTACTCTTTACTAGATTCGATATGCACCGGATTGGCTAGAGACCGATTAACTTCCTATGTATGCCACGCAGAAGAACAGAGTCTTTGGCATGGTAGTCTTGTGGGACACCCAAATCATTGTTTTGGATATTGTGATATATACATGTGCACCATCATGCGGATCGCTTCAGCTTCCGAAATGAGAGACCTTAAAACATATTCCAGGTTTCGTTTTGAACGCTAGTGACAACCAAAGGCTTCTGATTTCAAACCTATTTAAATATACCAGAAGCCGTCCGTAACAGATTTCTACAAGAAGCAATGCTTCTGCGAAAGGAAGTGACTTCTTCTGCGGCGGTTTTCGTTCTTTTTGAAATAGCTTACAAGTTTACTTACGCTATTTTGCTGATTAAAGGTGAACATGGCTTTTGCAGATTATAGCTCTTTTTCTCTGTCAAACGTGCTATCTGGAACTTTTCCATGTGATCATCATGATTATTTGTACATTCAGTATAGTACGTAGCCATAACGGATATATACTTTGCGGCGAAAATGAAGTTCTACATTGCAATCCGATAAAATGAAAAGAACTGGTTCACTTTAATGAGGATATCGGTGATGAGAGTTTGGTAAAGTATTAGCACGCTTCAAGATGTGCTGTGGCTTGTGGAATGGATACTTCCCTTCAATGCGAGAAATATCACAACCTCTATAGTTTGTCGTGCACTTATAAACCGTTGTATCTATCCTTCGTGGTGAAAATAATTCGAAAAGATAGAATCTAGACTAAAGACACACGAAACTTTCCAATATTCCCGAGTTGGGATTAAACATTTAGAGACAGTGCTCTAAGCTGTACGGGGTAAAATCCGATTTCTTCTCGGAGAAAATCCATCCAATGCACTCGGACTAACGTAGGGGCACGAAAACGGGACTGAGCCGAGGGTAACCAAGAACGAATAAACGCACACGGCTTCATAGCCATAGCTAAAGCAAGTTTCATCCACCCCGAAGACATGAAAGCCTTGTTGGGCTCTAAAGAACCGCGTATGTTCCTGCAAAACAGTACTTTGTTCTGGAAATACCGTGATATGGAAGTCCAGAAACTTGGAAAATGCGACGGTTTTTTCTTCGAAGTGAGTCTCTCAGGTATCGAAAAAGATCCCTCGAAATGAAGTAACACTTCCTGTGTAGCACGCTGTTCTGTGAGACGTCAATCATCTATATCGTTTGGTCCCTGTCAAGCAAGTCGCAGTCCAATTCTTCGCAGAGGCGTGCCCACAGTTCGTCATCATGAACTGATAAGAAACAATCTCGTGAAACACATTCACGAAGAAACTCCTTCACTTTCGACCATATCAAATACCCCCTCTACTTGCAAACATGCCAAATTTTCGTGCAGGGCTGACAGTGAAAATCTGAGACGATAACAAAGACCATAGTGGACGGAAAAGAATAATCTCATGCTTATAAAGTGTGAATAAATTTATACTTTTCAGTAGCAGTAATAAAATGAACTATTTTGCATACATCAACGATAAAAGCACGACACGAACCAGCAATTCACTCTACTGCTGGGGCTTTCGTAAAACTCTAACTTATTCACAACGGTTTTTTCTATCCCATTATACTTGCGTCCGTCGAAAAAATGAAAATAATGCAATTATACACGGACGAAAAATCAAGGGTCTCCTCAGTTTTTTATATCTAGATTGGAAAAACCATGTCCTCTAGTCGGTTCTTTGGAACAAGGCTCGGGCGGTTAGTCAACTTTTTCCATGTCTTGTTTATGGCGTTCGCCTTGACGATTCAGTTGAGAAAAGATCAGGAAGATGCGCGAACGGAAAAAAAAATTCACATTGCTGGAAACCAAAGCATGCTTATATTTCTAGTGAGTGACGGCGAAAAAAGAAGCCAAGCACCTCGTTACATTTAAAAAGGTAAAGCTAGGTAGCCGTTCTTTTGCAGTACTGCTTTCGTTATAGCTCTTTGGCAACAACTACAAAATGTCGGTATGGTTACGCTTCTACTTCCAAGCTCTACACAGAAAGCATGTGCTATAAATGAAGCTTCAAATGACGATTTTTCAAAATGTGACACATAGGTACTCGCTCGTTAAACGAAGCCAAAATCAGTGCTCCAAGCAAAATGCTATGAAAAACGTATATCGCATACTACTGTTTTCTAATTGACTTCCAATCTTCGCAAAATACATTTGTTCGACTCGTGAATTCTAATCGTTTCACAACCACTTTGAATTTAAGTGTGAGAGGAGCGTAGGGACAAAAAGTAATTCCAAGCACTATGTTCGGCTTGAGACGAGTGTATATTTATTTGGTACCCATTTTGTATTCCAAATTGTCACTTTCAAATGCTAATGCGACTACGAATGGGAGAATAATTTGTACTTTCCCAAACACATCATCAGATTTTTGATTTCGTGAGCGTTCCAGTTGCTCTTTCGAAACCCAGAACGTCTGGATGAAACGTCGTTTACTGTCCATCGTTTGGAGAAAAAAGCCAGTTGGCATTCAAATCTTGACAACAATCCTTGGCAATGGCCATTTTACCACTGGCTCTGAGTATTCGCCTTCTTCAGCTTTGAAAAACTTAATTTCTTCATTGCTCACACCCGAAGGCAAATGTATGACAACCGTGCAACGGCGAGTGGTAGTTTCATGTTCGATCTACTCCAAAACTAGCTCGAATGGAACAAATATCTTTTGAGAAAATAGAAGCTCTTTCTCTGCCTGTTCATCGGAAGATCTTTCATTTCTTTCCGAAGAAAGTGATAAACGCTCAACATCCGGAACATTTATCTCGGACCTAGCGAAAGGGATTGGTTACGTATTTAAGGTGCGTCGCCCAAGCTGTACGCTAAGTTCATCTTCATAAGGATAAACAAGTTTACAAGACAAATAAAAAAGAAGAAATATGGATATCGGCTTCTTACCATCCTTACGTAGATCATGTTCTTCGAGAATAGCAACGTAGCGCTTTCGAAATGTCCGCAATCGGTACTTGCGAAACAGTTGTTCCGAATCCCAAACGCTTGCAGCGCTTTCATTTCCTTTGATTTTTCTGGATTTGAACATTTTCGTGGAAGCTGGACAGGCTTTCCGTTTTTAGTTAACCGTGATTCTTGTTGAATGCGCTTCTTGGTCATGTTGTTTGTTTGTGAAAAATATGCAAGAGCCGGCAAGCAGGAAAAGGCTTACAAATTTTGCAATGAATGTCGTAACTAAGATACGAAAAACGCCTGCAGATGCTTCTACATACGGCTTCATATTAATGAAGAAGTTTTGAGTCGTATAGGTCTGTCTTCCACAGCTTTCAGGCCGACAAGTTCTTTTTACTGAGCGTGAAACCTACATAAAAACGAGGGTGCCACAAATTCAGTAGCATTGGAATGAATCCCAAATTCTTCTTTCTGTGTTTGATATGTAGGATAAACCCTCAAACACACCCTGCTGTTGTAAACTGTCAGTACTGCAATGAGTTTCTTCGTTTCTTGGAATGCCAGCGACTTTATCTCAGAAACATGGTCTTCAGTCAGTATGACACGTTCCTACTAAAGACATTCTTATACCTGAAGAACTGATAGTTCCGAAACTTGCTGACAGTATGATATGACATATATCTATGCATTGACCTCCAAGTCGGTGCTGAGGCCCCCAAAGATCGTCTTAATCGCGCGGTATTTGCGAAAAATCTCTTTTTGCCAGAGGCCAGAACTGTCTGAGACTGTGGTTGTTTCTAAAACTTTTTTGCTATTGGAATCCTTTTTGGGATAGTATATCTATGGTTGGCTACTGTTGATAAGAAAGAGAAGCTCAAACTTCAACTACATGATCTGGATGCGGTATATACCATTTTTGGTGATATATATTCCATCTCTTGAAAGGTGCCTTCTTAACGGATGATGTCTTTGAGACTTCTATCAAATTGAAACGAGAGCGCAACTGTTCCTGCACTTATTCTGCACTTATCGACGACAACGAACACATTATCCCTCAGACAGGGGTTTTGCAACAATCAACAAAAAGATAAGTAGCGGTACAAGTTGTATGTAGCGATGTGTATCGCTACATACCGCGAAGTACTGGTATGTTATGGTATCTTATTAGCAAATGTGTGGCTCCTTTCTAAAAGATTTTGAAAGGTGGTAAGATCAGAAATATGAAAAAGTTCTAATCTGTCAGTACTACACGAAATTTCATGATATACAAAGATATTATAATGAACGTCACCTTTCAATATTTGTGGCAAGCAAAAAAAAAAGATCACAGCAGTAGAAAGATGTGATGTCAGATCGTTGCAGCTAATTCGGGGAAGTACTTGTTGATTTGATACAAAAATATGATGTCATCAGCCCAGATATTGTTAACAGAGAACGCCAATCGTTTTGAAAGAGTTGAAGCTAAAAACCTAGTACTTTAGGTGCATTATGTTGGAATTCCCCCAATATAGAAATCTCGTTTGGCAATGAGATTGTTCAGTGTGGAAGTATGGAAAGCTTTGCTGCCATTTTTGAATTAATCAAGAACTATGCAGCCAATGCATTTCTAGTAACTTCCTTTAATCTGAACTACAAAAAACAAAGATATACAGATTACAACTAAATTCTGTTTCTGCACCGTTCTTCTCTTTTACAAGGTTAAAATTACGAAAAAGAGTCTCAAAGTAACGGCAGCCAGTTTTTCGATTGTGGCTTCCAAGATGGTAATGATATGCACCGGGCTTTCCAATACCGGCAGTTCCGGAAAGTTCCGATCTCTGTTTGGCATGTATCCTTTACTTTGTTTTATTCTCTGGAATCATGTAACATCAGAGCTTCCTCCAGATGCGAAACTAGTTCTTTTGCTTTGGGGATTGTTCTTCTTAAAAATTTTCGCAACAGAAGACATACATTCACAAATTGCAGGCTCTCATCCTAAGAAATCTCGAAAATGGGCATAGCTAATTAATCAAAGCATTTCTAACTCGAAATATATAAGTTTTTCTTTTACATTTATTGCAAGTTTTGAATACATGAATGCTAAGTGGTTTTCTAAAGATAAATTGGAGTGCCCGTAGTGCCTCCACCTTTTTACCAAATTGCTTCGTTTCCGTGGACGGTGTAGACTTTAAAAATAAAGCATTGCACCCATTCTCTAAGAAATGGTATTCGAACAAATTCAAATCCGCGGGGCTTGGCTATAAAATATGCATTTGGTTGAAAACAAGTATGATAGCATGGCTCAATGGTCTTTATTGTTTTGGTGAGAATCAAGATCAAAACATATTTGGACACCATTTGAAACACATGTTGAATGTGAATGAATTGGTTGTAACTTCTGAAGGATATCCAGAAGAAAATTGTGTGACGGTAAAAAGCGGTCACCCAGATCTGCCTGAATGGCACGGAATGAAGCAAGCATTACACGAAAAGCTCAATCGAAGAATGGCATTTCCTTTGCTTTTCTCATACTTTTCGACATCCACTTCGTCGATGCGGTGTATGTTTCTTTGTAGAGGCGAACACTGTTCAACTTGTTATGTCAAATGGAGAGCCATTATCGCAAATATAATTACCGAAAGCGTTTTTATGAGTATAGCGAGGATATAGAAGAATATTTCTGACACACTGTCACATAAATTGAGTTCTACATTAGCGCCACCCAGAAACTTTGAAGTTTACGAAAGCTCTAATAAAGGTTTCTGAAGCTCAGAAATTAGGTTTAAAGTTACAATAATGAGAAGATATTACATTTGAAGACCAGCAATCATTAAAACATTTTAGATCTCATTAGGAAACAGGTTGTCTTTTTGAAGTAAAAGAAATGTTGTTAACTATTGTAGAGCTGCACTTTTGGTAAACAGGAATCCGAAACACGTTTTGAACAAAATTTGCTTCTTTAAACACTTTTTGCGCTGGTTTCATGAACACAAGTGTCCAGGTAACCCGGTTTGCACTGATGAAAAATTACAATGTACATTCATACGAGCAAAGAAGCTCACGAACAATAAAAAGACACAAAACGGCATAATAATTGTAGAAATATTTCCAAAGGAAGCTCACAAGAAAAATATTTAGAATTCAAATGCTTACTCGAATGAGGAATGGACATGCTATAGAACCTTTTTGCTAATTCACATATAGGTGTAATGCAGCTAGAAGAGAAGACCGTTAAGTATTGTTTTCCATATTTCATTTTCAACATTTGCTAGAAACACAATTTCTTGTTTTGAAGTAGGTTTCCGGCAACCTCCTGGCGACTTTTTTATCTTCGCAATAACTTGTGAGACAAGCTTGAAATATTGTGAGTTACACGTGTGAAAGTCTAACGGCTTCGCAGAGGTTTCATAAAATCTTATCAGAGACAGAAAGAAGTTTTGTATATCCTGCTCAACTTTCTCTCGAACAATGGAAGGTATTTCTTTCACGTGCGAACAACCTTATGATTCGATTCTTTAACTCAATTTTAGAAAGCAGTATATTATTCACTATCTGGTTTGAAAGATAATTTGGTTTCCGTAATATCTTGCAATTTAGGCGAGATTGGCACGTAATCATACAAACGTTCAAGACCACGAAAATCAAGAATCTCTTTCTCGTACTGTCTGAGATCACTATGTGGATATACAGAGCCCCCGTACATTACTAAGGAACTAATGTTAATCATCAGGGAAAGGCTTTATGGGCATAGTGCAGAACGTCAAGATAAAGAATTCTCTGCTTTTCATCATTGATCTCATATACATTTCCTCTTTTCAAAGGAATGAAGGAGGAAAGATGCTGGAGAAAGAGGACAAAAAGCACTTCACTGATTACTTACCATGTTGCATGGTGACCCGCTTTCGACCGAAAGACTTCTGTTATGCTCACAGAGTTCCTCGGAACGAAGTCAGATTAATGCCTCGGTCGGCAGAGGCGATCGAAAGAAATATGAAATGCGAATGCAACGAAGTACTTCGTTTCTGGTGAACTAAAAATCTAGACTTGAAGCACTAGAACCCCGGTGATGGTACTTGGTACAAAATTTCAAAGCAAAGATCAACCAAGAAACCTTCAAAGAGCACTCAGCGTTGTTCAGGGCGCCGTGCAACGCTCATACTTGAGATTTGATCCGGCAAGTCTCCATACTAGTGTGGCTTCCCTGGAAACCATATTCAATTCCATTGCAAAGGTAGAAGCCCATAAAGGGTTTTTACAGAAATTACACAATAGCGCCTACGTTTTCGACAATCTGTAAGAAAAATTGATTATATAACAAAAACAGAAAGCCTCACGCTCGTCGTATATTCCCTGAAAAGATTTTCGTATTCAAAAGTCGATATATGGAACTGAATGAGCTGCACGATTATAGGGCATTCTATTTCATTACACATTGACAGCCTAGAGAACTCCCTCAGCATTTAATTCCAGACATTTGAAGTACACAGCATGACTCTCATTAAGACATCCGTGATGTTCCAATAGACGTCCTCAAGATATTCGGGAGATT
The DNA here is from genome assembly GCA_030374765.1 of Agarophyton chilense. Classification (NCBI taxonomy): domain Eukaryota; phylum Rhodophyta; class Florideophyceae; order Gracilariales; family Gracilariaceae; genus Agarophyton; species Agarophyton chilense. Next base: position 2,219,227 of record JARGXX010000080.1, read on the forward strand.
CTAGTAAGATGTATCTAAAGTAAAATTGTTTAATCTCATTTTAGGAATATATTATAATGGTGCAGTCAAGCAGTCTATCAAAGACGGCCGTCTCTACTTGTACAAGCTTGTGCCCTATGAACCAGATTGATATCCTCGAGAAACCCGTTCGATTTTGGTTTCAGACATCTCAAATACATGGCATGACAATCAGTTGGACTTTCGAGATGTCCTGTAGACGTCTTTAAGATATTTAGAAGAGGTTAATAAAAGTTATTCGGTAGATCTCCAGCCCATATCCTTTTTCTTTCCTAATGATGTCTATTGTGCTTTCGCTTACATTATCAATCAATTAAACCATCAATCACGTGGGTCCTTATTCTAATACGACTTTATAAATATAAACTCTAACATTATAATATATTATTAACATTCAGGTTGATTAATTAATGTTTCAAGTATCCCTCCTTTTAATTTATTGACCATTACGTCATATAGGCAGATGTCAACTTTGATCCGAACTCCTCAATATTAAGATTCAAATTAATATCCTGCCCCGATAGACTCCTACCGTAATAATAATGTTAAGTTATAAATAGTTATAGCAAAAAGCAAAGCGCCGTGAATGTAATACATTAATGAATCTGAAGATCGATGAAAGACCTTTGATTGTTTCTTGACAACGATGAGGAGTTCCAATCGAATTAGAAGGACTGAGGCCACCGCCATGTGTCGGTTCGGAACATGTGCCGAGCTGTTGGTGAGCCAACAGCAGGGTTGTCTACCCTGTACTTGGATAAGTTACAGTTTATCGCTGTTTTTGGTTTCGACAACGACTGCGAGGACGTGGTAATACGACGGTTGGACTGGACAGAATAAAAACAGTCCAATCCATATAGAATTTCCGTGTACACGAAAGTTCCTTGTACTACAAAATGTCGACAATCAGGCCAGCCCTACGTCTGGGGCCCAAACTTAAAGGTCGCATGATGTTTGTGCAGCAAACATTGCCCCATTTAAGACATGATTTCAGGCGTCTTGCCCAAAAGAAGATTATCCTCACGCCTTCAAAATCTTACCAAGCCAACATCAAACTATGTTGACGTCATTAGAAGATGAAGCAGCAGAAATAATCGCTTTAATTCTCCTTGCCTCAACCACATTCATGCCTCCAATTTGCAATGGGCGAGCTTTCGGTCCAGGTTTTGCTCAAGAATATGCATCACAGACGACCAGTTTAATATGTGGATTGCAGCAGATGATCTGATGAATTTATCGCAATAAATCTTAACGGCTGTATGCTTCTTGCTTCACGGTTTCTAATTTTCTCGTATCAGAACACTTTTTGCCCTTGAGCTAAGAACTTTACATAAGTCTTGAGAATGGAGCAGACTTCGTTCCAGCCCTACCTCTATCGTTCGTAAACTGTAACGAAATGACCGCTTGGACAGCGTACAGGTCTCGACCGGTGGTAGTGTGCTAGAGCGGGTCCTAAAGTTCGAATCGTTGACGGCGGCCCTCCCAGAGTACTTGGTGCAATGGGCTGGCGTTTACTGCGTAGTCCTACAGGTTGGAGCTACGAAAACGACGGTTTGAAGACCAAAGGGTGGAACTAATATACCAAAGGGGGTTGATTAGTATCCTAACGGTACTTACCGTGCTTTAAGGGAGAAGCGCCATTCGAGCCAAGTACATAGTACTGGCGAGGCGCTGGGATCTCCCTGGCACTGTAATGCTAAACTATTACACTAATTAAAATAATTTAATAATCTACATGAGTCCACCTGAGGTCGACCCGTCCACGTGTCGTTTGTGAGATACCTCAGGGCCCGGCGGCTCACAGAGGTCAACCGTTGTCATCGCTCCTTCAGATAAACGCCAAAACTGTACCATGTGCAAGCGGACAAATCTCGCCTTCGTTCCGTTCCAGCCCTTTCACAGTTCGCTTGGCGGCGATGGCTCCATCATCCCTTTCAGTGACTTTGGCACTCGTATGACACAAGCAACACTATTAAAAGACTCGAGAATGCCATTTTGGATGATTGTGATTGATTTGAGATTCGAGTGCAAGGACAAAAATCAAAGATGCGAAGTATTGATGGGTTTGCATGGAAGTTTCCGTCTCTGCCCCGAATTGACTGTCCAAACACAAAGCCAGCAAAAAGAAGACATTGGCAGCCCAAACTTAATCATTTCTTTGCTGGCTTAGAGACAATTATTACTTTTAAGTCCCGTTTTAGTTTTTAACGTATTTCAACCCAAAGCGAAAATGAAATGCCTTTTTAGTCAATAAATGCCAGGTAGATGGCGAAGTCCTCGTAGTTGAAAAATCTAATACGAAGAAATCAATCTATGGAAGCAGGAACTAGAAGAAAAAACGTACAACCTCGAAACCCTTCAAATCTTTTGACTAAATCCTACCCAATGTACAGAAAAGAAAATTCACAAAAGAAAGAAGCTTGGTAAACAATATATCTCGACAAAGCTCAACAAAACCTATTTTTAGAAGGTAGCTTTGAATCGGCACTTGCCTTTTGATAAGGCATCTCTTAAATGACGCATTAGGATTATTCTTTGAACTTCTGCTTCAAGCAGGAATTGACGTGTACATCCCCTACAAAGTAGTGAAACAAGTTCTCTGTGACAAAGGTATAGCGAAGTCTGTATGAGCTTTCCAGTTTTGAAAACTAAACCCACTTCTAAGAACCATTTCCAGCACTTCTTAATGGGGCATAAAGTTTGACCTGAATGAATCCAGCTAATATTGCCAAGCATTCGTCCAGCTCTCGCCAAGTTAATTTTGATTATCATTTCTTTTTTTTCGAGTACATCCGGCACCCCTAAAGAGCCCTGCGTAATGCTTTCGAACAATGATGACCCCATGTCTGTGTTTCTACGCCAATTAGATAATCGGCTTTTTCTGCGATTGACTCCGTTTTACGAAAAAGGTCTGCGTTTCCAGTCCACACTGAGTATCATCTTCGATTAATGTCCTTCTAGCCCGCTTTCCGCTCAACGGGTCTTCCAGCTCTACCACCTTTTCGTTAAAGCTCAAGGACATGTAGGCAATCCTAACTCTGTCGTTGGTGTTTTCATTTACCTTTGAGGTGAATAATACAAATGGTCTCAAAACTTCGAAGGGCTGCGGTCAGCTGCGCTATCCATTTCGCTCCTGTATCAAGATATCGATACAGACACTTAGAACTAGGAAAATCGTTCTCTTCTACCAGGTACCGAACCACTTCCGACTAGTGCGCAATTTGCCAGAGGGGGGCAAATTGTTGACAAGGAGAGGGACACCATTAGTTTTGCACCTGCTTATAAGTTTGGTCTACGCAGCTGAAGAGCCGAAACCATTCAAGTAGTTGACACCGACATCCTACCAGAACACCCCAAAAGCTGTATTCCGCCTCCCCTGTAGACGCTGAAGAGCTGGTCGATCGGTACACGATGTTTCGCTCCCTCCCTGTTAAGAATAAACGGGATCCCACGGGAAGTCCCAGTTGCTGTTGTGGAGATGTTGGTGCTCTCCAAAGACGCCATATTCGCCAGAAGCGTCTTTCGAATTGGAAGACGTATGGTCCTTGCACCGAACTGCTCCGTTTCAAGTCTGATATGAGCATTTCATCCTCACGAAATGGTTGCCTGCGCCTGGTTGGCTGTGTATGGCTGCCCTTGGAATCTCTGTTTGCTGCTATTAACGTAGAATCTGGAAGGTTGATCTCGAGTTAACGGTTTCTTCAAACGCCTGGAGGCGGCAGTACATGCGCAGAACTGCTGCAAAACCATTCTTGCTAGAAAAAAAGAAGTTTCCATTTACGAAGACCATTCAAAGAAGCTGACATTTTGATGTAGGAAGCGAATGTTCGCCCGTTATTAAAATGAGGAATGGTAAAGTGATTCTGCTTATTTAAATTCGTTGAATAATACGGGAAACGGTGATGCTTATGGAAGGTCCATATCTGGGAACAAAACACTTCCTTGTGGTCATTGGAGAAAGAGGATGTAACTCAAATATGATTGGAGGATCTCATAAGCACATATCCGTTTTACCGGGCAGTTCTTAACAATAGACATAACAATGTAAAAGGGTAGTACGGAAAGCTCTCTGGGCACGCACCTGTGGCAGTTACATTGTTGTTCTTTCTGAGCACTAAGACGCCTTCACACGCCATAAAATAGGAGATCCTGTACCTTAGGCATGCGACTCGTAAATCAAGGGAACTATGTCCTGAGTATAGATCGAAGCATACTCAAGCCTTTGTTTGCCTGTAATATTCAAATCGGCCTATAAAAAGATTGCCATGTACATTGACAGGTTTGAAATTAGGACAATTTCATTTCTAGCTGGGTATCGAGAGAAGTTTTGCAGCGTCTTTTTCTTGGAGTTAATTTGGTTTTCACACGTTATAGGAGACACGCAAAAAGAATGCAGCATTTCTCGTCGCAGACAGGCTTTTCGTATCTTTCTGAGTAAAGAAAGCCTTTGTATGGTGTAGCTTCTCCAATGAATTTCTATACAGGGGCATCAAAAACAGCGTGCTGATATTCAAGTCCCGAACGACTTGCACACCTCTATGTACACATACATGACCTGTTATCCCTGCCGATAGAACTCGAACCGGGCCGGACCAAATCTGAATTTCTGGAAACTATGCTACCCGAAACTCTGCTTTCCTCACCGCAGTACCCTACATTTTTAGTTTCCCCACAAGAAAGGTCGCTCGCGAAAGATGCTGTAGAAGATGAAGTAGAAAGTTTGTTTATGTCAGTTAAACCTTGATTCTTGGTATCTGACAGGATTCTCGACTCGATACTACTTTTATATCTCACAACTTCCCGAAGACGTTCTGGTTGTGGAGCATTATAAATGAGCTTTTGAAATGGTAGGATTCAGCAAAGACGTGATTCCAGGGCGAGGCACTTGCCAACTGCTAAGTGCTTCATCGGTTTCTGTCTTGAGACCATTTTTCTTGGAAGGCAGGGACATCTGCAACTGAAATATGAAACATCTCTCAATGTGCCAATGATATGTGGCTGAGGCTTGAAGAAAATTAGTCCCTGGAGGAAGAGAGCTAAAACCCGATGCCTATATCGTGGAAACAGTTTAGTTGGACACTTATTCGAGGAACACCTATAACTATTAGAGAAGCCACAAACATTGGTCATGAGTATGAACAACAATCTGAGTTTGTATCGTGGAAGTTTGGAGACAAAGTTAGGTCAGCGGTGTGCAGACTTGTTGAAAACCCTCAGGGAACACTGTCATGGTTTACACTTCGGTAAACGGTTTGTCTTTCTGCGATCATGACACGTAACCGATGTTCTTCTCAGTTCCCAGAGAAACGAAACGAAAATGAATCGAACCGAAATCCTTTACATATAGCGTCCTACCAGAACAATGTGCATTTGAGTACTACTACGGCATAAAAAATGCAACGAGGGTTGCTGGAGAGTGACATATATCCCGCTTCCTCCATGAACTCTCCATCACAGCCCACTTCTGGCTGATTTTGGTGACGGTTGTGATAGATGAAAAATATTTCTTTATGGCCCTTTTCATCTTCTAGTCAAATCTTCCAACAGCGTAAGCATCAGAAAAGAAATTGAAAGCTTTATGAAAGTCCAGTCAGGAAACCTTATGAGTTACCTGAGCTCGGAGAAAAAACTATTATGAGGATCGCTATTGTACGTATTCGTCGTTCAGCTTTTCAAGCTGAGTGACGTCTTTCTCTTTAACGAATCAAAGCACTGCGCGTAAACAAAATTGCTGGGTTGTGACGGAGTTCATCAAAAAAGCATTCAAAAGAGACACGAAAGGTGCTACGGCTGAAAAGACGAAGAAAATTCGTGACAAAAGTTCGTCTGGAAGGGTTACCGAGCATATCTCAGAAGACCCGCATGCTTGAAATAGTGCACCTACGAAGGCAAATAGACGAACTCAACCGATGCTATCCGTCAATTTTTTTACCTGAGTCAGACGTAGGAATTTTGGAAAGGTTTCCTCATCGAAACAATTCTGCATAGCGTGGACACTCGAAGCATATCTAGAAGACTCGGATGACCAGAACGGTAACACAGGCTCGAGCAATTCTCACTTGGAAGCCGCAGACGAAAACCGTGGTTGTACCTGTCATCAGCCACGTAGCCTGAAATCAAGGCACTACGAGAACAGAAACCGCAACGTCAATCTTAAGAGCATCTGTTACACAGACATCAAGCGTGTCCATTCTCGCTACTACCGGAATGCCAAACGCAGCAGCCCTGGCAAATACAGCGCTTCGAAAGCAAGTAAAGAGGGGCCGACTGTAATACATGGAAAACAATACTGAGCCATGTTCTCGTAGCTTCAAAAGACAGAGAAAATGTCGAAGAAGCCCCAAACACAGCAAAAAACGTCTCGCAAACGATGATAATGAGATTAGCGAAGGTGGGATTGAGCAGTGCCCGCCTGCCCCTAAGAAAACGAGGAAAGGTGGGAGATAGCTTTCATCGGTCTGCTGATTTGTTTGGAAAGACACAAAAGAAACCAGCCCTGCCTTCTTGGCACCTTGAATCAATCCGTACGGCTTGAGAAAGCTTCCGCCTAAGTAGCTCTCACATCAAAAATTCTTCTGCTGCCCCTTACCTTCGGGGCTGACTTATGTGAATTAATTTGATTCGTATGCCTCTTAAGCGGTTGGAATCCTTTTGCATACTTTTTTTTCAGGTAGTTCATCTTCTCCGTTTGTGTTTGTTTTTGTGTGGGTAGGTTACTAGATAATAATTTAACTTACTGTGCGCAATGCCAGAGGTTTATATTAAACCTGCGTATGGCGCGACATACCACTTTGTTTTCGGTCGTTCTATTTCTTTGGATCTTGGTATGGTTTCGAACCTTTTTTATGACTCACTCTTTATATAATTCACATTGCAAAATCTCTCATGCGCGCCTAATACTCCCCAAAACATATAATTCTTCCGTTTCCTTCGATATCTCGTTGCAGAGGGCCACCGTTTGGAACTGATACACCGCTATTAACTTTTCACAGCCCAACTTGATCTCCGAAGAAAAGAATGCAAACATCAAAACGCCATCATGTAAGCTTACGTACTTCAAACAGCATGATTCACCGTAATGTCCATTAGGCCTATTCCCCTCCAAAGTTTTTGACTTTTTTGCAGATCCGACTCTGCGTGATCAGAACTCATGTCGGTGTCTTTTAGGTTTAAGATTATTGACCCAGTCAAATGTTCTGGAAAGCAGAAAGTAACATCCCGAATTCTCTCAAGTCCACCTGTTCGTAATTCCAGTCTGCGACAGAGTCCTAACATTCTAATGCTTCTCCTCTTTCACAGTCTGCCACCAAACTGCCATTCCTCCCCCTCCAGATCTTAGGGCGCCGCAACCATATCGATGTCGTTCATCCTTCTACGAAAGCAGCAATGGACAGGTCAATATATTCTTTTCTCAAGTGCGGTCAACTCTCTACACGACTAATATTCAAACTAAACTGCATATCACTCATTGCCAGGTGTACCCACACTTCCTAAACCCCCGTGAGGACTTGATATCTCTCTTGCACGTTCAAAGTGGTTCTGAATTTATGAAAGTATGTGCCAGTTCTCATGCTCTGAATTCTAACAGATTTAACCTCACCGAAGCTCTTTGAACAATCGGAGAAATTTTCATGATGTGGCTACTCTGAAGCGAATTTTCTAACCATAAAGCACATTCATCGTTACATTTTACATGCGAAGTCGATGTTGGCTTGCTACAAGGCGTGGTAGTGTTCTGATCGACATATTGACAGACCAACCTTAATATGAATAGTTTACAACTCTGACACTGTTAATTCGCACATGTTCTGGGCTATAAACTGACTTATTGGGTCTTTTGTTGGACAAATTGAGAGCTAAATTTGGCTTTAATCTCGTCGCGAGTCGTACAAAAATGTTTAGTACCTGGCTGAACTGATTCTGCACATATTTGGAACAGAAAAAATAAACGAAGTGGTCTAGTTTTCGGGAACTTTTAATCAGAACATGATCAAATTTAACACTTTTTTGAGACACATTTTTATGGCATCTGGTTCGCTATTATAAGTTCATACATGGGGCATCTCTTAATGATTGCATTTGGGACAAATAAATGACCCACATGCAGGGACTTTTCTGGGCCATATTTTGTACACAAATAGTTGACCATGGTTGGGCCTCGTGAAGCACATTGATATCCATGAGAAACCCGTAAGATTTTAGTTCCGGACATCTAAACTACATAGCATGGAGCATGACTGTCGGTTCGACTACTGAGATGTCCTATAGACGTCCTTAAAATGTTCGGTAGATGTTAATAAAAGGTATTTGGTAGATCTCCAGCTCATATTCGTCCGATTTGTCAGTGATGTGTAATATGATTTTGTTTTGATTATGAATCAAGTAGGTCTTTATATTAATACCACTTTCTAATTATAAACTGTACCATTATAATATAATATTAGATTAAGAAAAGGCATTTTTATATGCAGGTTGATTAAGTTTGGTTTCAAGTATACCTCGTTCCAATTTATTGACGAGTTCGTCAGATATGCTGAGGTCAACTGTAATTCCAACTCCTCAATATAAATATTCAAGATAATATCCTGCTCCGATAGCCTACTTCTGTAGTAATAATGTGAAATCATAAATAGTTGTAGCAAAAAACAAAGCGCCGTGAATAGGGTCTTTCATTAATGAATCTGATGATTCAGAGAAGACCTTTGAATGTGTTTGTGAAGGAAGCACTTGCCTCTTACACTCTCTTGGCTCTGGCGTTGCCGTCGGCTTATCCACCATGTTCTCTACTGCAATGTGATCTGACCGAAAAGTGGCAGGACAGAGATTGAGCTAATTTGATCTGACAGTCCCCTGTTTCTTGCCGCTTTTCGGTGGAGATGTAGGGAGTTTGATGTTCAGTTGGCTTTGGAGGTGTGTGTAGTGGCCGGGTTGGAGGGGCTTGGTGAATATGTCTGCTTTCGTTGCTACGGTAGGTGGTTTCCAGATTGTGACGGTTTTCTTATGAATAAGATATTGGATGTGATGATGGCAAATGTTGATTCCGTTTGCGAGTTGGAGCCTGATTCTTTGCTGTCATGATAGCAGATTTGGTGTCCACAAAATGTTGCATGCCAAAGTGTAGTTACAGAATTAGCAAGGCAAAGGGATACTTGACCCACGTGGTATGTCAGTCTGCGGCCAAGGCGGCAAGCTATTCAGATTCCGTGGTGAATAGTGTCACGATACGTTGCTTCGCCAATGCCCAAAATATGGGACTGCCATTTAAAAGGTGGAGAATTCCGCTTACTGACTTTCAGTCTTTTGCGTTCGCAAATACTACATCACTGTACACTATAAGACGGTTCTTGGTGAAGGGATTCGATCGAAAATAGGTTATGCCGTGAATACGGGTTCCTCGAATGTAATGTGAAAGCGCTTTGAGAGCCTGCGACTAGTGCTTCTGTGGTTGTTTGGTGAACTGGGAAAGGGTATGGACCTGGTATTTAAGATCGTATCGGGCGCAGTCGAAAAAGGTACAGAACTCCTCCTAGGACCATTCTGTCGAGACATGTCTGAGGTGCTGTGAGGGGAGAGGTGGCAGGTTTTGATTGCAAAGATTTGATATCTTGATAGGGAATCTGTTTGTTATTGAAGTCCATGAGATTCACGTGGGCTAGAATTTCGACCACCAGTGGCGGTAGGGACAAGTGGTGCGAGTTATCGGTGACAGTAACCAAATCAGTTAAGGAACATTGTTGGGCAATCGAGGCGTTTGATGTTGTATTTTTCTTTCATATGGTTACACAGTTTGATAATGAGAGAGCGATAAGAGGCTAGAACGAAAAAGTCATCAATGGTGGTTGTGATCAAAATGAATCCGTCTGTATTTGATTAGTAGTGTAAGCATGGATCTGCAGATGATTTTGTATAACCGTTTTGTTTCATGGTTTTGAAGAGGCCTTAGTTATACATTCAGACTGCTGGAACAATACCCGAGACTGTTTCCGCCGAGTTAACCATACTTGGTTTGGTGTTTTAGAGACTCGTCACATCCTGGCATCGGATTTACGTATATCTGGCGGTCGTCATTGCTAAGGAATCTGCGTTTTCATGAGATCTCCTCTGACATTGCAGCGTGCCTTGGGTTCTGTGTCTGTTACATTTTGAGTCTCGCTTGTAACGATATTACATCGTAAGAGGAGTTTTGGGGATAGTTGTATATTGTTTGGTAGCTAATACACACTATTTAGTTTATCGACATCATCCAGTTCTTGGTTGTGGGCTTCTTGCCATAGTTCTGCGTCTCATCATTAATAGGCCCTGTGGAGATTTTCAAGGGGTGGAAGGTGTGCTGTACTGGTTTGAGTAATGAGCGTGAGGTTCACACGATTGAGTTTGAAGGCTGTTGTGGAATGTGTGACAGGATTGGTTTCTTTTTGGTAGGAACAAAAGTCAGTGTTTTGTATGGAATCAAAATGGGTTATCTTCAGGTTGGGAACGCTTTAATGCGTCAGAGACGTGCCGTATATGTATCTTGCAGAATATGCTTGGGGTCGTAGTTTTATTTCGGGAGAGTGGTTCGGGATCGTACCTAATTAACCAAAGGTAAAGAGACGTTTGTTAGTTGGTGATGGGCCATATCATTGCGAATAAGAGCTGGTTCCTGTGCGTGTGTAGTATAACAGGTTATATTTGAAGACTGTATAGCGGGCCGTGTCTTCCCAAAAATTTGGTTCTAGGCCTGGCGTGTGGAGAAATGCTCTAACTAAATTTAGCAAGATACGGTTGAACCTTTCTGCAATAGAGCTTTACTTTGGTTACTCAGGGTTTCTTAGGGAGTGCTTGAGTCTGTAATTTGGTAGTGCTGCTGAGCCACTATGAAGGTGTACTCTTTGGGGTTGGCTGTCTTCAAGGGTTGCAGTGGGTGGTAAATGGTGTGCTCGATATTGGAGAACGTTGGATCTAGCACCATGGGGACTTGATTGGTGCTGATTAGAAAATGAACGATGGCAAAATTACTTGTGGCATCTAGAAGTGTTGTGTTGGTTCCCATGAATTGACATAAGATGAGATGGTCTGCATGTATCCGAACTAATGTATGACCCTACTGGATAATGATGTGTGTTTTCTCTGTGTGGGCTGAGGGTTTGTTTCGCATTTAAGCAGGAGCTGCAGTTGTGCTGATCGGGTTTTCCAGATTCTCTGGGACATATGGAAATAGGCGTTTACGTGCCATGGCGCGGGTGGTGTCTGGGTGTATGTGGTCCAGACTCACATTCCAGTTGTGCATCAATAGTGCTAGGCGAGTCGGAGTTGCCGGTTTGTGTGGATTAGGAAGGCGCTGGAGGCGAGTCGTACTCTGTATTCGCGATGTGGGCGCATGGAGAACTGGATGAGAAATGCCGATTGGGACAATCTCGAGTTTCGTTTTTGATGGTGGCTTTGTCATGATGCGTGCTGGCTTTTCATGCATGGTTGGACCTGCTTTTATTTCATATTTTTATTTGTCCCAATGAGCCATGGTCTCTATCTTAGAGAGAGTGACGCGTGGGGTTAGAACTAATGAAGTATTGGGAGAGAAAGTGGCAAGGCCATACCGGTTGGCTAGGTCATGGAAAGACTGGAGATTGTGTTTGAGGTGCTTGTCAACCACTGCAAATATTCAGAGTGGAGTGTTACTCGGCGTAGTAATCAACATTGTGCCGCAGTGCGTGCATACGGAGAGTTGTCGGGTGGCTTTCTCGGTATGTGTCTTGGTGAGGAAACGGCGCACTGGGGGACGCGAAATGATAACGTGGGTTGCGTGTGCACCCCTGTCGAGAATGTACTTACCGTCCTGGATTTTTTCTTCATTCGATTCAGGGTCTTGCGGCTGGAAGTCATTTTCATAATGCATGAAGTCCTTAATCGGAATCTGAGAATTATCTGGTACTGCCATTTGCTAAATTGGTTTTAGATTGGAAGCCCTGACGTGGGGATCTCTGAATTTGTCTCTGGTTTGGGTTTTGGGTTGACGAGAGTCTCTGCATTGTTCGTCCGTATCTTGCAACGGTATTCATCGGTTGGTGTGATGACCGCATAGCGTAGGATTTCGGGGAATTCGAGCTGCGGTTTTGCTGTAGCTTGAATGTACCGAGTGCTCCATAGTTCCCTGCAGAGGACATGCTGGGTTGAGTGGCGGGTTGAACGTGCTTAGTAGAGGCGTGATTTTGGTTGGATATATGTATACGAATTCTTTCCCTGTAGTAGGTTTTTGAGCCATGATCTGGTGTCCGATACTCATTGTTGCTCTGTTATACTTCAGGCCATTTTCCACGAGTTCCACTGTTCTGGACTAGTCCAAAATAAACGGATGTGTGGCAGGTATCCTCTGTGTGCCAATCTTTCGATGATCAGGTACATAGGATGAAATAGTAACTTCAGAAAAAAAGGTTGTTGACTCTACCAAAGTTTTGAGGTACTGTTCGCCCCTTTATTGGAGCGATCGAGATGCGATATGATTTCTTTGATAAGTTTGTAAGATGTGGGCTCGTGCTGGGCTCGCAAATGAGCATTACAATATTTGCTGGTACTTTTGAGATAAGAATGAGTAGGAGGGTGTTTTGGTGCTTTAAACACGTCTTGTGTTGAGCTAGATATTCTTGGAAAGGTGGGTTCCTATTCGATGAGTTCAGCTGCATCTGTTGCAGCGGCTATTGCTTTTACTGCAAGAAGCTCAGGTTCATAATTTAAATGGATTCAATGTGAGAGCATTAGCTTTGGTACCCATGTTCATAGTACGGTTGCTAATTGTGTCGTGTCCAATGTGTGTTTCGCAGGATTCCAGCTGTAGTTGATTGTATAGGATGGTGGTGTATTCGCATGTGTCTTTATGCTGCTGTCTAAGAGGCATGCTTCCAAGAAAGGCGACAATATCATACCCTTTTTTGCATGGTGCAAAACATGTCTCTTGTGACCGGCTACATCTCCAAATAATGGAATTAGCACAACCTGATACAAAAAACATCCAGGACTGCGAGTATTGGATCTCTATACAAGAGAGATCAGATCAGCTCCAATTCCCAGCACAAGAAAGAAACCCGTTCATATTGTAACGGCACGGCGACTTGCGCCCAACCAAGATGCATTTTTATCCAGAAGCCTTTCCGTCTAGAACGTCGAGCACTCTTTTCTCCTTCGTCCTTAGTGCTGTTTCTTTCTCAAACTGCTTTTTAACGCCTTTCTGGGGATCTCTGATGAGCTGGAACCTTGTATGAAGTCAACATGCCGTCATCATCAACATCAAGCTCCGAATATCATTCTCTTTCTCTGGCACCCCCCCCGCCAAAGATAGACTTCAACATTACTTACGCGTTTCTTTGCGAGCAATCTGTCGAAGCGTTGCGAAACATCTCACGCTACTGGCGCGTTGGGGACCATTTTCAAACCACACACACCTCCAAAGCCATAGTAGTGGCACAAATATTGTGCCTCATCCATATCAAATGTGTTAAATCGGAGAAAACCACGATAAAAGTATCCTCACAGCGCGATCGCATTGGGAGTTTATGGACTTCCAGTCTCGCTAGGATGTAATCAGAAACCCAAAGATATTACCCGACATGAAAATCCTGGAACCAATTGCGGCATGTGATGGCGATACTTCTAATATAACGCGCCGTTTTCCCGAGCTTTCAACGAATGGAAAGAGCTCTTCTCGTCGAGGAAAACGTAAGCGCACGAGTCTAAAGAAGGGGCTCGAGAAGAATTATGGAACACCTATGAAGAAAGGAAGAGTCGAAGATGATATGGAATTGGTTCTTGTAGATCATGAATCTCAGAGCGAAGGTAAAAGCCTGAAACAAAAGCGTGTACCATTCTCTTTGTCGAAATTTGCGCGACCTCTTGTTTCGATTTGCAATGACCCCGAAACACGGCAGGCATTTCCCCGATCCTCCCAAACAATTTGGAAGCGGGCTCTGTTAGATATCAAAGCCAAACCAGTGGAAAAATGGACCATTTTTATTAAGGTTCGTTTCAATGATGCTTCATTGGCCCCGTGGTTTTCTTTTGATCACTTTCTTGACGAGATTGTTTCACCTGAACTTCCACCTCGATGTTTCAGAAGTGGAGTGTATTCGTGGTCGGTCTGGGACGGTTTTAGGTCTCTGTCGTGGTTGCCGATTACGAACTTTAAGAAGAGCGGGCAAAACAAACCAGACTTCAAGGCGTTTATAGACGGACCTATTGGTTCAGAGTTGTATAAGTTGAGCCAGGTGAATAGAGATCCCGTTGTAGTAGGAGCTACTGCATTTGGTTTAGGAACGAAGGATGAAGACGAAGAATTATTGGGTTCCTCTGTTAGGACTATCGACTAGAAAGGAATGTTTGGTCATGATGGTGGGACTGGTTTTTTCGACCGTCAAGCGAGTTATGTGTCAAATTCGAACAGTCGAGTACACTAAACAAAAGCTATCATCTGAAGAGTTCGAGGATGCCAGTGTTAAGTTCATGCATTCTGTCAGTAGCTTTTTCAACACTGAGAAGGAAGCACAGAGTCCGGCTCCTGTTCAGAAATCTGTTGTTTTGGAGCGCGGAAAATTAGGTCTGGCGGAGATTCAGCAGCGTGGCAAGCTTTTAGTGGAGTTAAATCTTGCAAAAGAAATGGTGGACAAAGACATTAATAAGTCTGATTGGGAAGCTCATATAATGGTGATCAGGAGCCTGTTAGATGAACTCGACAAGTCTTAACGGTCTGAGGCAACCTGAAGCACGTAGTAGAAAAAACGCACTCTAGATCTAAGCCCGTTAGTCTGAATACAGTTTCTCTCATTCCAGTATAACTAGACTGTGTTGCAATGTCTTCAGCAATGAGATTCAAAAGATTCAACCCAGGAAGAGTATTCACTCGTGATGAAAATTTGGAATCGAACGCACTAAGAGGTAACCTCTTTCCGAAAGACTGTGTTCGCACAGTGTAATTAAGCATGTACCGCGCAGGTCTCTCTTGCTTGCCTTGTCGCTCAATAGTTCTGGGACACCACCCATTCGGAATAGGGTGTTGGTGATGACAATGGAGCGTTCACGTCCGAGGTACCAGTTCTGCGTAATTTTTTTGTGGACAACACAACGCAAATTCAATTCTGAGGCACTTGCAACAGGTTTTTTTCCAGATCTAATGAGAGAAACCCCGCTTCACATCCCATACCCGCCATATTAAACGTGCGCACAGAAATTCTCATCTTGTACTTGTTGACCATCATCGCCGAAAGACTGGGAGTAGGGTTGAAAAGAGAGCAATTGACGACAAGAATATCGATGGGTTTCGGGTCCAAGTTGTTTCGACGCAACAGAGCGTCCATGTAGCTGGACAGCACCAGTTCACCTTCCTCCCTGGCAAAATGCATGTTGAATACGGCTCTTTCATCACCACTATTCTCCGGAATGGAATGGAAATGTCCAAGGATTCCAACCGGAAAAGCTCTTTTACCGCCGATGCCACAGCGCCCCAACAGCTTCTTCTGGAACGCTATGGACTCCTTATTATACTTGTTCGAGGAAAAGTTAGTCTTTATTTATCGATCGATGCTAATATGGTACCGTGCCCCATCTCGGATAAGAATATTATGGTGACCTTCAACAGCACGGTGGCGTACTTTGACGGGGAGACGCAGGTCGTGGCGCAGCGCTCGGCCAATAATTGCATGGCATTTGCAGACCCGCACCGCGCCACTATCGCCATCGCTTCGGCGTTCGATGAAATGTTTCTGCAGCTTTTGAGGCGCCTCAAGCTCACTTTCGATTCACCAACCAAGTTTGGCCTGTACCCGCAATTTGCCGATGCGCAGGGTGACTCTAAGGCGCTGGTGGGCGCCACAGTGCTTAGGGAGCGTATTCTTTGCCAGGGCAAGATTTTGGCCGTTGGCATCATCAAGGTGTCGTCGTTTTTGAATCATAATGTTCGAATCAGACCTCATGAAGGTGTGTGGCGAGGAGCTGGCTGAGAGATTGAGGCACACCATGCCCAACAAGATTTTGACGGTTGACTCCTCTGGGGTGAGGGTTGGTTTGCCGACGGCTAGGACGCTTGGAATACCGTATGTATTTGCGCGCAAGAGTCGGCCCATCATGATAAGCGACTCGTATCAGATAACGTATCGTTCAGCCACCAAGGGCACAAGTAACGAGCTCATCATATCTTGCAAGTATCTGGAAGGCGGTGAACGCGTGCTCATCAAAGATGACTTTCTGGCAGGGGGGTTCCATGGCAGAGGCGCTGTTCAAGCTGGCAAAGATGGTGCATGCAACCGTAGTGGGCGTGGGCGTTCTGATTGAAAAGATGATGGACGGCGGACAAGCGTTTCTGTCGGGCTACGACGTGCCGGTGAAATCGTTGGCCAAGGTGCTGCCGGGGAGCAACAAGAGACGCATCACTTTTGTGCAGGAGCCGTGGGCGTTGCCAGCAGTGAGTTAGCTTGACAAGAGCGACGAAAGGGAGCAAAGTAGCCACAGTGCAGAGGGACGCGCTCGCGGCGAGACAGAAGGCGATGAGGATGAAGAACGCGATGAGAACAACGTAGCGGTGATCCACTGGGAGAATGCAGACGTCGAGATGGACGAGATGGGAGATATCGACGACGACGAAAATGACACGGGGGCGGTGAGAGTGGAAAAGTGGCAGCTAGCAGACGGGCACGATCGGACCGTAGGCAAGCAAACGTGAGAGCGGAAGGGGGAGCGTCGAAAAAAGACGGCGTATGTAACGAAGCGTCGTGGCAAGCAAGGCCGAGACATGGCGGAGGCGTTGGCATGGCTGTCGCGTCTGCGTGGCTGCTGCATATGTGCAGTGAATCGTGCCAGCTCTGTGCGCGCTGTTCGCGCTGTGCCTTGTACAATAGTACAGCTCGTGCGTGTGCGCTTGACTCTCCAGGCTGCCTGCCGTATGCTGGTTTACCTCGCATGGAGTGCTGTTAATGTGCCGCCCCCTTGGGCCGTTTCATTTCGCTCGTCTCCCTCCCCTTTTCCACCACCCTTCGCTTCCCAATCCCCTATCTCTCGTTCCCTTCACCTTGCTTTCCTTCCTTGCCTTCCTCTCCTTCTTTCCTCTCCTCATTTCCTCGTCGCCCTTTTTCGCCCGCCCTTCCTCCCCGTCCCTCCCCTCCCTGCCTCTTCCCCGTTTCTTTCCTTTCTCTTCTCGAAATGATAGATGCCGCACCGTGTCTTCTGAGTCCCCAAATCCAGGCTTCACCCACCGTGTGCCTTCTTCCCTGATGACGTCCAGTTGCCCAGTGCGCCGGCGCACACTAAGCGCGCGCTTCCCGCCACTCCGGCTCCACCCTGCGCTGGCCACCACAACTCCTTTTACTACTTCCGTTGAGCAACCTACGAAAATGCCGCTTGGGAGCTGGCTCATTCTGCCGTCGCTGATCTCTCTTAGGGCGCGTCTTGCGGCGCCATTGGCGAGTTTCACTGCGCCAAACCTGGCGTTAACCCCCTACGTTCGCAGTTCTAGGCTGCATGCAATGGACTGCTGTCTCCGGTTGGCGCGCTTGACGCCGCGCCTCGCGCAGCCACACCACTGCTCACCACTAAGAGAAGGTCACGGCGTGCTGTCCAAAACGTCTGTACTTGCCATGCTGCTTTGCATTCCGCTTCCATCGCAAATCCGTTTTCCTTCCCGCATCGCGCCGACCGAACCCACTGTTTGTTGGCCTCATCCGATGATGAAGATTCGGTACCGCCGGATGACGAAAATGACCTTGATAACTTGGATGACGACTATTGTCACCGTTCCGCCGACTGTTGTGGTTGCGCTGCTGCTTGAAAGTCTTGCGTGAAGAACAGTCGTACTCAGTTCAACCTCGGCGATTTTAACCCTTATGGCATTTCTGCCGGTGATATCACTGCTGAGTATGCCGCCCAAGCTGTCGATGTATAGGAACGTTCTATGGGATACGCTACAAGTCACCAGGGTTGACTATCGCGATACGCGCCTGCGCGAAAATCCAGGTCGCTTTGTCTTGGAAAGCGCCGATGGGGTGGTCAAGGAACCGAGGAAGGATGCAAGATTCTACGAATTTTATAGGAATACCAGAAAGGTTAAGTGCAACATTATTCATTCTCGGCTGCAAAACCTTGCGTGGGCTACTAGCAAGCATGACGTTTTTGTCATGAATGAGGGCATCATTGTTCAGTGGGATGCCTGTGCCAAGCGCAAGCCAGAGGTGCTTGATCTTAGTGGCTCTACCATTTCAGGACCTGACGGCCTCGGCATGTAGGTGCGGATCTCTACACTTACTACGAAGGACGACTTGGTTATTGCGGGCGGCTTCTATTGAGAAGTGATCGCCAAAACTGATAAGAACAGCACAATCATTCACAACAACAGGATTACTTATGACGACAATGCAATCACCAGAGCCATCGACATCCTTAATGATACTGCCATTGCTAGTAATTAGAGCCGGTAGCTGCTTTCTCAGAGTGAGAGTTGCCGCACCCAGGGGCCAATAGTAGGGTCCCTAATGCAGCTGCTGCTGCGGCTGCATCTGACTACCGAAAATACCAAGCGTCGCTAGCCAAGCAGCATGGCGCGTGATACAATAATTTCTAGTGGTAGCAGAACTACGCTACAATGGACTAAGACTTCAACATGCCGCAGAGTTATAATCCGTACTAGAAATATCTCCAATCAGACATGAACATACATGCTTCTGTGAATAGCGCTGATGGTAGTGTGGGAGTGCCTGCCAATGCTGCCTGGCCAAATGCTGTCGGTGCCGAAGGTAAGACCTCATTTGTATCTTTATTAACGAGCAGAATCATCTGTTTGGTCTTTGAAGAGAGCAAGATTTTCTATTTTTGCAAAACCAGGTTTTTACTGGCTATAGTGAGCATGTCTTCCTTATTATGCGCAGCCTTTATGCAATAGTTCGTAGTCGTTGCCTCGTTTTTTGATTACTTATCAAGGATCACCTTTACCATATTTCCTTTCTTCTCCATGTCTTCCTTAGGATCAGGAGCAAAGAAAGAATCGAAGCCCGACCTATAATACTCTAACCACCTAACTAAACTGTCTTTAGCCTCTACCAGGTTTCACATACCATGGTACTCATGTTTGTCGCGTGATTCTTCGTTAAAGCAATAGTTTTTCAGCTTCATAGCGTTATTTATTATTACTAATGACCGCTGTAAATCAAACTTGAACGGTCGCCATACAATTCCCGATGGACCTTTTAATCGTCGAAATGCCTGCTCGACGTGCACCCTGTGTGACGACAACAGCATGTTGAGACCCTGATCAAATTCATCAAGTTCAGAGCTAAACACCGCTCTAATTATATATCGTTACAGATATAAGACTCATCTCCAGTAATTCAAAAACCCGGCGGTAGTCCAATCTCGTCTAAGAACTTTGAGATATTAGAATGGGCGAACGTAACTGAGTCCACGGTAGACCTAAGGCAGATTGCAGAACAAGCAACAAAACGATATCTAGAGTCTACTACTGCCTGCACAGGGACACCAAACCCTCCTTCTCGAGTGTGGAACTGTTGATTATTTAGTTCTTTCGAAGGTTTCTCCAAATATATGAAAGATCCATCCACAGCACCAATGCGCCCCGGTAGGGAACTAAAATGCCTTCTCGACAACGAGAAATCTTTCGCTCTGTTGAAATAAGCAGTGTGGTCTTCTTTTTGCGGAAACTGCTCAAAATGTAGTCCTGAATCACAAGCAATTAAAACACTATCGAAAATGGTATACAACGTTGATCTTTCTAGGCCAATCGTTAAGCACATATCCCAGTAGCTGGCTCCGGCCATAATTCGTAAAACAATTGCCATCTTCGTCGCCATCTCGACGTCATGGCCTTTGATATGGGCTTCCGGTTCGTGGTGTTCTTTACCGTCGTAAAAGCGACAAATAAATGGCTGAAGAACATCAGCAAGGGCATGAAACGCGGTACGCGACATCCGAAAATATTTGGTGAAATCGGATTTGGTGAGATGTTGAGTGACAGAATTGAAAGAACGACGATTAGGGACTTTTTTTTCTTCGAGTATTTCTCCCTTTTGTTGTACACCCACAAAAATATGGTGAACACCAGCACCAAATATTGAAAGCCTCGACGTTTCCGCTCAATCATAACGGATAGAAACGCTGTGGAACTGACGTGACGATCAATGAATCACGGCACGTCGATAGCGGCCTGTGAAACGTGACGAAGCTCTTCGTCGTCTTCATGATTTATCTGAAGTTGTAAAGTCATAATTCAGTAAAACTTGTTTTTTATTTTCAAAGTTTTTCGTAGTTGGCAATGAATGACGAAGTGCCGATGGTGTTTACATGGTTCTGCACGAACGAAACTTTTTCCCTAGGACCCCCCCTAAATTGTCGCCGTAGGATGCGTTGGTCTGCTGATGCCGTCTTGGCGTGTTAATATGCTTGTTTTACTGATCAGCTGTATGGGCCAATAACCTGCGAAGGAAGCATTTGTCTCTTTTACTCTCGTCGCCCGGGCGACGTCGTCTTGTCTATCATCTTCTCTATTGTAGTGTGATCTGACTGAAAAGTGGCAGGACAGAGATACGGCAAATGCGATGTGACAGTTTCTCAACAACAGTGAGTAAGTCTCATCGAATTAGAAGGATTGAGGCCAATGCCAAGTGTCGGTTCGGATCATGAGCCGAGCTGTTGGAGAGCCAACAGCAGGGTTCCTTACCCTGTACTTGGATAAGTTACAATTTATCGCTGTTTTTTTGTTACGACGACGAATGCGAGTACGTGGTATTTCTACGATTCATTCGGCTTGGCAGAATAAAAAACAGTCCAATCCATAAAGATCTTCCGAGTACACGGATGTTCCTTGTTCTATAAAATGTTGACAAGAAAGCCACCTCCACGCCTGGGACCTGAACCTGAAGGTGGCATGATGTTTGTGCAGCTATCATTGGCCCATTTGAAACATAGTTATGGGTGTCTTGCCCAAGAGATGGTCATCCCCAGACCTGCAAACCCCTACCAAGCAAACATCAAACGATATTGACGACGTTTAAAAATGAAACAGCAGAATAGATTTTTTTATATCTCTTGCCTCAACTACAATCATGCATCCAATTTGGAATCGGCGAGCTTTCGGTCCAGCTTTTGTCCAACGATATGCATCATAGGCGAATAGTGAAATATGTCCATTTCAGAAGATAATCTGGTCAATACAGCGCATTGAACCTTTACAGCTGCATTATACTGAGTACATGCTTTTCCAATTTTTCGCCACTGCTTTAAAAATACCTTGGGAGACCTACCACCTCAACGACGTTTGACGTTTGACCACCGTTTCGTATTACTATATGCCGAATCAAAACGCTTTATTCCCTTGATATAAGAACTTTAAAAAAGTCTTGAAAATGGAGCAGATTTCGTTCCAGCCCAACCTCTAGCGTTCGTAAACGCCACAGATGTACAACGTGCAAGCAAACGAATCTCGCCTTTGTTCCGTCCCAGCTCTTTTACAGTTCGCTTGGCGGCGATGGCTGCATCATCGGTTTCAGCGACATAAGCACTCGTTTGTCACAAGCAAGACTCATAAAAGACTCGAGAATGTCATTTTAGGTGAATGTGACAGTTTTATTTTTCGATGGAGAGGACAAAAACCAAAGATGCGAAATACTCATGGGTTTGGATGGAAGTACCCGTGTTTTCCCAAATTGACCGCGCAAACCCAATGCTAGCTCGAAATAGGCGGTAGCCGCCCAAACGTAATGACTTTTCGCTGGCTTAGGAACAATAATTAGTTATAGGTCCCGTTTTGGGAGAAAACGTATTTCAACTCAAAGAGAAAACGAAATGCCTCTTTGTAGTTTGGACAAGAGCCGTGGGCATCCTTATAGCTCTCATTGTAAATGTTCCAAACTATCGGCATGATACAGTAAGCTAGTACGTCGAATAACAACGGAAATGATGATTGGCATGGAAAGTTTATATCTCGGAAGAAGAACACATTTTTGTGGTCGCTGAAGACAGAGGGTGTATCTCAAAAAATAATTGGAGGAGCCAACATGAACATAGCCATTTTATATGGCGGTCCTGGATTGTAGATACATATATCCAAAGGTGTAGAGCGAGAAGCGCTTAGAGCGGACACACCTGTGGCGGCTACAGAATTATTCTTTCTCAGCAGTAAAAAGCCTTCAAATGCGATGCAACAGAAGAACCTTGATCTTTTGAATTCAATTCGGAATGCAAATGAATGATACGCTGAATATACAGTTCAAGGCAAACCGAAGTTTTTGTCCGCCCGGAATTTTTTACTCGGAGGAGAAGAGGACTGTTTTGTGAATAGACAGGTTTGAAAGTAGCTCTAACTCTTCTGTAGTTCGATATCGAAAGTGGTAGTGAAGAGTCCTTTTCATGGAGTTGAATTAGTTTTTATACGTTTTAGGAGGCACAGCAAAAGGATGTGGCATTTCGCGTCGCAGAAAGACATTCAGTTCCTTTTTCAGTATGGACGACCTTCGTATAGTGGAGCTTCCCCAAAGAGTTGCTATATATGCACATCAAAAGCACAGTGCTCATATCCAAGTCCCGAAAGATTAATGCCTCTACTTTTACATCCCCGATCTTTTATCCCTGGAGATAAAATCCGAACTTACCAGAAGACATCTGAACATCTTATAACAATGCTGCCCGTAACCGTGCTCAGTTCATTGCAGGATCTTCTGTTTTCAGATATGTCGCGCATAGAATCGCCTGAAAGGAAAGATTTAGTTGAAGAAGTAGATAGTTTGTTTATCTCTGTGTAGCTTTGATCCCAGTTAGGCACCTTGATATCAGTAGAATACAAAGAAGATGTACCCTAGATGTATTTGTGTGCATTATGATGTCCCGGTGATGTACAATAGTTCTGAAAATAAAATTTGAAGAATACGTGAAGGTGAGCAGGATGCACCGACGATGTGCCATGCAGTACTCCACTCACGTTGGATGCGCTATGGTTTCTGTTTAGCATGTTAGATCTGCTTTGAATGCACCAAAGACTTTTTTGGTTTGAGTGGTGAGGAGTGCGTGTATCGCACCCAGAGACATTGCATGGTACTCGTACGAAACGAGCCGCTGCTCATCTCCCCAACCTCATTTCCAACATGCTTCTACCCTCCTCTGCTTTTCTACTCTATCTCGACATTTCCCGCATTTACTGTCGTCAAGAGTTTGGCTCCTGGGCGTAACTACCGTCGAGAGCATTGCATTGGGCAATTCGATCCCTATTGGCGTGTACGCCGCCATGGCCAGCTCCTTGCTTTCCAACGTCTTCACTTTGACTGTGCCAGTGCCATCTCTCTAATTACTTTGTTGGGCTATGCGTGGTCGTGTTTCAATTTCTCTACTCCTATCTATTACGTGCTCAATCTACGCTACTGTGCTGATAGTTACCGAGCCACCGTCAAAGCATTTATCGCCAATCTTTTCTCCCTTGCCGTCGCTCTCCTTTTTGGCTTTTTCGATCAAGAGCTGCCAGCCTTTTCTACTTACTCCATATCTCACCCAAAGGCCCCCTAGTTTTTTCATTTGCCCTCAGTGCGGGATGCCTCTTGTTGGTGTCGTCTGCGTTTGACGCTGCGTCGAGCAGTGTTCTACCCTACCTTGCGCAGACATAGGGGATCGCGATATTTCTTATGGGAACTGCAATTTTGCGCACCAAGTTTAACCCTCACGCTTGGTTCGGTGTTTTCCCTGCGTTGATATCGGGCTTCCTGTTCGTGTACGCCAAAATACATACCCACAATGTGGCGTTAGGCATTTCCAGACCCATTGTTAGCAGTCCAACGTTAGAGCTGCTGCTTCGCTCACATCAGATCAAGTAGACCGCCAATTCGAACCCGCAGCCCCACAGTTGCAGACGGCAAAACATGAAAACATTCTTTACACCGCACAAACGAGCAACGGGTAGGTTAGGGTAGCAATGATCTCTCCTAGGAAGGTCATGGACTGATTCACGGCAGTGCAGTGTGTAAGATCCTCTGAGGGTCCCAAATCAGAAAGGCGGTACGATTCCATTTTGGACTTCCAAGCTGAATAGAAACCATACATTGCAGTACAGTGGTATTCTATGAGGATCTCTGGAAGGACTGCATCTTTGCCCAATAGGTGCGACACTGTCGTAACATAGAACTCCACCAGACTGGAAAGTCGGTAAAGAACAACAACAGGCAAGGTCTGCTACAAAGATTGTTCAACTCGAATACGAAACTGGCGACAAAGGGCATCAAGTACAGTGTTGAAAACTTTAAGGGCCAACTTTTCGTTGTGAGCTCGAATGGGATCATAGCCAGAATTAGCGTCGAGTGGAAAAGCGACTCGTTAAGTCCTACTCCGAAGAAAGACCCTGATATATCCATGCATACATATCATTGGTATATCGCATAGCGTCATGGGCGTGCATCTTGATGGGTGTGGCCATGCCAGCCGGACCTCCCTTTGTTCACGAAGTGAGTTACAAGAGAGACTTCACGAGCTGAATTACGCTCTTCAGCCCAGTAGCAAAGCAGCATCAGACGAGCGCGAAGCGTCCGAATAGCTTTCTCGCAAAAGAACGATTTCTTGTTCATTTTCCTCAGCAATTACATCCAAAATGGCGCACTGAGCCTGGAAAAAATGGAATACCTTTTCATACCCCTCTTTGTTCTTGGTAGCTGCGAACTCTAGAGCTTCCAAGCCAGCGTGTTGGGTGCCTAATCGTAGAAGAAAACGAGAATCACGATCAACTCGGTTCAGCTTACGCAACGCTTCCAGATATGTGGCATCGGCGTTATTGGTTTGAAAGGCAGATGCAAGCGCACCTTGCAACACAGATCGACTTAGAAATGTGTTGGACACATCAGCGCGATACTGATCATCAAAAAGGTTTGCTCGTAGTTTTGAAGTTTGCCACCCGACTGTGCCGGCATCACTGAGCGGGCCGGATATTCGCTCGGTGAGGAAAGTGATGTCCTTTTGTATTTCAGCAATGTGAGCTTGCACAGGTTGAAGCTGCTTTTGAGCGTCAGGAAAAATGTCTGGAACGGCTTGGCTGCTTCCAACTGCGAGGTGCGTCAACATAGGGGCGAGGTGGCCTTGCCTGGCGGGTGAGTTAGTTTGTAGAAGGATTGAATCTCAAGGATTGCAGCCAACAAAACGGGAGGTTCATCTGGAATGAGAGCGTCAAAAAGGGAGCGCATCTTGATGATAGCCCATGACCTGGCGGGCTGTTGCTAGACGTTTCAGTTGTGGTAATCATGAGTGCTGCGGAGCTTCGTGGATGCAGGTTCTTCAGCATGGAATCGGCGCGAAGGGACGATCACTACTGAGGCGGGGACGGGACATGCAGAAGAAACCCAACCTGCAACAGCCTACGAACACTGATTACTCTAACGAGGGTTTCAGTTGGATTGCTTCTTCGTGGGCAGTCGATGGCGTTGAGTTTCGTGTAGAAGAGAACTGCGAAATGCGCCACGACGCGGTGGTGAGAAGTGTTTGTTCGTGTATGAAAGTTAGAAGTGTGCAAGGCTGCCAATTCAATCGGGCGACAATAAAGCAGCTGCTCGCGCCGACTGCCTCCTCGGCTCTACATCGACAGGGATCAACTTCCAAGCCAAATTTATCTTCGAGATTCTTGCGCCCCTTTTGGGCGCGAAAGAACGTCTTCCTGCTTCATCCTGTTCTTTCCAGGCCTCTCGCATGCGGTGCCGTAAAGCAGAGCGCCGGAAAGACAACTGAGAACTTTTCACTCTCTTCTCTTTCATGCATATTGGCTGAGAACGTCGGAATTGAAACACACTGCGTTTGCCTGCCTTGCCCTTCACAATATGAACTCCATAACTCCGAACCCTGTACACAGGTGACTAATCGAAAGAAATCCTACATTGGTTTCCGTTGATCACCATCCTTCACAAGTTGTACGCTCTCCGTCGCACCCGATGTCGCGCCCTGTGCCCATGGTCGTCACCATAGATGACGGCGATTACGAAGACCCGGGGCGCACCAATGCCGCTGAGGTTTCTCAAGAAGTCCATTACAGCAGTAGCTCGCGGAGTGATTCTTCAGACAGTCGATCTGAATCTTTGAAAAGGATATTACAACAAACTGCCAATGCGAATAGGACCCTCGACGAAGAGACTCAGAAGCACAAAAGACAGCGGAAATCTTCTGAGCCTGAATCACTGCATGTCACACAAAATGCATGTACAGTTCTAAAAGAGCAAGAGCTTTTTACTCGAAGCTGGCCCAATGCAGAAATGAATCGTATTCATTTAGATAATGGTGAAGAAGAAAACACCATCAACGCGCCATCCAATGATGTATCTGGAGATCTTTTCGAAAGCAGCATCGATTCTTTGAATCCGGGGAATTCGGGAGTATGTACGTATCGACTTCCCAACGTCTTCTGTCCCTGCTATTGTACAAAAAACCGTTGTGGGCACCACAAGCGGCGCAAATCATCTGGAAGACGAGATGGGATTCCTTTTTCAGGATGCAGAAGATCCTTTGTATGATTGGCAGCCAGATGAAAGCAAATGCTTTGTGGTTGTCGGAAGTGAAGGAATAAGGCAATGGAAAGCTTGTCGGGTAACAATTCGTTCGAGGCCACCTCAAGGAATAATCGATGCCCTGAAGCAGATTGAAACAAAAAGGCTGCTGGAAGCTTGTTCAATCATTGAGTGCGGTGGACATTCAGAGAATCAATTGCAAAGGTTGCTTCAAACAGCGGATATAGGTTTAAAGTTTAGCTACGACGCCAATATGATCTTTTTGAGGCGAAGATCTGGAGTTCGACGCTATTTTGGCGTCATGTGCCAAGAAGAACACGCACCATGCTTCGAGCAGTACACTGAAAACATACGGTGCCCGAGTGGCAAATGAAGCCTTCCAGTAATAAATCATAGAAGATATTAGTACAGACTGCTTTCAGAGCAGATAGCGGCACTTTGCAGCGAGCGAGATTCCTTCCAAGCCTTGTGGAAAGGATGCAAATTTGCATATAACGCAGCACTAGGAACCGATAGCCATGATCTCTATCTGTATGGCTTCTACAATTGCACAAACGTTCTAGACTTACACATGGAGCAACTGTGCAAGTGAAACGAAGATGATGAATTATATGTTTTCTTAACATTCTCATCGGACGGTGTTGAAGTGTCTAAGGGGCGAAAGATGAAAAAATCTCTCTGGACTTTGATGTTCACCATTCTGAACTACAGTCCGGAGTACCAATCCCAAGCTTCAGACGTTCTTTTGGGTGCCTTAGTTCCCGGATCTCACGATACTGAGCTCTTCGACTTGTTCTTCTCGCCTCTAGTCAACGACATTGTAAATCTGGAAAAGGGAGTTAGTATGTACTGCAACGACGGGAAGTTAAGGACCGTTTATGTTTACCTCCTATTCTGAACAGCAGACTGGCCTGCACCCAGCAAAATGATTGGCAGGAAGGGTCATAATGCGGAGTTTCCCTGAAGAAAATGTCACAAAGGAGCTCGGAGAGCATCTCAAAGAGGAAATCGTCTATTGATGTTACCTGCATCTACAAACAGTAGGCGCCTCAATAGAGTCTCGCCAAGGAGCAGACCAGAAGCTTGTATTGCAGTAGAATGTTCATAGTTGCCCAATGCAAATGAAGTTATGAAAACATGGAGTCCATTGGAGAGATCTGGCAGTAGAAATGTGCAGGAAAGAATCATGAAGAGTACAGGAATCAAGAGACGTCTAGTAATGGGAAAGCTCTAATTTGATATAGTAAAGTGTGCGCCCTATGATCCTACACACCAATGGCTTCCAGACTGGGCAAAACATTTGGTTGCTCTCAGCATTGCTACACATCCAAAATTGGACCTGTGAAAATACGCTTTCGTCGTTGAGGACGGCGTTATCTAGAGTATTAACGAGGCGCTTTCGTCTGGTTACAGGGGAGTTCGGGCAATATGGGGACGTCCTCCGGAATCGTTCAAGTACATTTGGGGGTTTAAGGCGGAGGACTTCCAGAGTTTTGCACTGTTCTACGGACCCTACCTATTTAACAACAGCTCGATCAATGCAAGGCTGACCACTAAATGGAGGTTGACGTCCAAAATCACGCATATTCTTTTAAAAACGGTACCTAGAAAGGACGACGTACTTCGACTGAGAGAACCGGTGGTACAAGCTCATTCATTGTTTGTGAAGTATTTCTACAACGGTACCTCTTCCCTGTTCTGTTTCACTCCTCGTACGCATGCCATTCTCCACTTTCCTGAAATTTTACATGAATGTGGCCTTCTACGTAAAAGATCCCAGTTCTTTGTTGAGCGTGTGGCGGGGAGTTTGAATGACATTTTGAAGTCCAGGCAACGGCCAGAAGCAAACGTATTACACAAAATAAATACCCTGTTCGCCTTGAAAATGATTGGTGGCGGGATGGGGTCCAAGAAAGAGAAAGCAGAAAACGAGTTGAGCACACCGTGGAACAAAAATATGAGACACCCAAATTCGCATTTTTCGAGCAACTCCGAATCCCTGCAACAGGAGACCGAAGAGCTGAGTGGCAAAAGCAAAACCATGTTACAAACAGCCGTGTCTCGTGTAAAATCTTCGTGACTGGCTCGAGGTTGTGAGGCCCGGAACGTTTCAGGCAAGTGAAAGAATACGTTGGATCATCTCTTCCGATCACTGCAAACGACATTGAGCTAGTGAGTTGGGACTTGTTCCCGTCAATCACAGCGTCAGGCGATGATGCCTCTCTTGAAATAGAGTGTTTGGCTGTATTTTTCCGTCTTGAAAGACAGGGTATGCATAAAGCCCGACAGCGATGGTGTGTGGCAGCACATGTCGAGCCTGAAGACTCGGATGACGTACGAAACTGTGATGGTTCTGAAGTTCAACCGTTCAACATGTATTATAGGGTCATACATGAGCTTTGGGTGGTCAACGTCTCGTACCAAACGCCAATGGAGCAAGTAACACTCTCCAGAACCTACCAAAGTTCAAGGTTCTATTAGATGTACGGAATCTTGTTCGACCGCATCACAGGGCGGTTGTACACCCGCTTAAATGGAGCACAGCGGAGGGGTACCATTCGAGACACAAAAAAAACTATCGAGGACCTTTCTTGTATCAAGAGAAACATCGTTTCCTGGAGTTAAACGGCCGTCGAACCTTCTTCGATTCTGTGGGTGAAAGTATTGTTGATGGAACTGGAAGACAAGGGCGTTTACGAGGAGTCGCAGGAGAAACGCATTCGTGATGAGCAGTGGAGAGTCATTGATAAAGGTGCGCCGATGTGCGAGGAAAACTAACATTGAGTGTGACAGGTTGTGACGAAGAAATACGAGATAATGGATACGAAATGGACAGCACATTGTGAAAGAGCAGTGTTTGGAGGCCAACTGCACTTGTTATCTACATTCCATGTTCAAGTTGCAATGGCATCAAATGCCAAATAATATTTGCCAAACAGAATTGGCTGCGAGTTCAAATATAATCAACTTTGATTGGATGATCTTGATGCCGAGACGGGCATTGTAAGGGTATCTCAAGAACATATTATTTTCACGGACGTAGGAAACTGCTGCGCATCCAATGCACACATTGTCGGTCATCATCTTCACATCAATAGAGCGTCCATTGTAGATACCGTGTACATCCACAGTACATAATTTGAGGTAATCTTTTGCGTATTTTCTGTAGATCCAGTGCACATCATTTTGCCTTCAAAATTGTTTTAAGTTGACTTCAAAATCGATGTAATCTTAAATATCTTTGGAACATTTATGGCATATCACAGTGCCTCTCCGGAACAGGACGTCAAGATAAAGAATTCACTGCTTTTCATCAGTGATCTCATATACATTTCCTCTTTTCAAAGGAATGAAGGAGGAAAGATGTAGGAGAAAGAGTACAAAAAGCACTTCTACGATTACTTACCATGTTGCATTGTGGCCCACTTTCGACCGAAAGACTTCTGTAATGTTTACAGAGTTCCTCGGAACGAAGCCAACTTAATGCCCGGGTCGGCAGAGGCGATCGAAAAAAATATGAAATGCGAATGCAACGAAATACTTCGTTTCTGGTGAACTAGAAATCTAGACTTGAAGCCCTACAACCCTGTTGATGGTGCCTGGTACAAAACTTCAAAGCAAAGATCAACCAAGAAACCTTCAAAGAGCACTCCGCGTTGTTTGGGGCGACGTGCAACGCCCATACTTGAGCTTTGATCCGGCAAGTCTCCCTACCAGCGTGGCTTCCCTGGAAACAATATTCAATGCCATTACAAAGGTAGAAGCCCATAAAGGGTTTACACAGAAACTACAGGATAGCGTTTACGTTTTCGACAATATGTAAGAAAAAATGATTATTAAACAACAACAGAAAGCCTCACGCTCGTCGTATATTCCCTGAAAAGGTTTTCGTATTCAAAAGTCGATATACGGAACTGAATGAGCTGCACGATTATAGGCCATTCTATTCCATTACACAGTGACAGCCTAGAGAACTCCCTCAGCATTTCATTCCAGACATTTGATGTACACAGCATGACTCTCATTAAGACATCCGTGATGTTCTAATAGACGTCCTCAAGATATTCGGGAGATACTAGTAAGATGTATCTACAGTAAAATTGTTTAATCACATCTTAGGAATATATTATTATGGTGCAGTCAAGCAGTCTATTAAAGACGGCCGTCTCTACTTGTACAAGCCTGTGCCCTATGAACCAGATTGATATCCTCGAGAAACCCGTTCGATTTTGGTTTCAGACATCTCAAATACATGGCATGACAATCAGTTGGACTTTCGAGATGTCCTGTAGACGTCTTTAAGATATTTAGAAGAGGTTAATAAAAGTTATTCGGTAGATCTCCAGCCCATATCCCTTTTCTTTCCTAATGATGTCTATTGTGATTTCGCTTACATTATCAATCAATTAAACCATCAATCACGTGGGTCCTTATTCTAATACGACTTTATAATTATAAACTCTAACAATATAATATATTCTTAACATTCAGGTTGATTAATTAATGTTTCAAGTATCCCTCCTTTTAATTTATTGACCATTACGTCATATAGGCAGATGTCAACTTTGATCCGAACTCCTCAATATTAAGATTCAAATTAATATCCTGCCCCGATAGACTCCTACCGTAATAATAATGTTAAGTTATAAATAGTTATAGCAAAAAGCAAAGCGCCGTGAATGTAATACATTAATGAATCTGAAGATCGATGAAAGACCTTTGATTGTTTCTTGACAACGATGAGGAGTTCCAATCGAATTAGAAGGACTGAGGCCACCGCCATGTGTCGGTTCAGAACATGTGCCGAGCTGTTGGTGAGCCAACAGCAGGGTTCTCTACCCTGTACTTGGATAAGTTACAGTTTATCGCTGTTTTTGGTTTCGACAACGACTGCGAGGACGTGGTAATACGACGGTTGGACTGGACAGAATAAAAACAGTCCAATCCATATAGAATTTCCGTGTACACAAAGTTCCTTGTACTACAAAACGTCGACAATCAAGCCAGCCCTACGTCTGGGGCCCAAACTTAAAGGTCGCATGATGTTTGTGCAGCAAACATTGCCCCATTTAAGACATGATTTCAGGCGTCTTGCCCAAAAGAATATTATCCTCACGCCTTCAAAATCTTACCAAGCCAACATCAAACTATGTTGACGTCATTAGAAGATGAAGCAGCAGAAATAATCGCTTTAATTCTCCTTGCCTCAACCACATTCATGCCTCCAATTTGCAATGGGCGAGCTTTCGGTCCAGGTTTTGCTCAAGAATATGCATCACAGACGACCAGTTTAATATGTGGATTGCAGCAGATGATCTGATGAATATATCGCAATAAATCTTAACGGCTGTATGCTTCTTGCTTCACGGTTTCTAATTTTCTCGTATCAGAACACTTTTTGCCCTTGAGCTAAGAACTTTACATAAGTCTTGAGAATGGAGCAGACTTCGTTCCAGCCCCACCTGTATCGTTCGTAAACTGTAACGAAATGACCGCTGGGACAGCGTACAGGTCTCGACGGGTGGTAGTGTGCTAGAGCAGATCCTAAGGTTCGAATCGTTGACGGCAGCCCTCCCAGAGTACTCGGTGCAATGGGCTGGCGTTTACTGCGTAGTCCTACAGGTTGGAGCTACGAAAACGACGGTTTGAAGACCAAAGGGCGGAACTAATATACCAAAGGGGGTTGATTAGTACCCTAACGGTACTTACCGTGCTTTAAGAGAGAAGCGCCACTCGAGCCAAGTACATAGTACTGGCGAGGCGCTGGGATCTCCCTGGCACTGTAATGCTAAACTATTACACTAATTAAAATAAATTAATAATCTACATGAGTGCACCTGAGGTCGACCCGTCCACGTGTCGTCTGTGAGATACCTCAGGGCCCGGCGGCTCACAGAGCTCAACCGTTGTCATCGCTCCTTCAGATAAACGCCAAAGCTGTACCATGTGCAAGCGGACAAATCTCGCCTTCGTTCCGTTCCAGCCCTTTCACAGTTCGCTTGGCGGCGATGGCTCCATCATCCCTTTCAGCGACTTTGGCACTCGTATGACACAAGCAAGACTATTGAAAGACTCGAGAATGCCATTTTGGATGATTGTGATTGATTTGAGATTCGAGTGCAAGGACAAAAATCAAAGATGCGAAGTATTGATGGGTTTGCATGGAAGTTTCCGTCTCTGCCCCGAATTGACTGTCCAAACACAAAGCCAGCAAAAAGAAGACATTGGCAGCCCAAACGTAATCATTTCTTTGCTGGCTTAGAGACAATTATTAGTTTTAAGTCTCGTTTTAGTTTCAAACGTATTTCAACCCAAAGCGAAAAAGAAATGCCTTTTCAGTCAATAAATGCCAGGTACTTCGGGAACTCCTCGTAGTTGGAAAATCTAATACGAAGAAACCAAGCTTTTAAAGCAGGAAGTAGAAGAGAAAACGTACAACCTTGAAACCCTTCAAATCTTTTGACTAAATCCGACCCAATGTGCAGAAAAGAAAAGAAAATTCACAAAAGAAAGAAGCTTGATAAACAATATATCTCGAAAAAGCTCAACAAAACCTATTTTTAGATGGTAACTATGAATCAGAACTTGCCTTTTGATAAGGCATCTCTTATATGACGCATTAGGATTATTCTTTGAACTTCTGCTTCAAGCAGAAATAGACGTGTACATCCCCTACAAAGTAGTGAAACAAGTACTCTGTGACAAAGGTATAGCGAAGTGATTATGAGCTTTCCAGTGTTGAAAACTAAACCCACTTCTAAGAACTATTTCCAGCACTTCTTAATGGGGCATAACGTTTGACCTGAATGAATCCAGCTAATTGTGTCGAACATTTGTCCAGCTCTCGCCAAGTTAGGATTGATTGTCGTGTCTTCTTTTTCGAGCACATCCGGCACCTCTAAAGAGCCCTGCGTGATGCTTTCGAACAATGATGACCCCATGTCTGTGTTTCTACGCCGATTAGATAATCGGCTTTTTCTGCGATTGACTCCGTTTTACGAAAAAGGTCTGCGTTTCCAGTCCACACCGAGTATCATCTTCGATTAATGTCCTTCTAGCCCGCTTTCCGGTCAACGGGTCTTCCAGCTCTACCACCTTTTCGTTAAAGCTCAAGGACACGTACGCCATCCGAACTCTGTCGTTTGTGTTTTCATTTACCTTTGAGGTGGATAATACAAATGGTCTTGCAACTTCGAAGCGCTGCGGTCAGCTGCGCTAACCATTTCGCTCCTGTATCAAGATATCGATACAAATACTTGGAACTAGGAAAATCGTTATCTTCTACCAGGTACCGAACCACTTCCGACTAGTGCGCAATTTCCCAGAGGTGGACAAATTGTTGGCAAGGAGAGAAAACCCATTTGTTTCGCACCTGTATATAAATTGGGTCTACGCAGCTGAAGAGCCGAAGCCACTCAAGTAGTTGACACCGACATTCCTACCAGACCACCCCAAAAGCTGTATTCCGCCTCCCTTGTAGACGCTGAAGAGCTGGTCGAGCGGTACACTATGTTTCGCTCCCTCCCTGTTAAGAATAAACGGGATCCCACGGGAAGTCCCGGTTGCTGTTGTGGAGATTTCGGTGCTCTCCAAAGAATCCATACTCGCCAGAAGCGTCCTTGGAATTGGAAGAAGTATGGTCCTTGCACCGAACTGCTCCGTTTCAAGTCTGGGATGAGCACTTCATCCTCACGAAATGGTTGCCTGCGCCTGGTTGGCTGTGTATGGCTGCCCTTGGATTCTCTGTTTCCTGCTATTATCATAGAATCTGGAAGATTCTTCTCGATTTAACGGTTTCTTCAAACGCCTGGAGGAGGCAGTATATGCGCAGAACTGCTGCAAAACCATTCTTGCTAGAAAAAAAAGAAGTTCCCTTTTACGAAGACCATTCGAAGAAGCTGACATTTCGATATAGGAAGCGGATTTTCGCCCGTTATTAAAATGAAGAATGGTAAAATGCGGAGTGTAACAGTTCTAGGACTCTTGATTCTGCTTATTTAAATTCGTTAAATAACAAGGGAAACGGTGATGCTTATGAAAGGTCCATATCTGGGAACAAAACACTTCCTTGTGGTCATTGGAGAAAGAAGATGTAACTCAAATATGATTGGAGGATCTCATATGCACATATCCGTTTTACCGGGCAGTTCTCAACAATAGACAAAACAATCTGAACGGGTAGAACAGAAAGCTCTTTGGGCACGCAACTGTGGCGGTTACATTGTTGTTCTTTCTGAGCACTAAGATGCCTTCACACGCCGTACAACAGGAGATCCTGTACCTTACGCATGCGACTGGTAAATCGAGAGAACTATGTCCTGAGTATAGATCGAAGCATACCCAAGCCTTTGTTTGCCTGTAGTTTTCAAATCGGCCTATAAAAAGATCGCCATGTACATTGACAGGTTTGAAATTAGCACAATCTCATTTCTAGCTGGATATCGAGAGAAGTTTTGCAGCGTCTTTTTCTTGAAGTTAATTTGGTTTTCACAAGTTATAGGAGACACGCAAAAAGAATGCAGCATTTCTGGTCGCAGAAAGCCTTTCCGTATCTTTCTGAGGAAAGAAAGCCTTTGTATGGTGTAGCTTCTCCAATGTATTTCTTTACAGGGGCATCAAAACCAGCTTGCTGATATTCAAGTCCCGAACGACTTGCACGCCTCTATGTACACATACATGACCTGTTTTCCCTGCCGATAGAACTCGAACTGGGCCGGACCAAATCTGAATTTCCGGAAACTATGCTACCCGAAACTCTGCTTTCCTCACTCCAGTATCCTACATGTTTAGTTTCCCCACATGAAAGGTCGCTCGCGAAAGATGCTGTAGAAGATGAAGTAGATAGTTTGTTTAGGTCCATGTAACCTTGATTCTTGGTATCTGACAGGATTCTCGAATCGATACTACTTTTATATCTCACAACTTCCCGAAGACGTTCTGGTTGTGGAGCATCATAAATGAGCTTTTGAGATGGTAGGATTCAGCAAAGACGTGATTCCAGGGCGAGGCACTTGCCAACTGCTAAATGCTTCATCGGTTTCTGTCTTGAGACCATTTTTCTTTGAAGGCAGGGACATTTGCAACTGATATATGAAACATCTCTCAATGTGTCAATGATATGTGGCTGAGGCTTGAGGAAAATTAGTCTCTGGAGGAAAAGAGCTAAAACGCCGATGCCTATATCGTGGAAACATTTTAGTTGGGCACTTATTCGAGGAACACCTATAAATCTTAGAGAGGCCACAAACAGTGGTCATGAGGATGAACAACAATCTGAGTTTGTATTGTGGAAGTTTGGAGACAAAATTAGGTCAGCGTTGTGCAGACTTGTTGAAAACCCTCAGAGAACACTGTCAAGGTTTACACTTCGGTAAACGGTTTGTCTTTCTGCGATGATGACACGTAACCGATGTTCTTCTCAGTTCCCAGAAAAACAAAATGAAAATAACTCGAACCGAAATCCTTTACATATAGCGTCCTACCAGAACAATGTGCATTTGAGTACTACTACGGCATAAAAAATGTGACGAGGGTTGCTGAAGAGAGACATATATGCGGCTTCCTCCATGAACTCTCCATCACAGCTTACTTCTGGCTATATTTGGTGACGGTTGTGAAAGATGAAAATCCTTCTTTATGGCCCTTATCATCTTCTAATCAAATCTTTCAACAGCGTAAGCATCAGAAAAGAAATTGAAAACTTTATTAAAGTCCATTAAGGAAACCTTATGAGTTATCCGAGCTCGGAGAAGGAACTATTATGAGGATCGCTGTTGTACGTATTCGTCGTTCAGCTTCTCAAGCTGAGTGACGTCTTTCTCTTTAACGAATCAAAGCACTGCGCATGAACAAAATGGCTGGGTTATGACGGAGTTCATCAAAAAAACATTCAAAGAGACACGAAAGATGCTACGGCTGAAAAGACGAAGAAAATTCGTGACAAATGTTCGTCTGGAAGGGTTAGCGAGCGTATCTTAGAAGACCCGCATGCTTGAAAAAGTGCACCTACGAAGGCAAATGGACGAACTCAACCGATGCTATCCGTCAATTCTTTTTACCTGAGTCAGACGTAGGAATTTTGGACAGGTTTCCTCATCGAAACAATTCTGCATAGCGTGGACACTCGAAGCATATCTAGAAGACTCGGATGACCAAAACGGTAACACAGGCTCGAGCAATTCTCACTTGGAAGCCGCAGACGAAAACCATGGTTGTACCTGTCATCAGCCACGTAGCCTGAAATCAAGGCACTACGAGAACAGAAACCGCAACGTCAACCGTAAGAGCATCTGTTACACAGACATCAAACGCGTCCATTCTCGCATCAAAAATTTTTCTGCTGCCCCTTCCCTTCGGGGCGGACTTATGTGAATTAATTTGATTCATATGCCTCTTAAGCGGTTAGAATCCTTTTGCATACTTTTTTTTCAGGTAGTTCATCTTCTCTGTTTGTGTTTGTTTTTGTGTGGGTTGGTTACTAGATAATAATTTAACTTACTGTGCGCAATGCCAGAGGTTTATTTTAAACCTGCGTATGGCGCGACATACCACTTTGTTTTCGGTCGTTCTATTTCTTTGGATCTTGGTATGGTTTCGAAGTTTTCCTATGACTCACTCTTTATATAATTCACATTGCAAAATCTCTCATGCGCGCCTAGTACTCCCCAAAACATATACTTCTTCCGTTTCCTTCGATATCTCGTTGCAGAGGGCCACCGTTTGAAACTGATACACCGCTATGAACTTTTCACAGCCCAACTTGATCTCCGAAGAAAAGAATGCAAAATTCAAAACTCCACCATGTAAGTTTACCTACTTAAAACAGCATGATTCACCGTAATGTCCATTAGGCCCATTCCTCTCCAATGTTTTTGACTTTTTCGCAGATCCGACTCTGCGTGGTCAGAACTCATGTCGGTGTCTTTTAGGTTTAAGATTATTGATCCAGTCAAATGTTCTGGAAAGCAGAAAGTAACATTCCGAATTCTCTCAAGTCCACCAGTTCGTAATTCCAGTCTGCGACAGAGTCCTAACGTTCTAATGCTTCTCCTCTTTCACAGTCTGCCACCACACGACCATTTCTCCCCCTCAAGATCTTAGGGCGCCGCAACCATATCGATGTCGTTCATCCTTCTACGAAAGCAGCAATGGACAGATCAATATATTCTTTTCTCAAGTGTGGCCAACTCTCTACACGACTAATGTTTAAACTAAACTGCATATCACTCACTGCCAAGTGTACCCACACTTCCTAAACCCCCTTGAAGACTTGATATCTCTCTTGCACGTTCAAAGTGGTTCTGAATTTATGAAAGTATGTGCCAGTTCTTATGCTCTGAATTCTAACGGAT
Source organism: Agarophyton chilense (assembly GCA_030374765.1). NCBI lineage: Eukaryota > Rhodophyta > Florideophyceae > Gracilariales > Gracilariaceae > Agarophyton > Agarophyton chilense. Next base: position 2,257,076 of record JARGXX010000080.1, read on the forward strand.
TTAAGCCCACCGAAGCTCTTTTAACAATCGCAGAAATTCTCATTATTTGACTGCTCTGATGCGGATCTTCTAACCATAAAGCAAATTCATCGTTACATTTTACATGCGACGTCGATATTGGCTTGCCACAAGGCGCGGTAGTGTTCTGATCGACATATGGACAGACCTACCTATATATGAATAGTTTAGAACTCTTACGGTGTTAATTCGAACTTGTTCTGGGCTATAAGCTGACTCATTGGGTCTTTTGCTGGAGAAATTGAGAGCTAAATGTGGCTTTAATTTCGTCGAGAGTCCAACAAAATTGTTTGGTACCTGGTAGACCTGATTCTGAACATATTTCCAACAGAAAAAATAAACGAGGTGGCCTAGTTTTCGGCAACTGTGAATCAGAACGTGATCAAATTTAACACTTTTTTGAGACACATTTTCATTGCATCTGGTTCACTTTTATAAGTTCATATATGGAGCATCTCTTAATGTTCGCATTTGGGACAAGTAGATGACCCACATGCAGGACTTTTTCTGGGCCATATTTTGTACACAAATAGTTGATCAAGTTTGGGCTTCGTGAAGCACATTGATATCCTTGAGAACCCCGTAAGATTTTAGTTCCGGACATCTAAACTATATAGCATGTAGCATGACTGTCGGTCCGACTTCTGAGATGTCCTATAGACGTCCTTAAGATGTTTGGTAGATGTAAATAAAAGGTATTTGGTAGATCTCCAGTCCACATATTCGTCCGATTTGTCAGTGTTGTGTAATATGTTTTGCTTTGATCATGAATCAACTCAATCATCAATCAACTAGATCTTTATTTTAATACTACTTTATAATGATAAACTGTACCATTATAATACAATATTAGATAAAGAAAACGAATTATTATACACGGGTTGATTAAGTGTTGTTTCAAGTATATCTCGTTCCGATTTTTTGACGAATTCGTCAGATATGCTGATGTCAACTGTAATTTGGACTCCTCAATATAAATATTCAAGATAATATCCTGGGCCGATAGACTCCTACCGTGATAATAATGTTAAATGATAAATAGTTGTAGCAAAAAACAAAGCGCCATGAATAGGGTGTTTCATTAATGAATATGATGATTCAGAGAAGACCTTTGAATGCTTTTGTCCATGCCTTTGAATCGGCACGTGACATTTCATCACGACATGACGGGGGAATGTCGTCACTGGCAGTGAGCAAAGCGGTTCCTCGCCACCAAGACGTTTGTTTACTCCGTTCGCGCGTGTAACGTCGCAATTACTGTGTCTCTTGTTCAGGTGAAGCAACGTGTTCTACCACTGGGGATTTGGCTGTCTCAAGATCGAGTGGTCCATCACATGCTGTTGTTGGTGTGCAGGGATCCTCTTGTGCCGGATCAATAACTGTGGAAGAGTTTTCAAGTTCATTTGACTCAGATTCACCCGAAACTTTAACATCGACATTGTTAGAGTTGTCAAAACTGTTTAACGGGTCATCCGTGCAGTTCAGCTCAGTAAACTATACATCCCGTGACACTATTTTTTCCTTCTTATTCATATCCTACAGCTTATATCCGTGCCACTCGGCAGTGTTTCCGATAAAGACAGATTCCTTGGCGCGCTTCTCTAATTTCTTCAGCTTGTGGTGCACCACCTTATACCATCACTTGCTTCTAAAGACTGGCAGATTGCTGAGATCAGGCTTGCGTCCACTCCAGAGCTCAAATGGTGTTACATCGCTCGGCAATGCTTTGCAAGTGACTCGAGAGGGCCATGTCCATGAGTGTGCGGTTGAACCTTTCGGCGAGCATGTTCTGGTGTGGGTTGTACGGCACAGTTCGCTGATGTTCAACACCGAGATGTTCTAATTCTGCAGAAAACTTTCGAGAAAAATATTCACCATCTTTGTCTATGTGTAATGCAAGTAGCACATTCTCACCTGCGGTGACGGTTTTCACTTCTGTTCCTGTTTCGTTCTGCACGAACTTGAGCCTCTGAATAAACATCCGAAACACCTCATCTTTGGTCTTGAGCATGTAAACGTAGCAGTACCTACTGTACTCATCTATGAATGTGACAAAATAACCCGAGCCTCCGAAGTAAGCTAGCTCCATTGAACCAGAAACGTCCGAGTAAACCACTTCGAAGAGCTTTGTTGCGCGTTGCCTCCTTGCTTGAGAGTAGGAGCGCGCGTGATTTGGTCTACTACACACCAATCGCACAAATACATATTCTGCTTCAAGTTCACATTAAGACCAGATACAAAACTGTTGCGAGCCATTTTCATGATACAATCTTCATTCACATGAGCCATTCTAGCATGCAACAGAGATAAGTCGGACGGCAGTGCGATACCTCGATGTGTGAGCTGATCAGAAGTAGTGCGAAGGTGGTACAAACCTTTGATGCGACTGCCATGAGCAATGAATTCGGAGCCCTTGTATTCATTCACATGAAGCCTGTTAAACACAACATGCGCTCCCATGTCCCAAAATGCTGAAACTGACAACAGGTGGTACCTTAAACCAGGTACGTGCACAACTGGGTTGAGTCTGGACATGCGCTTCGAACCATCAACTGCGAGGTCTAGCTCAACACAGCCTTGTCCACAAGACTCAAGTTTGCAATCAATGCCAATACTAACACCGGAAGACATTCTGTGTTTTCATAGGACTGAAGCATTGATTTGTAATGAGTAATGTGTGCAATTGCGCCAGAGTCCACGATCCACTGGCTATTGGTGGCCTTGTGCAAAATGGTCGCAATGAGACAAACTAGATAGGAATCATCATCATCTTCGCCGCCCTGGTCGCAGAGTGCGGAGTGAAAACTTGTGTTAGCAGACGATTCTGGATCCTTTTTGGCCTCATCGCATTGCTTCTTGACGCAGTTTCTCCGGATATGACCCTTTTTGCCACAACAAACACGCAATCGACTTCCATCGCAGGTTTCTGCCTACTAAGGTGGCGTCATTTACAGATTCGTCTTTCGTGCGATCCATTATGAGCTGCTGTTCTTGCAGAAAACGACTCTTGGCGAATTCGAGAGTGAGTGGACGGTCACATATGGTAGTATCGATTGCGACAATCAGGTGCTCAAAGCGTTCAGGCAGCCCAAACAGAATAGCTATGACAATTTCTTCCTCCTCAATGATGACGTCCATGCTTTTCATGTCTGACGCAAAATGTCGAACACTATTGATAAACTGTAGCTTTTTCTACTCGTCACGCATCCTGGAGTTTTAGAAAGAACGTCTGGAGTTGATTCTGTTCAGTAAAGAATTGCTCTGAAACACATCGCAAATCGCCCTCTACATATATATATGCGACACTTTTGCTTTCAATGACGTGATCCAAATGATCGTCATTGAGGCTCAGTCAGATGATAGCTCTAGCGTTTTCATCGTACTTCCTCCACGTTGAAAGCTCCTCTCCGTCGGTGGGTCTCGTTGAGCTCAGATGTTCGTCAAGGTCTTTGGGCGCAAGTAACAGCTCTATTTTCTGCTTCCAAACATGGAAGTTGCCCTCACCAAGCTTTTCCATCTCCACGCCACTGAACGAGTCCATAGCGACATTCGCTTGAATGGGGTGTGGATCTCACGGAGTAACACAAAACACGACAACGGCAAAACTAAATAGAACAACAATAAAAAAATTCAAAGATTGACCTGAAAAGAGTCAGTCGGCGCAATGGCACGGCTTCCTATAACCGCTGCCCAAGGGAGTTGGACCCCTGGCTTCCAAAGCTTTTTTGGGTAGATGAAGGTTTCTGCAGTCTACCTTCTCTCACGCTAAAGGAAGAAGGCGCGTTGCTGTCCATTAAATGGCTTGTGACCAAGGATATGCCTCCACCAATTTAACCCTCCCTGACCTCTTGCAAGAACTTGTGCAACCTTGAAAGCGAAGCTACTTCAACACCCACAGTACGTTCCTGACGCGCAACCAATGCAGATTGCACGTGGCTTGATCCTGAAAAGGAGTTCAGCCTGCAGAACGTAGCCTCCCCGTTTAGCACGGATCAAAAGCTCTTTATAGTACCTGTTCCGACAGTCCAATCGCCCACTCAAAATGCCAGGCTCATAAACAAATTCAACAACCCTACCGGATGCAGTACGCAACGGCACCCCGTCCACAGATGCACCCGGGGTTCTCACCAGCTCTTACCGATCGTCACTGTTATCCACTCTAAAAAGAGCCATCGGGGAGCCCGCTTGAGGGAACACCTGCTTTTGTTCAAGCCACCAGGCTAACCTCCCCGTCGCACTGGATAAAGATGATGACCAAACACAAACGATTTCTGAGCCCAAAACAGAAGGCTCAGACTTCAGCGAAACAAGAGTCGCACCCCGAAGAACTAACACGAAAACCACACGGGGTTCCAAAGACGAAACAAAAAAGGGGCGACTCTAATAAGAACAGAACGCGAAGCAGAATGAAATCGACAACGACGGCCAAAACAAAGTCCCAAAGCAAAAAATAAACCATAAAACACGTCGAACCACGACCGCCAAGACGCTTTTCGGAAAGAAACGCCAACCAAAAACATAACACAGATATCAACACCGATTAAGTACAGCAATCAAGACACCCAACTCGGCGACGGCGAAATGAAGCGAAATCGAAACGAAACAACGAAAACGATACGACAGAGCGGGTATACAACGGTGCGGGAGAGCGGGGGACAAACGGAATTTGACGGCAGATGTCAGCGGGGCTAGGCCCATAACCTGATGTAGGTAGATGAAAAGGTTGAGGGTTGTAAGGGAAGGGCGCCAGCTCTGGCTAGAATTTACTTGGAGGTTGTAGATCTTCGACTTATATACTACTTCACTCTGATAGCCATCCAACCTTAAGCTCCTGTAAACCCTAGATTACAAGCCGAGGATATTCAATACCACGAATCATATTCCACAATGACATTAAAGCCTAACCCAAACTCACTTCCACATACTACAGCAAGGTACAACAGTGCACAATACACCATTACAATGACTTGAGCACAAACTCAACGTGCTAGCATATTAAATGTAATCCGCCTCCATGCACGATCTTGTTCCAACAAAGCACTGCATGCCTTCTGTAATAACAAGAAAATATATATCCATTCTTCCAGAACATTCCATAGTATGGGAAGCAATCGTATGCAGAGCGAGAGGGCTGTCAGTCTAATGTGTAGCATGCACTTGTAACGCGCGGTGGAACCGACGAAGATGGAACAGGCACAATTTGTCTTCCCTTGCTCCTCTCTCCTCAGTGTCTCGAGGTAGAAGAAGGGTGAAGTTCAGTATGTAGCACCGGCGGCATTGGGCCAGATGGCAATCGTGTATTGCACAACCCCCGCCTTGGCGCCATAAAAAAAAGTTTTTATTTTTTGAAGTGCGGCCAAATTCTCAAGAACTCCTTTCTGACCCTAAGCGCAATATTTTTTGGCGCATCTTCCTCACGGGCCAGGTATCTCAAATAAACCCCCATGCCTATCTTCAGCGTTTGCGATTACCCCCATTTTTCCGTTCGAAAACCGCACACGCGCCGAAAACGCTTTATTTGCAACGTCACTGCTTCGATCTGAAAGTGTGAATTCTTGACTCGGAACTGGACGTGTCACCTCTCTTCGAAAAGTGTGGACGACTTTCGCTCAGGTGAATCCATCGATGGCTCGAACTAAGCATACGGGTCGCAAATCTGTTGGCCGAAAACCCCACCGCGCCAGCTTGCAGGCAGAGCGGCAAAAATCACAAGCGAGACATATCTTGACAATACCTTAACAAGAATATTGTCAAGCTTCTCTGTTCGAAACTGCAGCGTGGCCTGAGGAAAATCTACGCAATCACATTGAAGGCAGAAACAATCTCGTGCGTTTTAGCGAAAACGAAGCGATTATTCTTCTCGGGCGCAGGATACTCATTTTATCCGGCCGTTTCGTGGCACGCAGTTTGGAGGGTTGATGATGTTCCGATTGGACCTTACAGAGGCTTTGGACGACGACGACGATCCGATATCAGAATTGAGTACAACGATTGGATGATCGAGAAGTTATGGTATTTGGGAGGAGGTCGTGGTAAAAATAAGGACCAAACTATGCTCTGGAGCATGTCACTA